>CM075995.1:8674474-8788343 GCA_038087875.1 Malacoraja senta | reverse complement strand
CATTGGCTCGAGCCTGGGGACTGCGGCGTTCAACATCACTCGGCCGCTCATTGGCGGAGGTTGTCACGGGAGTGGCGTCCAGAGGGACGACGGGCCTCCCATCGGCGGAGAGGCAGGATGGCGTCATAAGGTGGGCGGGGAGGACGGGCCGGAGGCTCGCCCGCTCCATTGGCGGGCGGTCGTTAGGGAGTGGCGTCGTGGGACGACGGGACCAGCAAGGTCGTTCATTGGCGGAGGGTTGGAAAGGGAGCGGGTGCGGGTGCGTCATCGAAAGCCGTGGGCGGGCTCGGGGCGGTGCGTGACGTCACGGGAAAGTGTGAAGGAGGAGGGGAACAATGGTGGACCAGACGTCAAGTGATGGGCCGAGAGGGAGAGAAAGAAGCATGTTCTCCAGAGACCTTGCCTGACCCGCTGAGTTACTCAGCATTTTTGTGTCTATCCTTAATTCAAAGTTTAGTTTATTGTCACGTGTACCGAGGTACAGTGAAAAGCTTTTGTTGCGTGCTAACCAGTCAGCGGAAAGACAATACATGATTACAATCGAGCCATTTATTTACAGTGTGTAGATACATGATAAGGGAATAACGTTTGTGCAAGATAAAGTCCAGTAATGTCCAAGTAAAGATAGTCAGAGTCCACAGATTCACCACCCTCAGACTAAAAAAATTCCTCCTCATCTCCATTCTGTAAAGTACGCCCTTTTATTAGCAACTAGACCAAGTGCAGACCCGTTGGGTCTGTTTCCCCAACGTGCGTTGCGGGGGGGGGGGTGGGGGGCTGCGGCGTCACACTAACCACCCACCTGTTGGGTCTGTTCCTCCAAAGCACGGTTGGAGGGGGGAGGGGGATGGGGGGGAAGGAGAGGATGGGGGGGAGAGGTGAAGGGGGGGGGTTTGGAGCGGGCGTGCATGAGTCGAGCGCGGCTGTGCAGAGAGAGAGACGGGAGAGACAGAGAGACTGGTACACCAAAAAAAGCTGGAGAAACTCAGCGGGTGCAGCAGCATCTATGGAGCGAAGGAAATAGGCAACGTTTTGGCCGAAACTCATCTTCAGACTGGTGTATGCCCGAAACTTTGCCTATTTCCTTAGCTCCATAGATGCTGCTGCACCCGCTGAGTTTTTTCTTCATTTTTGTTGTGTATCTTTGATTTTCCAGCATCTGCAGTTCCTTCTTAAAGACAGAGAGACTGTTGGCGGACCTGTTTTCCCAACGCGCGTTTGCTCGGGGCTGCGGCGTCACACTCACACTAACCACCCCCAAACACACAGGCAGGGGAAGGGGGGAGAGGGGAGATGGGGTGGGGAGAGAAGAAGGGAGGGAGAGAAGAGGGGAGGGAGGGGGAGGAGGAAAGGGGAGAGATTGGGGAGGGAGATGAGAGCGGGGAGTGGGAGGAGGGCAGGAAGGGGGAGAGGGGGTAGGGGGGTGGGAGAAGGGGGGGAAGGGATGTTAGAGGTGGAGGGAGGGGATGAGGAGAAGGGGGGGGATAGAGAGGGAGGGGGGGGAGAGAGGTGGGGGAGGGGTAGAGTGGGGAGTGAGGGGGAGAGGGTAGCGGGGAGTGGTGCAAGAGATGGGAAGGGGGTGATGGGAGTGAAGAGGGGTGGAGGAGGGGGTGGGAGGGAGGAGGAGAGGGGTGAGGAGAGGGGGAAGAGTGGAGGGAGGGGGAGAGCAGAGAGAGGGGGAAGATTGGGGAGGGAGAGGGAAGGGAGGGGGGAGAGAGGGGTGGGGGAGGATGGGGGGAGATAAGTGGAAGAATGGGGAGGGGGAGAGGTGTAGGGGAAGTGGGAGAGGGGGAGGGGAGTGGAATGGGGTGGGGTGAGAGAGGGAGGGGGAGAGGGGTGGGGGAAGGGAGGAGAGAAGTGGAAGAGTGGGGATGGAGGGCGAGAGTGGTGGGGGGTGTGGTGGAAGAGGGACAGAGGGGTAGGGGTGAGGGGATGGAGGGGGAAGGGAGGGGTGGGGTAAGGGGAGAGAAGTGGAAGAGTGGGGCGGGAGGGGTAGAGGGGGGTAGGGGGAGTGGTGGAAGAGGGACAGAGGGGTAGGGGGAAGGGTGTGGGGGAGAGAGGGAAGGGGGTGGGGTAGAGAGGAAGGGGGTGGGAGGAGGAGAGGGAGAGGGGGAAGAGAGAGTTTTGGCGTTGCGCGGTATCAAAGGGGCTGGCTGGCACAAGTCAAGCAGACTTTGATATGCCCCTTGAAATCGAGGGCCGAACCAGCCTGTCTGTCTGTCTGTCCCAGAGAGCTTTTCCAATTTGACCAAATCTCACAGCAAACCCGTTTTGAAGTCCAATAGCCATTAAGCCCATACATAACATGCATTTCCCCAACCCAGTGAAACAACAGTTCAATTTCATCGTATTCACAACCGACTCGAAGAGGAAGTCCACTTGGAAACATTTACCCTGATGAACAGAACCCTCACACAAGGCTCCACCGCCCCATCCAATTAACACTTAGCAGAGTCACACTCTGCAACATTACTTTCAACCTATTTACAAGGTGAATGTCCAGGTTTTTGCACACATCCAATCCATTCTATGCATTTGACAGTTTTAATATATAGATAGATAGATGTTACAACATTTGCGATTTTATAAATCAAGTCTGCAATTTATCCCATCAATAAAGCATAAAAAGAAGTTTACTTTGACACCTAATTCACTTCATTATCTTCAGTATTAAAAAGTTATGGTCATTTTCATACTCTGAAATTAGCATCTTGTTCCCTATTGCTTTTCCATTGAATTAACTCAAAAGCTGTGATCGAGGACAGTCAAAAGCCCAGATCTTTCTTAAAAATTAAGAGAAGTGAATGAAATTTTCAGTTATTATAGATTAAAGCATTCTGAAACAAATATGAAACAATCTTACTTGGATGACCTGAAATTAAAGCATATAATTGGTCAGTTACCTCATTGTAGCTAATTACAAAATTCAATTACTAGATCTAAACATCTATCCATTTCTTAAGAAAAGGTTAACATTTTTAATAGCCCTAAGTGTCCAAATAACATTCACACAAGAATTCACAATATAACATGATTTTTAAATCTCGTCATGAATTTATAGACCGAATGGAAGGAATTTAGTGTTTAATTCCCGTAAATTAATGGCCATTTAAATCATCTTGCGAGTGGGATTTTGTGGAACGCGATCGTTTGGAACGTTGCATTTGCGGTGAATTTTGATGTTGGCAGGAAAAATACTGCCGGTTCGTATATTTACATAATCACATTTTCGCAACGTGAAATTTTGATTAAAGGCATCCTAAGAAGCATGTTTATATGTAAAAAATAACGGCTTTCCTTTACCTGTCCCGTACGTGAGATCCGTCCCGTTGTCGGCGTTCACGGCTTTAGAAGACGCTTTTAATTTTACTCCTGCTATTAAATTATCCATCGCTAATTTTAATAAACTTGATATAACGGCAGTCGGAGCGATTATTCTTCAGCAACTAAACAGCCTGACAAAAATCGATCGAACAGGCTGGAGAAACCGCATTTTTAAACCCGCCCCCCTCTCAAAGGCGCCAAAGTCGCGCACACGGCCAGTGACAGAACTGCAGCGCCGCTGAAGGTAAGTTTTGTAACATACCTAATTTATTTGCAGTGTGTAGTTACATGATAAGGGAATAACGTTTGGTGCAAGATAAAGTCCAGTAATGTCCAAGTAAAGATAGAGTCCACAGATTTCACCACCCTCAGACTAAAGAAATTCTCCTCATCTCCATTCTGTAAAGTACGCCCTTTTATTCTGAGGCTATGACCTCTGGTCCTAGACTCTCCCACCGATGGAAACATCCTCTCCACATCCACTCTATCCCAGACCTTTCTCTATTCGGTAAATTTCAATGAGGGTGCTGCTCATCCTTCTAAACTCCAGCGAGTGCAGGCCCAGTGCCGTCAAACGCTCATCGTACATTAATCCAATCATCCCCTGGATTATTCTCATAAACCTCTTCTGCCCACCCTGCTCCTGCCTTGCCTCTCTCCTCGTCTCCCATCCCCAAGTCCTCATAATCCTTTCATCCCGCCTTTTTCCTCTCCTTCCTGTCCACTTCCACAATATCTCTCCCTCTCGCTTTATGTTTCATTCCTCTTATCATTTCATCTCTAGCTTTTGTCACTTACTCCACCCATCTACCAACCCAACCACTCTCCTTCACCTGTATCCCCTATCACTTGCCAGACTTTATCCCACCCTCTCCCTCTTTTTTCCCCCTCCTAATCAGACTTGGAAAAAAAGGTTTCAAGCTGTAATGTTGTCTGCATCCATTCCCTCCACAGATGCTGCCTGACCCGCTGAGTTGCTCCATCTCCAGCACTTTGTGATTTGCTCAAGACTCCAATACCTGCAGTTCCTTGTATCTCACTGTAATTAAGGTACATTTATATGAATATAAACCACACCAAAGATAGACACAAAATGCTGGAGTAACTCAGCGGGACAGGCAGCATCTCTGGAGAGAAGGAATGAGTGACGTTTCGGATCGAGACCCTTCTTCAGACCGGTGAAGGTACCAGCATCTGCAGTTCCTGCTTACACAGTACCACACCAAGCCCCTTTTTTGTATGCTTTTCACTACTTATAATTTGTATTTTGTAGTGTATCCAGAGAACCTGCCTCCACCGCCCTCTGAGGCAGAGAATTCCACAGACTCACCACTCTCTGTGAGAAAAAGTGTTTCCTCGTCTCCGTTCTAAATGGCTTACTCCTTATTCTTAAACTGTGTGTGGCCCCTGGTTCTGGACTCCCCCAACATCGGGAACATGTTTCCTGCCTCTAGCGTGTCCAAGCCCTTAACAATCTTATATGTTTCAATGAGATGCCCTCTCATCCTTCTAAACTCCAGAGTGTACAAGCCCAGCTGCTCCATTCTATCAGATCAACGGGTACACCGCGCTCCTGGATTAATTCCATCTCCACCGATAGTTTACTGGAAGTTTATACACATTCCCCGTCCACCACAGGCATTCTGAGATAGTTGAAGGTAGACAAAAGTGCTGGAGAAACTCAGCGGGTGCTGCAGCATCTATGGAGCGAAGGAAATAGGCTGAGATAGTTGACTTGTGTTAAGAGATATTTTCCCGACACTTACTTCCCTCGCTTACACATCCCGGATAACTAGTAGTTACTTGTTGGGGGTACCAAATTTAAAAATATTGCGCCCAATTTTTAAATATTTTTTTACTCTGGATTTACTCTGGAAAAAAGGGGGGTGCGACCGCACCCATCGCATCCCCCCTTCGGACGGCCATGCCGTACATGATTACAATAGGACCATCCACAGTGTACAGATACATGGTAAAGGGAATAACTTTTAGTGCAAGGTAAAATCCGGTTAAAGATAGTCCGAAGGCAGATAATAGCTCAAGATCGCCCTCTAGTTGTTGATAGATTGGTTCAGTTTGATGGTGGTAAGGAAGAAGCTGTTCCTTGAATTGAATACATTTTATTAGCCGATACATACAAGGAATTTGCCTTGGTGCTTTGCTCGAAAGTAGCAACACGATATACAATTAAGAATGAAACATTATAATTTAAACATGTGAAGAATGAAATAAACTACCAAGGCAAAAATAGGCTACAGATTTTTGGTTATTGAGTAAAGCTACTACTCGTGGAAAAAAGGTGTTTTTATGTCTGGCTGTGGCGGCTTTGACAGTCCAGAGTCGCCTTCCAGAGGGAAGTGATTCAAAGAGTTTGTGGCCAGGGTGAGAGGGGTCAGAGATGATCTTGCCCGCTCGCTTCCTGGCCCTTGCAGTGTACAGTTCATCAATGGGGGAAGGTTGCAGCCAATAACCTTCTCTACTGATCGAACGATTCGCTGCAGCCTCCAGGTGTCGTGCTTGGTGGCTGAGCCAAACCAGACCATGATGGAGAAGGTGAGGACAGACTCTACGATGGCCGTGTAGAATTGGACCATCATTGCCTGTGGCAGATTGTGCTTCCTCAGCTGCCGCAGGAAGTACATCCTCTGTTGTGCCTTTTTGACTGTGGAGTTGATGGTAGCCCCCCACTTAAGGTCCTTGGAGATGATGGTTCCAAGGAACTTAAAAGGCTCCACAGATGTGACTGTGGTGTTGTTGATGGTGAGTGGGGTGAGGGGAGAGGGAGCTCTCCTAAAGTCTACAATCAATTCCACAGTCTTAAGAGCATTGAGCTCTAGGTTGTTGCGATGGCACCAGGACGCCAGCTGCGACACTTCCTGTCTGTAGGCAGATTCCTCCCCATCCTGGATCAGTCCAATCAGGGTTGTGTCGTCCGCAAACTTGAGAAGCTTGACAGGGGAGTCAGTGGAGGTGCAGTCGTTGGTGTAGAGAGAGTAGAGGAGAGGGGAGAGTACGCAGCCTTACGGTGCTCCTATGCTGAGCGTTTGCGGGTCCGAGATGTGCTTTCCCAGCCTCAGATGCTGCTTCCTGTCTGTCAGGAAGTTGATGATCCACCGACAGAGGGGTTCAGGCACAGTCAACTGGGAGAGTTTGGAGTGTAGTAGCTCTGGCACAATGGTGTTGAATGAAGAGCTAAAATCCACAAACAGGATCCTTGCATAGGTCCCCTGGCGGTCTGGGTGCTGGAGGATGAAGTGCAGGCCTAGGTTGACTGGGAAGTGGAGGGGAAAGAGGGAGAAAGCAGGGACTACCTGAAATTGGAGGTCAACGTTCATACTGCTGGGGTGTAAACTACCCAAGCGAAATATGAGGTGTCCAAGCCCTTAACAATCTTATATGTTTCAATGAGATCCCCTCTCTCCCTCTCCCTCTCCCTCTCTCTCTCTCTCCCTCCCTCCCTCTCCCTCTGCAGTCCCTCCTCAGTTCAGTTTAGTTTATTGTCACGTGTACTGACGAAAGACAAGGCATGAAACAATCGAGGCATGTACAGTGTATAGATGCATGACAAGGGAATGATGTTTAGTGCAGGGTAAAGAGTTTAAGAAGGTCAAGTTATAAATGTCACTGCAGGAGTAGAGGTTTAAGAGTGTGTAGCGATTGTGATATCAGTTTGTCGGTCTGCTTCCGTGGCGAATAGTCGGCTGGGTTGGGGGCCATCTTGGATGAAGTAGCAGCGTGGATGGGCTTTCTTTCTTTCTGATTGCATCAGTGCGCTGGGCACAGGACAGATCTTCAGAGATATGCATGCCTGGGCAGTCACGGTGGCGCAGCGGTAGAGTTGCTGCCTTACAGCAAAATGCAGCGCCACAGACCCGGGTTCGATCCCGACTACGGGTGCTGTCTGTACGGAGTTTGTACGTTTTCCCCGTGGGTTTTCTCCGAGATCTTCGGTTTCCTCCCACACTCCAAAGACGTACAGGTTTGTAGGTTAATTGGCTTGAGGCAGTCGCTGCCTCAAAAGGGCTGGCAGCATCATCAAGGACCCACACCATCCTGGCCACACACTCATCTCCCCTCTACCTTCAGGTAGAAGGTACAGGAGCCTGAAGACTGCAACGACCAGGTTCAGGAATAGCTACTTCCCCACAGCCATCAGGCTCGGCTCGAACAAAACTCTGAACATTAATAGCCCATTATCTGTTTATTTGCACTTTATCAGTTTATTTATTCATGTGTGTATATATTTATATAATGGTATATGGACACACTGATCTGTTTTGTAGTCAATGCCTACTATGTTCTGTTGTGCTGAAGCAAAGCAAGAATTTCATTGTCCTATCAGGGACACATGACAATAAACTCTCTTGAATCTTGATTAATTGGCTTGATAAAAATGTTTTAAAATTTTTTTTTTAATTGTCCAGTGATGAGTGATGCTCTACCTAGAGCTTTTCAGCGTACTACATCCAGACATCCAGATCTAGACTCTCTCCACCACCGCCAGCACCGCCATTCAATGTGGTCATGGCTGATCATCCCCAATCAGTACCCCGTTCCTGCCTTCTCCCCATATCCCCTGACTCTGCTATTTTTAAGAGCCCTATCTAGCTCTCTCTTGAAAGCATCCAGAGAACTGGCCTCCACCGCCCTCTGAGGCAGAGAATTCCACAGACTCACCACTCTCTGTGAGAAAAAGTGTTTCCACGTCTCCGTTCTAAATGGCTTACTCCTTATTCTTAAACTGTGGCCCCTGGTTCTGGACTCCCCCAACATCGGGAACATGTTTCCTGCCTCTTAACAATCTTATATGTTTCAAGGCCTTAACAATCTTATATGTTTCAAGGTTAGTGGATCCTTGGATTTCTGCTTCTCAAAGTCAATGATCAGCCCCTTCGTCTTGCTGACTGAGAGCAAGATTGTTTAAGAAGGAACTGCAGATGCTGGAACAATCGAAGGTAGACAAAAATGCTGGAGAAACTCAGCGGGTGAGGCAGCATCTATGGAGTGAAGGAAATAGGCGACGTTTCGGGCCGAAACGTCGCCTATTCCTTCGCTCCATAGATGCTGCCTTCCGGGTTTTGGCCCGAAACGTCCATAGATGCTACCTCAATAGGCAATAGGTGCAGGAGTAGGCCATTCGGCCCTTCGAGCCAGCACCGCCATTCAATGTGGTCATGGCTGATCATCCCCAATCAGCAGCCCGTTCCTGCCTTCTCCCCATACCCCCTGACTCCGCTATCTTTAAGAGCCCTATCTAGCTCTCTCTTGAAAGCATCCAAAGAACCTGCCTCCACCGCCCTCTGAAACCCGCTGAGTTTCTCCAGCATTTTGTGTCTACCTTCGATTTTCCCGCATCTGCAGTTCCTTCTTAAACATTTTGTCTCTGTATCTGTCTCTGTCTTTCTGTGTTTCTCTATCTAATATATTCTATTCTCGGTTCACCCATCCCTTCGCTCCATAGATGCTGCCTCACCCGCTGAGTTTCTCCAGCATTTTTGTCTACCTTTGAGAGCAAGATTGCTGCTCCGGCACCACTCAATCAGATTGTCAAACTCCCTCGAGACTGACTTATCATTGTGTAGGGAAGGAACAGCAGATGCTGGTTTAAACCGAAGATAGACACAAAAAGCTGGAGTAAGTCAGTGGGACTGGCAGCATCTCTGGAGGGAAGGAATGGGTGAAGTTTTGGGTCGAGACCGTCCCAGACCTTGCAGCTTGAAGAAGGGTCTCGACCTGAAATGTCACCCATTCCTTCTCTCCGGAGATGCTGCCTGTCTCGCTGAGTTACTCCAGCATTTTGTGCCTCCCTTCTCACTCATCATTTCCTGTAATCCATCCAACAGCAGTGGTGTCGTCAGCAAATTTCAAGAGAGCGTTGCGACTTCAGACTTTAGACTTTACTTTAAGAGTGTGGAGCGATTGTAGAGATGCTTCTGTGGCATGGAAACAGAATTCTGCGCCGACCAGCGATACACGAGCACTATCCTACACACTCGGGACAATTACATAGAAACATAGAAAATAGGTGCAGGAGTAGGCCATTCGGCCCTTTGAGCCAGCACCGCCATTCATTGTGATCATGGCTGATCATCCACAATCAGTACCCTGTTCCTGCCTTCTCCCCATATCCCTTGATTCCACTAGCTCCTAGAGCTCTATCTAACTCTCTCTTAAATCCATCCAGTGACTTGGCCTCCACTGCCCTCTGTAGCAGGGAATTCCATAAATTCACAACTCTCTGGGTGAAAAAGTTTTTACTCACCTCAGTCTTAAATGACCTCCCCTTTATTCTAAGACTGTGGCCCCTGGTTCTGGACTCGCCCAACATTGGGAACATTTTTCCTGCATCTGGCTTGTCCAATCCTTTTATAATTTTATATGTTTCTATAAGATCCACCCCTCATCCTTCTAAACTCCAGTGAGTACAAGCCTAGTCTTTTCAATCTTTCCTCATATGACAATCCCGCCATCCCAGGGATCAAAATGTACACTTTTTTTTTTTGTAACCAAAGCTAATTAACCTATAAACCTGTAGGAGTCTTTGGAGTGCGGGAGGAAACCGGAGCACCTCGGAGGAAAACCCACGCAGGTCACGGGGAGAACGAGCAAACCCCGTACAGACAGCACCCGAAGACAAGATGGAACCAGGGTCTCTGGCGCTGTGAGGCAGCAACTCTACCGCTGCGCCACCCGTACCACCCTCTGTCTAGCCACACAGTCACGGGTATAGAGGGAAGTAGACTGACCACACAGCGCTGAGGTGCTCCCGTGCTGATGGTTAACAAGGAGGAAGTGTTGTTGCCAATTCGTACCGGTTGTGGCCTGTTGAAGAGGAAGTCAAGGATCCAGTTGCATAGGGATAGAAACATAGAAAATAGGTGCAGGAGTCGGCCATTCGGCCCTTCGAGCCTGCACCGCCATTCAATATGATCATGGCTGATCATCCAACTCAGTATCCTGTACCTACCTTCTCTCCATACGCCCTGATCCCTTTAGCCACAAGGGCCACATCTATCTCCCTCTTAAATATAGCCAATGAACTGGCCTCAACTACCTTCTGTGGCAGAGAATTCCACAGATTCACCACTCTCTGTGTGTGAAAAATGATTTTCTCATCTCGGTCCTAAAAGACTTCCCCCTTATCCTTAAACTGTGTGACCCCTTGTTCTGGACTTCCCCAACATCGGGAACAATCTTCCTGCATCTAGCCTGTCCGACCCCTTAAGAATCTTGTAAGTTTTGAGCAGAAATAGGGATGAAACCTGTTCCCTGCATTGTATAACCAGTTTGGAGGGGATTGCACTTTATCTGTGTATTTATGTGTGTATATGTAAATTCTATGGTTTATGGACATACTGATCTGATCTGTATTCATGCCTACAATATTCTGTTGTGCTGCAGCAAAGCAAGCATGTCATTGTCCTATCTGGGACACATGACAATAAACTCTCTTGACTTGATGGTGTTGAACATTGAGCTGTCGTCAATTAAGTTAGATGTCGACGGCTTCATTGTAATCATGCAGTCTTTTCTTGGACAAAAGCTTTACACTGTCCGTCTCTACACATGACAATCTATATTACTAAAAGTAAGATCTTGACCGCTTTTGACTCACTGCGATGTGATTTCCGAGAGAACCCCGCCACCACTTACGGCCGTCATTTTTGGCCACCTCGCTCAGAGGCCCCCTCCGCCGGACTGGACCGGAGGCTTTTTTCCCATCGATGAAAAATCAGAGAGATATTAATGTCAGCCCAAGAATCCATTCGGCCCACAATGTCTATACTGGCCCTCCGGAAACCAGTACCTTCAGCCCACAACACCCATACTAGCGAAACAGAAAGCCCCCCCCCCCACTGGCCAGCAATATTGGAATTGGTGGAGAGGTGGAATATTGCATTGGGGGACCAGCCCTCCCGTATGATGCTGGGACCCAACGGGTCCCACTTAGTCTAGTAATTAACTAAACTGAACTAAACATTGAGGTGATAGTAGTTGATAATGTCCATAAGTTCTATGAGCTCAATCAGGCCATTCGGCCCATCAAGTCTACTCCGCCATTCAATCATGGCTGATCTATTTCTCCCTCTCAACCCCATTCTCCTGCCTTCTCCCCGTAACCCCCGACACCCGCACTAATCAGCAATCTACCTGTCTCTAAATCCACTGTTTTTGTTTCCACAGCCGTCTGAGGCAATGAATTCCACAGATTCACCATCCTTTGCCTAAAGAAATTCCTCCTCATCTCCTTTCTAAAGGTATGTACTTTTGTACTGTGCCCTCTGGTCCTAGACTCTCCCACTAATGGAAACATCCTGTCCACGTCCACTCTATCCAGGCCTTTCACCATTCACTATGTTGTACTCTTTATCCGTTATCTGATCACTGTGGACAGCTCAGTTGGGTTCATGGACAGTCTTTTCTTTGACAAAAGGTTTTCACTGCACATGGGTAGACAATAGACAATAGGTGCAGGAGTAGGCCATTCGGCCCTTCGAGCCAGCACCGCCATTCAATGTGATCATGGCTGATCATCCCTAATCAGTACCCCGTTCCTGCCTCCTCCCCATATCCCCTGACTCCGCTATCTTTAAGAGCCCTATCTAGCTCTCTCTTGAAAACATCCAGAGAACCTGCCTCCATCACCCTCTGAGGCAGAGAATTCCACAGACTCACCACTCTCTGTGTGAAAAAGTGTTTCCTCGTCTCCGTTCTAAATGGTTTACTCCTTATTCTTAAACTGTGGCCGCTGGTTCTGGACTCCCCCAACATCGGGAACATGTTTCCTGCCTCTAGTGTGTCCAAGCCCTTAACAATCTTATATGTTTCAATGAGATCCCCTCTCATCCTTTTAAACTCCAGAGTGTACAAGCCCAGCTGCTCCATTCTCTCAGCATATGACAGTCCCGCCATCCCGGGAATTAGCCTTGTAAACCTACGCTGCACTCCCTCAATATCAAGAATGTCCTTCCTCAAATTAGGGGACATTAGGTACACATGACAATAATTAACTAAACGAAGCATATGGAGGTAAAGGCTGACAACCATCCTCTCAAAGCGAGGAATAGAGTCCCAGCCTGCTCAACCTCTCCCTGTAGCTCAGGCCCTCGAGTCCTGGCAACATCCTCGTAGCATGAACAGCGATTAATATTGCTTATCTATTCCTAATCTCTAACACGAAAAGAAAATTGTTAAAACAAATACATATATATTCTTTGTTTACCATCAGTGCAAACCAGATGTTCAGCTTTCTTTTGACAAACAAGGGATTAATCCAACTGCAATCATTATTTCCTAAAAATCAAATGAGATTATGGTTTCGAATAGTTTAGTTTGGGCAAGAGATACAGCGCGGAAACAGGCCCCACGGCCCGTCGAGTCTGCGTCGATCAGCGATCCCCACACACTAACATTATCCTTGGTAGACAAAAGTGCTGGAGAAACTCAGCGGGTGCAGCAGCATCTATGGAGCGAAGGAAAGAAATATTTCCTTCGCTCCATAGATGCTGCTGCACCCGCTGAGTTTCTCCAGCACTTTTGTCTACCTTCGATTTTCCAGCATCTGCAGTTCCTTGTTAAAAACATTATCCTACACACACAGTAGGGACAATTTACAATTATACCAAGCTAATTAGCCTACAAACCTGGATGTCTTTGGAGTGTGGGTGGAAACCGGAGCGCCCGGAGAAAACCCACGCGGTCACGGGGAGAACGTACATAGAAACATAGAAACATAGAAATTAGGTGCAGGAGTAGGCCATTCAGCCCTTCGAGCCTGCACCGCCATTCAATATGATCATGGCTGATCATCCAACTCAGTATCCCGTACCTGCCTTCTCTCCATACCCTCTGATCCCTTTAGCCACAAGGGCCACATCCCGTACAAACTCCGTACAGACAGCACCCGTAATCATGATAGAACCCGGGTCTCTGGCGCTGTGAGGCAGCAACTCTACCGCTGTGTCATTGATTATTATGGCTGGTGTATTCCTAATTGCTAACACGAAAAGAAAATTGTAAAATTGCTCTTTCCTGCAGTCCGTCCGTCCTTTCACCCTTTTTTATTTTTAGTCCTGTTAAAACAAAATGTTTGTCGGAGGTCTTCTTTTATGTGGTGGGTGGGGGGAGGGGGAGGGGGAAACTTTATTTCCTAGTCCCTACCTGGTCGGAGAGGCGGCTTCCCTCCGTGATGCTTCTTCGCCCCTTCCTCGCGGCCTACCATTGGATTGGAGCGGCGTCTCCTGTCGGGATCGGCTGGGAATGCAGCTTCGGCGGCGGCACGGCGCCGAGGTAAGCTCCGGAGTACTGTGACCGCCGACTCCAACATCGAGGAGCTGTGGCTGCGGAGCGTCCAGCCGCGGGTGGGGCTGGATTTAAAACACCGCGGAGCCCGGGATCCGGGATCGCCAGAGTCGGAGCTCCGACCAGCGCGGCCTGTGGACTCCGGGTGCCGCGGTCTCCGGGGAGGAAGCGGCCGCTCCAGACATTTTCCAAGCCGCTGAGGAGTGTCCACCCGACGCCGGAGTTCCATCTTCCCGACAAAGAGGGCCTGAAAACATCGGACTGGCTGCGGAGGCCACAAATAGGCCCCGACCTGGGGTGATCACAGAGGAAAAGGACTGAACATTCTGATGCCTTTCCCCACATTGGAAAAAATTGATTCTGTTGTGGGGGGGACGTTCTTGTTGAATTCTATCATGGGTGTTGTGGCATTTTTCTTTTTTTAAATTGTTCTATGGATGTACGGAAGCTTAATTATTTATTTTATTTAAAGCACTTTGGTTTCAACGCGAGTTGATTTAAACGTGCTATATAAATAAAACTTACTTACTTACTAAAAATAAATACTTAGACTTAGACTTAGACTTAGATTCCTTTATTGTCATTCAGACCTTTCGGTCTGAACGAAACTTCGTTGCCTGCAGTCATACATATAATAATAAATAACAAAAACACACAATCAACACAAATTAACATCCACCACAGTGAGTTCACCAGGCACCTCCTCACTGTGATGGAGGCAAAAGTCTTAAAGTCTCTGTCTCTTCCCTCTTTGTTCTCCCTCTGCGCTGAGGCGATCCAGGCTTCTGACGCTGTGACCCCGCCGGGTGATGGCAAGTCAGTCCCGCGGCTGAATCCGTGCTCCGCTCCGCGACGGGCCGGTTCAAACTCCGGCGATATATAATTTGGCTACCATTCGAAATGAGATGTTAAATTTTCTTTTGACAAGGCATTAATCCAGCTGCAATCACTATTTCCTAGAAATCAGATGAGATTATGCCTTAGAGTACAACAAAGTCAATGCAGGAAGAACAGACTGAGCATTAGGGAGCAGATGCCATTCGATAGAACTATCAAAGCTATCACCTTTTAAACCTTGTGTCCTGGTGTCAAGATAACAACCTTTCTCTCAGTGTCAGCAAGACAAAGGAGATAGTGATCGGCTTCAGGAAGTGAGTCGGTACACATAGTTTGCATTGACGGCGCCAAAGCAGAGATGGTTGAAAACCTCAAATTCCTAGGAGTGAAGTCAAGTCACTTTTATTTCTATAGCACATTTAAAAAACAACTCTCGGTGACCAAAGTGCTTTACATTGGTGGAGGTACTAACGTTATACAACAGTGGTTCATAGATTAAGTACATACATAAATACATACATATAGCCCTCCCTCAGAGGACGTCAAAAAAAGGCTTGAGAGTAAATTGAATGTTATGTCTCGACTTAAAGGAGTCGATGGAGGGGGCAGTTCTGATGGGAAGAGGGATGCTGTTCCACAGTCTAGGAGCTGCAACCGCAAAGGCGCGGTCGCCCCTGAGCTTATGCCTGGACCGCGGGATGTTCAGTAACCCCAAGTCGGCCGATCTGAGGGACCTGTAGGTGGAGTGGTGGGTGAGAAGACTTTTGATGTAGGTGGGGGCAAGCCCGTTAAGGGCTTTATAAACAAAGGAGGATCTTGAAATTTATTCGGAATATCAATATCACCAACAACTTCTCCTGGATCACCCATACTGAAGCAACGACCAAGAAAGCACACCAACGCATCCACGTCCTTAGAAGGCTCAGGAAGTTTGGCATGTCCCCTACAACTCTCACCAACTTCTACAGATGCGCCGTAGAAAGCATTTTATCCGGATGCATCACGGCACGGTTTGGGAACAGCTCCATCCAAGACCAGCAAGAAATTGCAGAGAATTGTGGACGCAGCCCAGACCATCACACAAACCAACCTCCCTTCCATTGACTCCATCTACACCTCACGCTGCCTCGGCAAGGCCCGCAGCATAATCAAGGACCAGTCTCACCCCCGGCCACTCCCTCCTCTCAAGTCAAGCCAAGGCAAGTCAACTTTATTTGTCACCAGAATTTAGAAGATTGAGGGGGGGTCATATAGAAACTTACAAAATTCTTAAGGGGTTGGACAGGCTAGATGCAGGAAGATTGTTCCCGATGTTGGGGAAGTCCAGAACAAGGGGTCACAGTTTAAGGATAAGGGGGAAGTCTTTTAGGACCGAGATGAGAAAAACATTTTTCACACAGAGAGTGGTGAATCTCTGGAACTCTCTGCCACAGAGGGTAGTTGACGCCAGTTCATTGGCTATATTTAAGAGGGAGTTAGATGTGGCCCTTGTGGCTAAAGGGATCAGGGGGTATGGAGAGAAGGCAGGTACAGGATACTGAGTTGGATGATCAGCCATGATCATATTGAATGGCAGTGCAGCCTCGAAGGGCCGAATGGCCTACTCCTGCACCTATTGTCTATGTTTCTATGTTATGAAAGTGGCAATGCCTGCGGATTGTGCAAAACAACAGAACAGAACAGAACAGAACCAGTATTTACATTTTAAAAAAAGACAGCAGTAAATTAGTAAATGAGTCCCTGGTGAGATCAGAGTTTACAATCCTGACGGCCTGTGGGAAGAAACTCCGTCTCATCCTCTCTGTTTTCGCAGCGTGACAGCGGAGGCGTTTGCCTGACCGTAGCAGCTGGAACAGTCCGTTGCTGGGGTGGTAGGGGTCCCCCATAATGTTGCTGGCTCTGGATCTGCACCTCCTGGTGTATAGGTCCTGCAGGGGGGGGGAGTGTAGTTCCCATGGTACATTTGGCCGAACGCACTACTCACAACGGCTGGGAAGGCGGATGAAGGCTGCAGCACAAAAGGGTCCCCGGTCATCTTGGACTCTATGCCACTGGATCCTGACCCAGATCTGTCTGTGCACCAGTCTCCCCACGTTAAACAAAGTCACGCACAGGCGTCCTCTATGAGAGGACAGTCACACTCGTTTCGAGTGACCGCCGATGATGATTATATTGTCTGGACATTGGACTTCATCTCTGTTTGAGTTCAGTTTATTGTCACGTGTACCGAGGTACAGTGAAAAGCTTTTGTAGCCTGCTGTCCAATCAGCGGAAAGACAATACATGATTACAATGGAAGGTCGACAAAAATGCTGGAGAAACTCAGCAGGTGAGGCAGCATCTACGGAGCGAAGGAAATAGGTGGCGTTTCGGGTCGAGAAAACTGCGATTATTATTGCTTATCTATTCCTAATCTCTAACACGCAAAGAAAATTGTTCAAACAAATACATTTGGCTACCATAATACCGTGTTTGACAATAGACAATAGGTGCAGGAGTAGGCCATTTGGCCCTTCGAGCCAGCACCGCCATTCAATGTGATCACGGCTGATCATCCCCAATCAGTACCCCGTTCCTGCCTTCTCCCCATATCCCCTGACTCCGCTGTCTTTAAGAGCCCTATCTAGCTCTCTCTTGAAAGCATCCAGGGAACCTGCCTCCACCGCCCTCTGAGGCAGAGAATTCCACAGACTCACCACTCTAATGTTTGATAATGTTAGTGTGCAGGGATCGCTGGTCGGCACGGACTCGGTGGGCCGAAGGGCCTGTTTCTACGCTGTATCTCTAAAGTCTAAAGTCAAAATTCCTCTACCGTTTCCTGTATGTTGAGTTATTTAAAATTAAACGAATGCCTTATTAATTTCCCCTTCTTAAGTGAATTTATTCCCCTGCGGTTTCTAAACAAAGTGCCTCTTTCAAATATTTCAGACGAGGAATGCTTTCAGAAGTAAGTCTCGGCGGTCGACCAAGCTGCGCGTGTGTGAACCTAACCCAGCAGATGGCGATGCTGAGCCCAGACCCGCAAGGAAGCATCATATTTAGCTTGGGCAGCTTACAAACCATAGGTATGAATATTGATTTCTCTAACTTCAATTACATCTTACACATTCCCTCTCTCTCTCTCTCTCCATCCAGCCCCCACCCTAGTCGCTGCACCAGTTTCAATGTTGTCCTGGTGAGTCTCATTGTCTGTAACTCATTTTCACCGAGCCCACAGCTAACAATGAATGGCCTGTTTCCTTTATCATCGATGCTCTTTTTGCATATCTTTCATTCATTTGTTCTATATCTCTCTCTACATCACCATCCATCTATATCTCTTGTTTCCCTTTCCCCCTGACTCTCAGTCTGAAGAAGGGTCTCGAACCGAAACGTCACCGATGCCTTTTCTCCACAGATGCTGCCTGACCCGCTGAGTTACTCCAACACTCTGTGAAACGTCACCTATCCATGTTCTCCACAGATGCTGCCTGACCCGCTGAGTTACTCCAGCACTCTGTGAAACGTCACCTATCCATGTTCTCCACAGATGCTGCCTGACCCGCTGAGTTACTCCAGCACTCTGTGAAACGTCACCTATCCATGTTCTCCACAGATGCTGCCTGACCCGCTGAGTTACTCCAGCACTCTGTGAAACGTCACCTATCCATGTTCCCCACAGATGCTGCCTGACCCGCTGAGTTACTCCAGTATTTTGTGTCTATTCCCGCATGGAACCTTTGTGTTTATTCAGCTTTCAGTGTATTTTGGCCACGTTTCCTTCGTAATGATTTTCTTTCACAGTTAAAATTAAAAAAGCATTTTGGTTTCACAAGCTCGTAAATCACAGGAGTAGAATTATGCCAATTGGGCGGCAGGGTGGCGCAGCAGGTAGAGCTGCTGCCTCACAGCGCCAGATAACCCAGCTTTGATCCTGACGACAGGGGCTGTCTGTGTGGAGTTTGCACCTTCTCCCCAGGACCTGCGTGGGTTTTTTCTCCGGGTGCTCCAGTTTCCTCCCACACTCCAAAGATGTGCAGATTAGTAGGTTAATTGACCTCGGTAAAATTGTAAAGTGTCCCTAGTTCGTAGGATAGTGCTAGCCTGCGGGGTGATCACTGGTTGGCACGGACTAGGTGGGCCGGAAGGCCTGTTTCTTGAAGTATCTCTAAAGTCTCGATTCTAAAGTAAAAAATCTACTCCATCATTCGATCATGGCTGATCTATCTCTCCCTCTCAACCCCATTCTCCTGCCCTCTCCCTATAACCCCTGACACCCGTACTAATCAAGAATCTATCTATCTCTGCCTTAAAAATATCCTTTGACTTGATCTCCGCAGCCTTCTGTGGCAATGAAGTCAACAGATTCACCACCCTCTGACTAAAGAAATTTCTCCTCGTCTCTGATTGGGGATGATCAGCCATGATCACATTGAATGGCGGTGCTGGCTCGATGGGCCGAATGGCCAACTCCTGCACCTATTGTCTATTGCCTCCATTATGAAGGTACTGTACATCCTTTTATTCGGCGGCTGCGCCCTCTGGTCCTAGACTCTCCCACTAGTGGAAACATTGTCTCCACATCCACTCTATCCAGGACTTTCACTATTCAGTAAGTCTGAATGAGGTCCCCCCCTCATCCTTCTAAACTCCTGCTAGTACAGGCCCAGTGCCATTAAATACTCAACTTCTACAGATATACGCCGTCAAAAGTGTTTTATCCGGATGCATCACGGCACGGTTTGGGACCGTCCAAGACCGCAAGAAATCGCAGCGAATTGTGGACGCAGCCCAGACCATCACACAAACCAACCTCCCTTCCATTGACTCCATCTACACCTCGTACTGCCTCGGCAAGGCCAGCAGCATCATCAAGGACCAGTCTCACTCCTGGCCACTCCATCTTCTCCCCTCTCCCATCGGGCAAAAGGTACAGAAGTGTGAAAACGAGCGCACACCTCCAGATTTCTTTCATCTGTTATCAGGCAACTGAACCATCCTATCACCAACTAGAGGGCAGCCCTGAGCTACTTTCTACATCATTGGAGACCATCGGATTATCTGTAATCGGACTTGATCTCACACTAAACGTTATTCCCTTTATCCTGTATCTGTACACTGTGGACAGCTCGATTGTAATCATGTATTGTCTTTCCGTTGACTGGTTTTGAATGCAAAAAGGCTTTTCGCTCGACCTCGGTACACGTGACAATGACCTAAACTAAACTCTTCTAAACTGCTTGAAACATCTTATTTTGTTGTTGCCTCGACTTAAATCGGTCTGTACAGCTTCCTGTCAGCTAAAAGCCACCTTCACTTCCCTTGAAGTATTCTGCTTGGCTGCCAGACCGACTGAGTTAGCAATAAACCCCGGCTTGGAAGTACATGACCAAGTAAAAAAAAATATATATATATATATATATAAAGCAGTCTTTGTTTTTGAAGTGGAACTTTTGCCTCAACTATTATAAGCATTTTTAAAAATAGCTCCAAATGAGACCTCAGGAACGCTTGATGTTTAAGACTCAATTATGGTTTGGGTTTGATACACGTAAGGACATTTTCACATTTGGACTTGTCAAAGAGTGATACAGTGTGGAATCAGGCCCTTCGGCCCAACTTGTCCATGCCGACCAACATGCCCCATCTATGCTAGTCCCACCTGCCTGCGTTTGGCCCGTATCCCTCTAAACCTGTCCTATCCATGTACCTGTCTAATTGTTTCTTAAACGTTGCGATAGTCCCAGCCTCAACTACCTCCTCTGGCAGCTCGTTGCATGCACCCAGCACCCTTTGTGTGAAAAAGTTACCCCTCACGTTCCTATTAAATCTTTCCCCCTTCACCTTGAACCTATGTCCTCTGGTCCTCGATTCCCCTACTCTGGGCGAGAGACTCTGTGCATCGACCTGATCTATCCCTCCCATCTACACTTGTCCCTCCGGCCCGCGTCCATGTTCTCCAGACGCTGAGTCACTCCAGCACTTTGTGTCTATTTTTCAGGTAAATCCTTATTTGCAGTAGTGGTAGTTGTAGGCCCCTCTCGGTCATGACTGACCATGGGTGATGCATCCTGGTGGGATGCAAGCCTGGGTGATGTCATATGGAGGACAGGCTGTTGCCCCATGCAGCACGTCCCCCCCCCTCTCCACGTCGCCGATCGATCCAAAGGAACAGCAGGGCCGTTACAGTTTGGCACCAGCGCCGTCGCAGGAGCTGCCAGAGCGAGGTTGTAGACAACGACGAACTACCTTAGGGGCTCCGACTCCGGATTTTTCTTGAGGTTTACTCCTGGAGCCTTTTCCATGACTGGATATGGCCACAAGGCAGTGGAGGTTTTAAATCAGTTTTCCCTCTCCTAGATGGACTGCCTTCCCAGGCCGACGAGCACTGTGGAATTCTCTGCCTCAGAGGGCGGCGGAGGCGGGTTCTCTGGATGCTTTCAAGAGAGAGCTAGATAGGGCTCTTAAAGATAGCGGAGTCAGGGGATATGGGGAGAAGGCAGGCACGGGTTATTGATAGGAGACGATCAGCCATGATCACATTGAATGGCGGTGCTGGCTCGAAGGGCCAAATGGCCTACTCCTGCACCTATTGTCTATTGTCTATTGCCCCATCTGCCCGCGACTCTTGGGGGCGGGAGCGTCTACCTTCCCGTGCAGGTATTTGTATGTGATGCATATTGTTATACGTGAAACAGCATGAAGGATGATTGATTGCGATTTGTAATATTATGATGACCGATGATCTCAGTTTGAATAACCCCTACACTATAAAGCAGGGCTTGTTTAAACTCGCACCAGATTTAATAAGAAATAGAGGTTGGATGTACAACCCATTCACCCTCCCACAAGTGGTCGGCAGGGTGACGCAGCGGTAGAGTCACTGCCTCGCAGTGCCAGGGACCCGGGTTCCATCCTGACTATGGGTACTGTCTGTGCGGAGTCAAGTCAGGTTTTATTCGTCACATTGCACATAAGGTGCAGTGAAATGAATTTGCCAGCAGCGGTACAATAATAAAGAACACACAATACACAATAAAAATGTAATACAAACATCCACCACAGCATTCATCACTGTGGTGGAAGGCACAACGTTTGGCCAGTCCTCCTCCATTTTCCCCTGTGGTCGGGACCTACACCCTCCGCAGCCGTCGCTGCGGGCGTCCAGATGTTCAGACAAGGTAAGTCCAGGTAAGTCCTGAATCGGTGCCTCCCCACCGGAGACCGCGGCTTCAGGTTGGTGTAGGCCGCAGGCCGGCGGTCGAAGATTTAAAGGTCCTCCCACATCCCAGAAGCACCGCAGGGCGGGTGCTCGGAGCTCCTCTCCAGTGGTCCCCGGCGAGGGACCCCGCTCCTGATGGTAAGTCCCCGCCGCGCCCTCGGTAGATGTAGGCCACGGGCCGGCAGTCGGAGCTATTCTCCGACCGTTTGTACGTTCTCCCTGTGACCACGTGGGTTTTCTCCAGGTGCTCCGGTTTCCAAAGAAGTACAGGTTTGTAGGTTAATTGGCTTTGTTAAAAATTGTAAAATTGTCCCTAGTACAGGATGTGGGATGGTGCTAGTGTACGGGGGGGATCGCTGGTCAGCGGGAACTCGATTGGCCGAAGGGCAATAGACAATAGACAATAGGTGCAGGAGTAGGCCATTCGGCCCTTTGAGCCAGCACCGCCATTCAATGTGATCATGGCTGATCATCCCCAATCAGTACCCCGTTCCTGCCTTCTCCCCATATCCCCTGACTCCGCTATTTTTAAGAGCCCTATCTAGCTCTCTCTTGAAAGTATCCAGAGAACCGGCCTCCACTGCCCTCTGAGGCAGAGAATTGCACAGACTGACAACTCTCTGTGAGAAAAAGTGTTTCCTTGTCTCCGTTCTAAATGGCTTACTCCTTATTCTCAAACTGTGGCCCCTGGTTCTGGATTCCCCCAACATCGGGAACATGTTTCCTGCCTCTAGCGTGTCCAAACCCTTAACAATCTTATATGTTTCAATGAGATACCCTCTCATCCTTCTAAACTCCAGAGTGTACAAGCCCAGCCGCTCCCATTCTCTCAGCATATGACAGTCCCGCCATCCCGGGAATTAAACTTGTAAACCTACGCTGCACTTCCTCAATAGCAAGAATGTCCTTCCTCAAATTAGGGGACCAAAACTGCACACAATACTCCAGGTGTGGTCTCACTAGGGCCCTGTACAACTGCAGAACGACCTCTTTGCTCCTATACTCAACTCCTCTTGTTATGAAGGCCAACATACCATTCACTTTCTTCACTGCCTGCTGTACCTGCATGCTTACTTTCATAGACTGATGTACAAGGGCCCCCCAGATCCCGTTGTACTTCCGCTTTTCCCAACTTGACGCCATTTAGATAGTCATCTGCCTAATTCCTATTTCCATGCTGTATCTCTAAGATGGTGGCCAACCCAGGCGACTATCTGCGTGCTGGCCACAGAAGCAGATCTACAATCGCACATTACAATCCCTCCACACTCTTAAATCTCTACTCCTGCAGCAACATTTCTTACTGTAACTACGTTATTCCCTTTATCGTGTATCTGTACACTGTGGACGGCTTAATTGTAATCATGTATTGTCTTCCCGCTGACTGGTTAGCACAGCAACAAAAGCTTTTCACTGTACCTCAGGTACACGTGACAATAAACTGAACTGAATATCTTTACCCTCGCTTCCCATCACCGCATCTAACTAAACGAAACTAACCGAAATATGTCAAACCAGTCCTTTGTAGGAATGAACTGCAGATGCTGGTTTACACCAAAGATAGACACAAACTGCTGGAGTAACTCAGCGGGACAGGCAGCATCTCTGGAGAGAAGGAATGAGCGACGTTTCGGGTCGAGAGGCCTTCTTCAGACTGAGAGTCAGGGGAGAGAGAGAGAGACACAGAGATATGGAAGGGTAAGGTGTGATAACGAGACATCAAAGGAGAAGCGGGTCAAGGAAGAATGATCCAATCTACATTTTCCATGAGCCATCTTCATTGATGTCTCGTTTTCACACCTTACCTTTCCATATCTCTCGTTTCCCTCTCCCATGACTCTCAGTCTGAAGAAGGATCTCGACCCAAAACGTCACCCATTCCTTCCATCACAGATGCTGCCTGACCCGCTGAGTTACTCCAGCACTCTGTGAAACGTCATCTATCCATGTTCTCCACAGATGCTGCCTGACCCGCTGAGTTACTCCAGCACTCTGTGAAACGTCACCTATCCATGTTCTCCACAGATGCTGCCTGACCCGCTGAGTTACTCCAGCACTCTGTGAAACGTCACCTATCCATGTTCTCCACAGATGCTGCCTGACCCGCTGAGTTACTCCAGCACTCTGTGAAACGTCACCTATCCATGTTCTCCACAGATGCTGCTGACCCGCTGAGTTACTCCAGCACTCTGTGAAACGTCACCTATCCATGTTCTCCACAGATGCTGCCTGACCGCTGAGTTACTCCAGCACTCTGTGCCTTTACAAATACTTCTCCAATTTCCTTTTAAACCTCACTGCCTCCCGCCTTCGTTGCCGAGCCCTGGACCTTGGCCAGGAGGATTATATGTCAGGTGTGTTTTTGCAGATGGGTGATAATCCCCTCGACATCTGGTCAGGAGCTGGGAGCAAGCGGTCTGGCAGACCATGGACCCTGCAGGAACAAGGAACAATACACACGGTGACAGTGTTAAACCCACTCAGTCATAGAGTGATACAGCGTGGAAACAGGCCCTTCGGCCCAACTTGTCCACACCGGTCAACGTATCACATCTACACTGGTCCCATCTGCCTGCGCTTGGCCCATATTCCTCTAAACTTGTCCCACCCATGTACCTGTCTAATTGCTTCTTAAATGTTATGATAGTCCCAGCCTCAACTACCTCCTCCAGCAGCTCATTCCATACACCCTCCACCCTCTGTGTGAAATAGTTCCCCCTCAGGCTCCTATTAAATGTTACGCCGCTCACTATAAACCTATATCCTCTGGTCCTCGATTCCCCTACTCTGGGCAAGAGACTTTGTGCATCTACCCGATCTATTCCTTTCATGATTTTATACATCTCTGTAAGATCACCCCTCATCCTCCTGCGCTCCATGGAATAGAGACCCAACCTACTCGATCTCTCCCTATAGCTCAGGCCCTCGAGTCCTGGCAACATCCTGGTAAATCTTCTCTGCGCCCTTTCAAGTCTTTTGCTTAAAACAGCGGGGTCAGGCGGCATCTGTGGAGAACGTGGATAGGTGACGTTTCACAGAGTGCTGGAGTAACTCAGCGGGTCAGGCAGCATCTGTGGAGAACATGGAAGGTGACGTTTCACAGAGTGCTGGAGTAACTCAGCGGGTCAGGCAGCATCTGTGGAGAACATGGATAGGTGACGTTTCACAGAGTGCTGGAGTAACTCAGGCGGGTCAGGCAGCATCTCTAGAGAATGTGGACAGGTGACGTTTCAGATCGGGACCCTGTCTCAGACTGATGTAGGGGGAAAGAAAGCTCAAATAGAGTTGGGGGTGGGACAGAGCTTGGCGAGTGATAGGTGGATACAGTGAGGGGGAATGTAATAAACAAAGAACTGCAGATGCTGGTTGACACCAAAGATAGAGACAGTCCTGGAGTGATCAGCCATGATCACATCGAATGGTAGTGCTGGCTCGAAGGCCAAATGGCCTACTCCTGCACCTATTGTCTATTGGAACTCAGTGGATCAGGCAGCATCTGCTTTGCCCTATGTGTCCTATTTTTGTTTTTTCATGTCTTGAACTTTGCCTTGTTTATTGTGTTATCTGAGTACTGTGTTTACAGAGAAGTTCTGTTGCTACAAGTAAGAATCTCGCTGCCCAGTTTACAGTACATATGAAAATTAAATGCTCCTGACCTGATTATTTTTTCTGGAAATCTAATGCTGAATGATTTTTTTTTTAAAGTGTTGAACGTCGCCCATTCCATCCTGGGTACTGACCTCCCCGTCATTGGAGTGATCGACAAGAGGCTTTAGAATATAGACTTTAGAGATACAGCGCGGAAGCAGGCCCTTCGGCCCATCAAGCCGAAAGCCCATCTGTGGAATTCTCTGCCTCAGAGGGCGGTGGAGGCTGGTCTCTGGATGCTTTCAAGAGAGAGCTAGATAGGGCTCTTAAAAACAGCTGTCAGGGGATATGGGGAGAAGGCAGGAATGGGGTGCTGATTGTGGCTGATCAGCCATGATCACATTGAATGGCGGTGTTGGCTCGAAGGGCCGAATGGCCTACTCCTGCACCTATTGTCTATTGTCTAAGCCCATCAAGAGAGAGTCAGATAGAGCTCTAGGGGCTAGTGGAATCAGGGGATATGGGAGAAGGCAGGCACGGGTTGTTGATTGGGGACGATCAGCCGTGATCACAATGAATGGCGGTGCTGGCTCGAAGGGCCGAATGGCCTCCTCCTGCACCTATTGCTATGTTTGTAAGTCCGCGCCGACCAGCGATCACCCCGTGCACTGGCACTATCCTACACACTGGGGACGATTTACAGTTCATTACTGAAGCCAATTTAATGACCTACAAAACTGTACGAATTCGGAATTGGGAGGGAGACCAGAGCACCCGGAGAAAAAACCCACGCAGGTCACGGGGAGAACGTACAAACTCCTGGTACAGACAGCACCCGAGTCAGGATCGAACCCTGGTCTCTGGCACTGTGAGGCTGCAACTCCTACCACTATATATTGAGCTTCTTTTTTCTTCTTGTTGTCACGGTGATGTCAGAGTGCTATGTTTACAGTACATATCTGCCGCGCTGCTGCAGGTAAGAGTTCTTTGTGTGGGCAGGAACGCAGATGCTGGTTTCAACCAAAGACGGAGCAAGTAGCTGGAGTAACTCAGTGGTCAGACAGCATCTCTGGACAAAAAGAATGGGTGACATTTCGGGTCGAGACCATTCTTCAGACTGATAGAACGGAGACGGAGAAACACTTTATCTCACAGAGAGTGGTGAGTCTGTGGAATTCTCTGCCTCAGAGGGCAGTGGAGGCAGGTTCTCTGGATGCTTTCAAGAGAGAGCTAGATAGGGCTCTGAAAGATAGCGGAGTCAGGGGATATGGGGTGAAGGCAGGAACGGGGTACTGATTGGGGATGATCAGCCATGATCACATTGAATGGCGGTGCTAGCTGGAAGGGCCGAATGGCCCTACTCCTGCACCTATTGTCTATTGATCCATGGTCTATTCCTTTCTCCAGAGGTGCTGCTGTCCCCCCCCCCCCCACTCAGTTACTCCAGCTATTTGTGTCTTGAATCTTCAGCAAGAATTTCTTTCTTCTGCTTCGGGACATTTTGATAACAAAACTACTCTTGGCTCGAAGTAAAAGTACTCTTCGTCAGAAGACTGCAGATGCTGGAAATAATAAATAAGAAGGTAGACAAAAACTGCTGAGAACTCAGCGGGTGAGGCAGCATCTGTGGAGTGAAGGTGTTTACCGTCGCCTATTTCCTTCTCTCCACAGATGCTGCCTCACCCGCTGAGTTCTCCAGCATTTTTGTCCACCTTTGATTTGCAGCATCTGCAGTTCCTTCTTAAGCAAGCTGTCCCTGAAGTTAGATTGCAAGAGTGTAAAACCCTGTCCCACGGTACGAGTTCATTCCAAGAGCTCTCCCGAGTTTGCCCTGATTCCAACTCGGGAGATTTACGGTAAATGGCCACTGGTCGGGTACTCGGGGCTCTCGTGGACATTTTTCATCGTGTTGATAAAATCTTCACGAGTCTTCCCGAGCTTACCTGCCGTGAGCGAGTCTTCCCGAGTACCTGCCGTTAGCGTTATGAGCCGCTAAGAGACGTCCCCGAGCTCCGACGTACCCGCTACGTTCATTCTCCGTGCTTACCACGAGTTTGATTTTTTTTTAAACTGGGGAGAGCTCTTGGAATGAACTCGCACCGTGGGACAGGGCTTCAACTGCCCACGCTTCCAAGCGTTCAGCAGCAGTGGCCGAGACGCCAGAGTTTACACAAGTCAAGTCAAGTCACTTTTATTTCTATAGCACATTTAAAATACAACTCTCGTTGGCCAAAGTGCTTTACATTGGGTGGAGATACTAACGTTATACAACAGTGGTTCATAGATTAAGTACATACATAAATACATACATACAGCCCTCACTCAGAGGACGTCAAGAAAGGCAAAGAAGGTGATTGAACAAGGTGTCCACAAAGTTGAAACATTGGCCACAGTTTACATTCAAACCTCGGGCAAGTAACAAGGAACCATTTTCCTTTAAAGGTTGACTTGGTGTGGGGTGGGGGGGGGTTGGGCTGCAGGGAGTGGGGTGGGAGTTTCATTAGTCACAGGGAATGCTGTTCCTTCGTTGGATTCGGGTCACAGACGCATTTCCAGTGAGTGTGGATGGGCCGAGACAATGTCTTAACAGAAGTAGACGCTCACTGTGTGTGGTGTGAGTGAGTGAGTGAGTGAGACTGGAGCTGATTCTCCCTCTCCCTCCCTCCAAGGAGCGATTATGGACGCGTTGCCATGAATAAAAGGCAGTCCTGGCCGATTTTAAGGAAATCCCAGAACAAAGGGAAAGCTGGTGTGAAATGTGTGTGGTGTCCGTCTCCAGAAAGCGGTGGGAACGAGGAGTGAACTTTTTGTGAAACTCGAGAAGCCGAATAATATCAACTCCTTCCCCTTGGCTTTCTGCAAAGTAAACTTCTCAACCCTGGCTGAGTTCACCTCAAACAATGGACAACTTTTTCACCGAGGTAGGGGTTTTGTTTAAAAAAAAAAATTACTTTGATGATGGGATTACAAAATCATTTGTGTGAGTGTGTGTTGGATGAGAGAGAGAAGGGGGGAGAGAGAGGGGTTGGTGTGGTGTAACAATTTGGAGGCTCTGCTCTGCTGCATAAGGAACACTTTTCTGTTTTTTTTTTTACCCCCCTTTCATTCTACTTATTGTAACCAAGGGCATGCATGGGTCAGGAGCAGGGGATTGTCTCTCTCTCTCTCTCTCTCACTGCCGTGTGGTATTTCCTTTCTAAGACTTATCCCAGCTTCCTGCAGGAAAGCAGGGTTTTTTGTTGTTGGTGGGTCAAGTGGACAAAGTGGATGCCCAGAAGAATCCACTCACCATTCCAGCCAGATATATGTAGCAAGCACCCTAATCTGGTTTGCATTATAATAATAATCATATTAATAATAATAATAGGCAATAGGTGCAGGAGTAGGCCATTCGGCCCTTCGAGCCAGCACCGCCATTCAATGTGATCATGGCTGATTCATCCCCAATCAGTACCCCGTTCCTGCCTCCTAAAGTGGTAGGACAACTTGTTGTATTTGATTTGTGCACGCCAGGTTGAGTGCATGCGTCGAAACAGGGCGGACCACGTCAAGGTTGCAAACCCCCACCCCGTCATCCCCAATCAGTACCCCGTTCCTGCCTTCTCCCCATATCCTATCTTCAAGAGCCCCATCTAGCTCTCATCTTGAAAGCATCCAGAGAACCCTGCCTCTGAGGCAGAGAATTCCACAGACTCGGCCACTCTCTGTGAGAAAAAGTGTTTCCTCGTCTCCGTTCTAAATGGTTCACCCCTTATTCTTAAACTGTGTGTGGCCCTGGTTCTGGACTCCCCAACATGGGGAACATGTTTCCTGCCTCTAGCGTGTCCAAGCCCTTTAACAATCTTATATGTTTCAATATTCATCATTAACAAGTGAGAGTTTTGGAGAAGATAAATGTGTAGACAGATTTGCTGATTGTGTTTGAAACCCTTCCTTCTGTCCAGAGATGCTGCCTGTCCCCCCGAGTCACTCCTGTCTTATGTGTCTATCTTCAGTTTGGGGTTAAATGGGTTACACACCTTCCACATATATCTCCCCCTCCCCCCCCCACCCCCACCCCGGCTCTCAGTCTGAAGAAGGGTCTCGACCCGAAACTGTCACCCATTTCCTTCTCTCCAGAGATCTATGCTGCCTGTCCCGCTGAGTTACTCCAGCTTTTTGTAATCTATAGAGTCTTACAGCGTGGAAACAGGCCCTTCGGCCCATCATGTCCATTCTATTCTAGTCCCATCTGCCTGCATTTGGCCTATGTCCCTCTAAACCTGTCCTATCCATGTACCTGTCTAAATGTTTCTTAAACATTACGATAGCACCAGGCTCAACTACCTCCTCTGGCAGCTTGTTCCAAACTCCCCACCCTTTGTGTGAAAAAGTTACCCCTCAGTATCATTTAAGTCTTTATCCCCTCACTTTAAGCTCTTGGTTCTTGGTCCTCGATTCCCCTCCTTGGGCAAGATCATTTGTGCCTCTACCCTATCTATTCCGCTCATGATTTTGTGAGAGCCAAAATTAATATTGGCTCTCATGACCAATTCCAGGTAGCCATACAGTTTTGTGTAGGTGGTACTGCAGATAGACACAGAGTGCTGGAGTAACTCAGCGGGTCAGGCAGCATCTGTGGAGAACATGGATAGGTGACGTTTCACAAAGTGCTGGAGTAACTCAGCGGGTCAGGCAGCATCTGTGGAGCGAAGGAAATGGGCAACTTTCGGGCCGAAACCCTGAAGGAAATAGGCAACGTTTCGGGCCGAAACCCGGAAGGGTTTCGGGGCCGAAACGTTGCCTATTTCCTTCGCTCCATAGATGCTGCTGCACCGGCTGAGTTTCTCCAGCATTTTGGTCTACCTTATCATTTATAGTGTGGTTCCGTATAGCTTACAAAGCACAGAAGTACACTGTGCCAGAGTAACTCAGCGGGTCAGGCAGCATCTGTGGAGAACATGGATAGGTGACGTTTCACAGAGTGCTGGAGTAACTCAGCGGGTCAGGCAGCATCTGTGGAGAACATGGATAGGTGACGTTTCACACAGTGCTGGAGTAACTCAGCGGGTCAGGCAGCATCTGTGGAGAACATGGATAGGTGACGTTTCACAGAGTGCTGGAGTAACTCAGCGGGTCAGGCAGCATCTGTGGAGAACATGGATAGGTGACGTTCACAGAGTGCTGGAGTAACTCAGCGGTCAGGCAGCATCTATGGAGAACAGGGATAGGTGACGTTTTGAGTCGAGCTCTCAGACTCCTCACCACTGGACGACGACCCCACAGATGAGCCATTATCTCTGATTGTATCACTTCCAGCTGTCTGCCCTCCACAGCCTCCAGCCTTAAGGGCCCTGTCCCACTGTACGAGGTAATTCAAGAGTCCTCCCGAGTTCTCCCCTGATTTGAGCTTGTGTATGTACCTAGGGGTCCGTAGGGAGCTCGTACGAGTAAAAAGTTTTTAAAAAATTTCATCAAGAGTATTTTTTTTACTCGTGGACATTTTTCACAGTGTTGAAAAAAACGTCACGAGTTTACCGGATTTCCCGAGTACCTACCGTTACTCGTACGAGCCGCTACGTGACATCCACGAGCTCCTACGTACCCGCTATGGACATTACAATTCAATTCAATGCAATCTGTAATTGTCACTGTGCAGTGTACAGTACAGAAACAACGAAATGCAGTTAGCATCTCACCCAGAAAGCGAACTTAGGAATAATGAGCAGTAAAATATATATATGTACAGCGTATCAGTAGTGCGATTTTTCTGGGGAAGGAGGGGGGTGGGGGGTGGGTGGGGGGGTGACTGGCAATCACCAAGGTGCAGAGTTCAGTAGTGTAACAGCCGCAGGAAGAAGCTGTTCCTGTACCTGCTGGTTCGGCAACAGGAGAGACCTGTAGAGCCTCCCGGATGGGAGGAGGGTAACAGTCTGTGGTTGGGGTGAGAGCAGTCCTTGACGAGCTCGAATCAGGGAGAACTCTTCAATTACCTCGTATGGTGGGACAGGCCCTTTATTGTTCCCCAGCCACGCATGGTCTGGTTTTACTTCTCCCCGACTGCTTGTGTTGTCGCAGCTCTAGCTGCTGCCTCACCGTGCCAGAGAGCCAGGTCGATCCTGACCACGGGTGCTGTCAGCACGGGTCTCTGGCGCTGTGCCACCCTGCCGCCCTAAACTCCAAAACATTTAAACTTTTCTGTCTGTTCCTGCCCCGCTGGAATCATAATTCCATGACATGACATTCTTGCCATAGAGGGAGTACAGAGAAGGTTCACCAGACTGATTCCTGGGATGGCAGGACTTTCATACGAAGAAAGACTGGATAGACTCGGCTTGTACTCGCTAGAATTTAGAAGATTGAGGGGGGATCTTATAGAAACTTACAAAAATTCTTAAGGGGTTGGACAGGCTAGATGCAGGAAGATTGTTCCCGATGTGGGGGAAGTCCAGGACAAGGGGTCACACAGTTTAAGGATAAGGGGGAAGTCTTTTAGGACCGAGATGAGAAAACATTTTCACACAGAGAGTGGTGAATCTGTGGAACTCTCTGCCACAGAAGGTAGTTGAGGCCAGTTCATTGGCTATATTTAAGAGGGAGTTAGATGTGGCCCTTGTGGCTAAAGGGATCAGGGGGTATGGAGAGAAGCAGGTACAGGATACTGAGTTGGATGATCAGCCATGATCATATTGAATGGCGGTGCAGGCTCGAAGGGCCGAATGGCCTACTCCTGCACCTATTTTTCTATGTTTCTATAACCACACATTTCTATTTGGTTTATAGGTTGCTTTAGTTTACAAAGTAAACATGGTTACAACTTCGGTTATCGCATCTACTAGCAATCTAGTTTCAAGGAAGTCCTCTTTTATTATAGGCGATTGACACTTAAAAACAAAAACAATCCCGATTTGGAATGTTTTCTTTGGAACGGCGGAGGAGATCTGATAGAAGTGTATAAAATGATGAGAGGCATAGATAGGGTAGACAGTCAGAACCTTTCCCCCAGCTTTTGGCACGCGCTATCCAGTCAGCAGAAAGACAATACGTCAATGAATGAATGAATAGGTTTATTGGCCAAGTATTCACATACAAGGAATTTGCCTTGGTGCTCCGCCCGCAAGCGACAACATGACATGCAGTGAAAGTTGGGAATAACACATAAAACATTAAACATTAATAATAAAACATTATTGATTAAACATGTGCATTAAATAGAATACCAGAGCAACTTACATGGTTACAATCAAGCCGTCCACTGTATATAATACATGAAACATAGAAAATAGGTGCAGGAGTAGACCATTCGGCCCTTCGATCCTGCACCACCGTTCAATATGATATCTTATGCAAGAGGGCTTTAAGATGACTAAAGGGGCTAAAGGGATCTGGGGGTATGGGGAGAAGGCAGGTACGGGATACTGAGTTGGATGATCAGCCATGATCATATTGAATGGCGGTGCAGGCTCGAAGGGCCGAATGGCCTACTCCTGCACCTATTTTCTATGTTTCTATGTTTCTATGAGAGGGGTAAAGTTTAAAGGAAGACAGACACTAAATGCTGGGGTAAGCTGGGGTAAGTCAGCGGGACAGGCAGCAGCATCTGTGGAGAGAAGGAATGGGTGACGTTTTGGGTCGAGACCCTTCTCGGACTAGTTAGGGTTTAAGGGAAACGAGAGATATAGACGGTGATAGGAATGAAAAGTGACGCTGATAAAGGAAACAGGCATTGTTAATCACAGAGGGGGAGCAGAGATGTCCAGGGCATGTTTTCTTCCAGACTGCAGGCGGTGGGTGCCTGGAACGCCCTGCCAGGGGTGGTGGTGGTGGAGGCAGATACGATACTGCCATTTGAGAGACTTTTGGATAGGCACGTGGATATGCAGGGAATGGAGGGACGTGGATTATGTGCGGGCAGGGAAGAGTTGGTCGTGGCATGATGTTCCACACCGACATTGTGGGCCGAATGGCCTGTTCCTGTGGTGTACTGTTCTATGTAAGAAGGATCTGTAGATGCTGGCTTAAAACGAAGATAGACACAAAAAGCTGGAGTAACTCAACGGTTCAGGCAGTATCTCTGGAGAAAAGGAATGGGTGACGTTTCGGGTCCAGGCCCTTCTTCAGAATTCTCGGCCCGAAACATCACCTATTACTTTTCTCCAGAGATGCTTCGCGACCCGCTGAGTTACTCCAGCTTTATGTGTCTATATCATCTACACTGTTCTACGTTCTAAAAGGTGTATTCCATGTTGAAATTTGTTTGAAACAGCGTCCAGATATCTTGGATTGTCCCAAAAATACTGATGAGCGATAGAGATTTGTGCGTGTGTGAGTTTATCAATATATACATCTCAGCGATTAATATTGCCAATTGGTTGTTGACAAAAATGCTGGAGAAACTCGGCGGGTGAGGCAGCATCTATGGAGCGAAGGAAATAGGCAACTTTTCGGGTCGAGACCCTTCTTCAGACTTGTCAATTGATTGCTTTGTTTAGTGGTTTAAAAAAAAAAAAGACTTAGCATTTATTTCATTGGAGTACCTTCCCTGAAATGTCATAGCAAAATAAGTGGAAATGAATATTATAGACACAAAAAGTTGGAGCAACTCAGCGGGACAGGCAGCATCTGTGGAGAACATGGATAGGTGACGTTTCACAGAGTGCTGGAGTAACTCAGCGGGTCAGGCAGCATCTGTGGAGAACATGGATAGGTGACGTTTCACAGAGTGCTGGAGTAACTCAGTGGGTCAGGCAGCATCTCTGGAGAGAAGGAATGGGTGACGTTTTGGGTTCGAGACCCTTGCATGCTGCATGCTGCAAGCAGTTTCCGGAGCAGTAGAGTTATTTTTCATACAACGTCATTAACTGAAAAGTAGTTGGTAAAACGGGGTGTTGTAAACAAATTATTCTGATGCATCTCATGAAGCTGAATTGGTTGGAGCCATTTATTTGATTGCAGCATCTTGCCCTGAAAAGTTATTGCAAGATGAATGGAGAATAATTGTCAATAAAATCAATTGTGATTGAAGATAGACGCTAAATGCTGGATTAAGTTCATCAGTGATAGGAGCAAAATTAGACCATTCGGCCCGTCAAGTCTACTCCGCCATTCAATCATGGCTGATCTATTTTTCCCTCCTAACCCCATTCTCCTGCCTTCTCCCCGTAACCTCTGACATCTGTACTGATCAAGAATCTATCTCTGCCTTAAATATCCACTGACTTGGCCTCCACAGCCTTCTGTGGCAATGAATCCCACAGATTCACCACCCTCTGACTGAAGAAATTCCTCCTCATCTCCCTCCTTTTATTTAAATTGAAGAAGGCTCTCGATCCAAAACGTTACCGATCTCCAGAGATGCTGCCTGACCCGCTGAGTTACTCTAGCACTCTGTGAAACGTCACCTATCCATGTTCTCCACAGATGCTGCCTGACCCGCTGAGTTACTCTAGCACTCTGTGAAACGTCACCTATCCATGTTCTCCACAGATGCTGCCTGACCCGCTGAGTTACTCCAGCACTCTGTGTCTATCTTCAGTGTAAACCAACACCTACATTTCCCACCTACTCAATTTTGATTGATCCTGTTAGTTGAAAGATAAAAGTTAATTTGTTTTAGACGTCTGCCAAGGATGAATGTTTCTAACAATGGTTCTGTATCGATGATGAAATCTCGTGCTTTTCATTTGCCAGTATTTTGAAACACGCAGCCTCTGCAATCGGTGTTGCTGCTGTGAATGAGGCCGGAATGAAACTAGTTTCAGCCAAGCTGCCAAAGCTTTTGTTTCCTGCCTCTAAGCCATTAATCAGTCTCTCGCGCTCCTGTGTGTTAATAAGATCATGATTCAGACAGTGTTTTCAGTCGCTTAGTCAGTCTAACTGCTCTCCCTGTGTTAAATGCCCCATGTTAGTTTTAGGAAACTTCAAGTAACTAACTTCAAGTAATCCTCGCCTTCCGTACCCCAGCCTCTCGCAGGGTCCGACCGCTCCCTCCGCAACTCCCTGGTTAACTCGTCCCTTCCCACCCAAACCACCCCCTCCCCAGGTACTTTCCCCCCTGCAACCGCAGGAGATGGCTGTGGAATTCTCTGCCTCAGAGGGCGGTGGAGGCAGATTCTCTGGATACTTTCAAGAGAGAGCTAGATAGGGCTCTTAAAGATAGCGGAGTCAGGGGGATATAGGGAGAAGGCAGGAACGGGCTTTTGGGCTAACGGAATCAAGGGATATGGAGAAAAAGCAGGAACGGGGTACTGATTGGGGATGATCAGCCATGATCACATTGAATGGCGGTGCTGGCTCGAAGGGCTGAATGCCCTACTCCTGCACCTATTGTCTATTGTCTAACACCTGTCCCTTTACCTCCCCCCTCAACTCCGTTTTGCTGGACACCTCCGCTCAGTCCGCCTAGACTTACATGATCTCCTGATTGCCAAACACTTTAACCCCCCCCTCCCATTCCCACACTGACCTTTCTGTCCTGGGCCCCCTCCACTGTCAGAGTGAACCTCAAGGGCAAATTGGAGGAACAACATCTCATATTTCGCTTGGGCAGCTTACACCCCAGCGGTATGAGTATTGATTTCCCTAACTTCAAGCAACTCTTGCTTTCCCCCCTCTCTCCATCCCTCCCCCCACCCTAGTTCTCCAACCAGATTCACTGCCCTGATTCATTTTACTAGTGGTATGCATCCTTGTCCCCTTCCCTCAGCCAACAAGGAACCAGTCTACATTTCCTCATCAACATCTGCTTTGATCTGTCCTTTTCACATTTTACCCTTCCATATCTGTGGACTCCCTCTCCCCTGACTCTCAGTCTGAAGAAGGGTCTCGATCCAAAATGTCACCCATTCCTCCTCCCCAGAGATGCTGCCTGTCCTGTTGAGTTACTCCAGCATTTTGTGTCTCTCCGGTGTAAACCAGCTTCTGCAGTTCCTTCTTAGGCAATATTGTCAATTACTGGTTTGAATTATTTTGCTTAGTTTCAGTTCAGTTTAGTTTATTAGAAACATTAAAAATAGGTGCAGGATGAGGCCATTCGGCCCTTCGAGCCAGCACCGCCATTCATTGCGATCATGGCTGATCGTCCCCAATCAATAACCCGTGCCTGCCTTCTCCCCATATCCCTTGACTCCACTAGCCCCTAGAGCTCTATCTAACTCTCTCTTAAATCCATCCAGTGACTTGGCCTCCACTGCCCTCTGTGGCAGGGAATTCCACAAATTCACAACTCTCTGGGTGAAAACGTTTTTTCTCACCTCAGTCTTAAATGACCTCCCCTTTATTCTAAGACTGTGTGGCCCCTGGTTCTGGACTCGCCCAACATTGGGAACATTTTTCCTGCATCTAGCTTGTCCAGTCCTTTTATAATTTTATATGTTTCTATAAGTTCCCCTCCCCTCATCCTTCTAAACTCCAGTGAGTCACGTGTACCGAGGTACAGTGAAAAGCTTTTGTTGCGTGCTAACCAGTCAGCTTTAAGAAAGTTGTCCAGGTATTAAGGGACTGAGATATAAAGTTTAGAATTTGGACGGGAAGGCAATCTTAAATAATTTGGGCGACTTACTGCGTCACAGTGCTCGTCTTTGATCCTGACCACGGGTGCTGTCTGTACGGAGTTTGCACCTTCTCCCCGTGGGGTTTCTCCGAGATCTTTGGGTTTTTTCCCCACGCGGGTTTGCAGGTTAATCGGTTTGGTATGAAGGCAAATTGTCCCTAGTGTGTGTAGGATAGTGTTGGTGTGTGGGGATCGCCGGTCGGTGCGGGCTGGGTGGGCCGAAGGGCCTGTTTCCGCGCTGTATCTCTGAACTATAACTAAACTAAAATGGAGAAAGAGCAAAGAGATTTCAAAACCAGCCAGCGTTTCCATTCCTCCCGTTCATACTGTTTGTTGTTAGACAAAAGGGAGGTTCGCTTTTAGCTGTGGACTTTGGTCTAAAGTAATACAAATGCCATGTTTGTTACACTCTGTGCAAACATTTACCTCGAGCACTTGCATTCAAATTCAGTCTGAGAAGATAATCGAGCTGCAAATAATTTTGATTCGCCCAAACACACTGTGAACATGTTAAATCGGGTGTCCCGACCCCAAACGTCACCCATTCCGTCTCTCCGGAGATGCTGCCTGACCCGCTGAGTTGGACAATAGACAATGGGTGCAGGAGTAGGCCACTCGGCCCTTCGAGCCATTCAATGTGATGACGGCTGATCATCCCCAATCAGTACCCCGTTCCTGCCTTCTCCCCATATCCCCTGACTCCGCTATCTTTAAGAGCCCTATCTAGCTCTCTCTTGAAAGCATCCAGAGAACCTGCCTCCACCGCCCTCTGAGGCAGAGAATTCCACAGAGTTACTCCAGCACTCTGTGAAACGTCACCTATCCATGTTCTCCACAGATGCTGCCTGACCCGCTGAGTTACTCCAGCACTCTGTGAGACGTCACCTATCCATGTTCTCCACAGATGCTGCCTGACCCGCTGAGTTACTCCAGCACTCTGTGAAACGTCACCTATCCATGTTCTCCACAGATGCTGCCTGACCCGCTGAGTTACTCCAGCACTCTGCGTCTATTCGCAATGTCCAGCAGCGGATGAACCCTGGACTGTGTGGTCCTCCCCCACAGAGCCTTGGCGTTGGCTGCCACAAGCTATGGGCTGCACGGCTAGGCATTGTACCCACAAAGTACTTGGTGTCCTGAGCTTGTTGCCGACTGGCTGAGGCATTTGGAGCATTGCGTGCCGTTCTGGTCGCCCCATTGCAGGAAGGATGTGGAGGCTTGTAAAGGTTGCGAGGAGGTTGATCAGAATGTTGCCTGGATTGAGGGGCATTAGCTACAGGGACAGATTTAAATTGTTTTCTCTGGAACCCCGTAATTGACTTTATTATTGTCACGTGTACGGAGGTACAGTGAAAAGCGTCTTGTTTCTGCTCTATCCAGTGATATACTATATAGTGATAGGAGCAGAATTAGGCCATTCGGCCCATCAAGTCTACTCCCCCATTCTATCATGGCTGATCTATAGCTCCCTCCTAACCCCATTCTGCTGCCTTCTCCCCATAAACCCTGACACCCGTACTAATCATGACCAGGCTTTAGGTTGAGCAAGATTGAGGTTGAGCAGGCCGGTTCTCTGGTTACTTATAAAGAGAGAGCTAGATAGGGAGTCAAGGGGATATGGGGAGAAGGCAGGAACGGGGTACTGATTGGGGATGATCAGCCATGATCACATTGAATGGCGGTGCTGGCTCAAAGGGCCGAATGGCCTACTCTTGCACCTATTGTCTATTAAGTCTACTCCGCCATTCAATCGTGGCTGATCTACCTCTCCCTCCTAACCCCATCCTCCTGCCATCTCCCCATAACCCCTGACACCCGTACTAATCAAGAATCTATCTATCTCTGCCATTGACTTGTGGCCTCCACAGCCGTCTGCAGCAATGAATTCCACAGATTCACCACCCTCTGACGAAAGAAATTCCTTTCTCATCTTCCTAAAGGAACGTCCTTTAATTCCAAGGCTGTGACCTCTGGTCCTAGACTCTCCCACTAGTTGAAACATGCGCTCTATACCCTGCGTTCCCATAGTTTTGGTTCGGGAGGGGGGGGGGGGCTGGTTAAGTGTGAGAATAGGGCCCAGCAGACCCATGGTCCCAGGAGAGGGGCGGATGAAAGAGTGTGATTGCTCACATCTGCCGATGATCCACACACAAGTCAGCCGGCCATCTGCTGTTGTTTGTCACTTGCCAACCCCGTTCAATTAATCAAAGCCACCTTTGCATATTCATCTCCTCTCAGAGCGGCATGGATGTTGAATTATTTACCTTGGCCCACTTGTCGGGATGGAAATTGAATATTAAAACAGTCTCTTGTTATAGGATGTAGAAAGCAAAGATCCTACAGTGAGCAAGATAGACCACTCGACGAAAAGGACGTAGTACGTTCACGGGCAGATTCATGGGTCATTTTCGGGCCCCATTTCCGTAACCGGCTTCCGTCTCCGCACCAAAGATCCTGCCACAGCGGAGCAAAGATAACTAGTGCGGAGACGGAAGCCGGTTACGGAAACATCCTCGTAAAAATAAAAGTTATTTGGGAAAAAATCTTCTCCTCATTTTCAGAATTTTAATTTATTAACACAAACTGTTCCCCCGCAATGTTGATTACACTGCGAGTCGGGTCGGGTCGGGTTACGGAAATGGATGAAAAAAGGCCCACTCCAGCCCATTGCATTTAGCAGGAGTGGTCTATCTTGCTCCGCTAGAGGATCTTTGGTAGAAAGGAGCTGCCAGAGGAGGCATTTGAAGCAGGGATGTGGCCAGAAGGATGCTGGTTTAAACCAAAGAATGACACTAAATGCTGGAGTAACTCAGCGGGTCAGGCAGCATCTCTGGAGAAAAGGAATAGGTGACATTCGGGTCGAGACCCTTCTTCAGCTCAGTTTAGTTTATTGTCACGTGTACCGAGGTACAGTGAAAGCTTTTGTTGCGTGCTAACCAGTCAGCAGAAAGTCAATACCTGATTACAATCGAGCCGTTTACAGTGTACAGATACAGGATAAGGGAATAACGTTTAGTGCAAGGTAAAGCCAGTAAAGTCTGGGTCAAAGGATAGTCCAAGGGTCACCAATGAGGTAGATAGTAGTTCAGGACAATAGACAATAGGTGCAGAGTAGGCCATTCGGCCCTTCGAGCCAGCACCGCCATTCAATGTGATCCTGGCTGATCATCCCCAATCAGTACCCCGTCCTGCCTTCTCCCATATCCCCTGACTCTGCTATTTTTAAGAGCCCTATCTAGCTCTCTCTTGAAAGCATCCAGAGAACCTGCCTCCACCAGAAACCTGCCTCCACCGCCCTCTGAGGCAGAGAATTCACAGACTCACAGCTCTCCGTGAGAAAAAGTGTTTCCTCGTCTCCGTTCTAATGGCTTACTCCTTATTCTTAAACTGTGGCCCCTGGTTCTGGACTCCCCCAACATCGGGAACATGTTTCCTGCCTCTATCATGTCCAAACCTTTCCCGTGAAAGGGCTGCCGGTCCCGCTGAGTTACTCCAGCAATTTGTATCCACCTTTCCTCTAACTTGCCTACACTGTCTAACAATGTCCCAGCTACAATAGTCCTACTTGCCTGCGCTTGGTCCATATCCCTCCAAACCTGTCCTATCCATCATGTACCTGTCCAACTGTTTCTTAACGTTGGGATAGTCCCAGCCTCAACTACCTCCTCCGACAGTTTGTTCCATACACCCACCACCCGTTGTAAAAGTCACCCCTCAGATTCCTATTAAATCTTTTCCTCTTCACCTTGAACCCATGTCCTCTGGTCCTCGATTCCCCCTACTCTAGGCAAGAGACTCTGTGCATCTACCCGATCTATTCCTCTCATGATTTTATACACCTCTATAAGATCACCCCTCATCCTCTTGCGCTCCAGGGAATAGACAATAGACAATAGACAATAGCTGCAGGAGTAGGCCATTCGGCCCTTCGAGCCAGCACCGCCATTCAATGTGATCACGGCTGATCATCCCCAATCAGTACCCCGTTCCTGCCTTCTCCCCATATCCCCTGACTCTGCTATTTTTAAGAGCTCTATCTAGCTCTCTCTTGAAAGCATCCAGAGAACCCGCCTCCACCGCCCTCTGAGGCAGAGAATTCCACAGACTCACCACTCTCTGTGAGAAAAAGTGTTTCCTCATCTCCGTTCTAAATGGCTTACCCCTTATTCTTAAAGAGAGTTTCAGCCTGCTCAACCTCTCCCTGTAGCTCACACCCTCTAGTCCTGGCAACATCCTTGTAAATCTTCTCTGTACCCTTTCCAGCTCGACAACAAGTTTCCTATAACATGGCGCTTATCTCTCAACACAACACTCTAAATGCGGCCTCACTAATGTCTGGTACAACTGCAACATGACCCTCCCAACTTCTACCCGTCTATGTGTGTTTGTAGGTCTGCTTCGGTGGCGAGCTGGCAGAATGGTCGCCAGGGCTGGGCGCCGTCACTGACCTCACCGCCATTCTATTTGTGTAAATACTCGAGCCAACTTTCTCTCAGCCACTGTCATTTTCTACAGCTGTCGATGACAAGTTTAACGATCTAACAACAAGAAGATCCAAAATATCCACGGACTTTTCTCCGGGAGTAACTCGGGAGGAATTTCTTTAGTCAGAGGGCGGTGAATCTGTGGAATTCGTTGCCACAGACGGCGGTGGAGGCCTCAAGTCAATGGATATTTTTAAGGCAGAGATGGATGGATTCTTGATTAGTGCGGGTGTCGGGGGTTACGGGGAGAAGGGAGGAGAATGGGGTTAGGAGGGAGAGATAGATCAGCCATGATTGAATGGCGGAGTAGACTTGATGGGCCGAATGGCCTAATTCTGCTTCTATTGCTTATGATCTTACGATGTCCTATCTACACTAGTCCCACCTGCCTGCGCTTGGTCCATATTCCTCTAAACTTTTCCTATCCATGTACTTGTCCAAATGTTTTTTAAACATTGCGAGAGTACCTGCCTCAACTACCTACTCCTGTAACTTGAGAACTTGTGACAGGCCCAGAGAGACCAAACCTTAGTATAAGTTCATAAATGATAGGAGCAGAATTAGGCCGTTCTGCCCATCAAGGTTACTCCGCCATGAATGGTGGACTAGACTTGATATACAATAGACAATAGGTGCAAGAGTAGGCCATTCGGCCCTTCGAGCCAGCACTACCATTCAATATGATCATGGCCGATCATCCCCAATCAGTACCCCGTTCTTGCCTTCTCCCCATATCCCCCTGACTCCGCTATCTTTAAGAGCCCTATCTAGCTCTCTCTCGAAAGCATCCAGAGAACCGGCCTCCACCGCCCTCTGAGGCAGAGAATTCCACAGACTCACCACTCTCTGGGCCGAATGGCCTAATTCTGCTCCTATCACTTATGACCTCATCACTGCTGGTAACGTTTTCAGGCTCGGAGAATACTCTGTTCAGATTTTAAAAGAACAACCTCGTTATAAGTGTCAAGAGTGTTTTAATTGTCGTATGTCCCGGAACGGAACAGTGAAATTCTTCCTTGCAACAGCACAACAGGTGTCAGTTTATAGTCACCTGTACCGAGCTGCAGTGAAAAGCTTTTGTTGCGTGCTAACCAGTCAGCAGAAAGACAATACACGATTACAATCGAGCCGTCCGTATCGAGTGTGTAGATACATGATAAGGGAATAACGTTTAGTGCAAGGTAAAGCCAGCAAAGTCCGATCATGGATAGGCTGTGGTAGACAAAAATGCTGGAGAAACTCAGCGGGCGAGGCAGCATCTATGGAGCGAAGGAAATAGGCGACGTTTCGGGTCGAGACCCTTCTTCAGACTGATGGGGGGGGGGGGGCGGGAAGAAGAAAGGAAGAGGCAGAGACAGTGGGCTGTGGGAGAGCTGGGAAGGGGAGGGGAAGGAGGGAGAAAGCAGGGACTACCTGAAATTGGAGGACAATGTTCGTACCGCTGGGGTGTAAACTACCCAAGCGAAATATGAGGTGCTGCTCCTCCAATTTACGGTGGGACTCACTCTGGCCATGGAGGAGGCTCAGGACAGACCGCCCCCCCACCCCCCCACCCCCACATCAGTCTGAAGAAGGATCTCGACCCGAAACGTCACCTATTTCCTTCGCTCCATAGATGCTGCTGCACCCGCTGAGTTTCTCCAGCATTTTTGTCTACCTTCGATTTTCCAGCATCTGCAGTTCCTTCTTAAACAAGGATAGTCTGAGGGTCACCGAGAGGTAGATAGTAGTTCAGCACTGCTCTCTGGTTGTGGTAGGATGATTCAGTTGCCTGATATGTAAATATGTAAAAACACGTTATGTAAATATAGTACTCGGTAAAACCCATAACAAACAAAATGAAGTTCCGATTATATGTATGTAGACAATAGTAATGCAAAGACAAAACAAATGTGGGCCTAAGTGTAATTTGGAGCCTATTTGGAGGTTGTCATGTTTAATAGCCTGATGGCTGTGGGGAAGTAGCTATTCCTGAACGTTACAGTTTTCAGGCTCCTGTACCTTCGTCCCAATGGCAGGGGTGAGTGAGAGTGTGGCCAGGGTGGTGTGGGTCTCTGATGATGCTGGCTGCCTTTTTGAGGCAGCGACTCCTGTAGATCCCTTCGGCGGTGGGGAAGTCAGAGCTGGTGATGGACCGGGCAGTGTCCACCACTCTTTGCAGTCATCTTCGCTCCTGGGCGTTCAACTTGTCGAACCACGCCGTGATAGTTTTATACGCTGTCTCTGCAAGGCCATTACCATAATCAAGGACAAAGTCGCACTCCCTCTTCTCCCCTCTCCCATCAGTTCATAAGTAATTGGAGCTGATTGTGGGTGATCAATGATCACAATGAATGACGGTGCTGGCTCGAAGGGCCAAATGGGCTCCCCTGCACCTATTTTCTATGTTTCTATCTATCTCCCCCTCCTAACCCGCATTCTCCTGCCTTCTCCCCATAACCCCTGACACTCGTACTAATTAATAATCTATCAATCTCCGCCTTAAAAATATCCGTTGACTTGGCGTTCACAGCCGGGTGTGTGGCAATGCAGTGGGTCAGGCAGCATCTTAGAGTCTGAAGAAGGGTCACGACCCTAATCCATGTTCTCCACAGATGCTGCCCGACCCGCTGAGTTACTCCAGCACTCTGTGAAACGTCACCTATCCATGTTCTCCACAGATGCTGCCTGACCCGCTGAGTTACTCCAGCACTCTGTGAAACGTCACCTATCCATGTTCTCCACAGATGCTGCCTGACCCGCTGAGTTACTCCAGCACTCTGTGAAACGTCACCTATCCATGTTCTCCACAGATGCTGCCTGACCCACCCGCTGAGTTAAGGGCCTGTCCCACTTGGGCATCATTTGCGCGTCATTTACGCGACATCTTAAAAATTGGTTGGCGCGCCGTGACACATGGTGAGGCGTGGTGGCATATGTGGTGACGCGCGGTAACGCACGGCGCCCCAGGATTTTGCAGCTGAAAATCCTGGCGTGCCACCTGCGTGACGTATCCCTTGCGCACACTGTCGTACTGACGGCGTACGTGTAGCGCGTGGTGACGCACGAACGTTGCTTATACGGATTTATTATGCGTCACCGTGCGTCAATGTCCGTTACCGTGCGCCGTCAGCGCTCCATTTGCGCGTCACTACCCACCCCCCCCTCCTCACATCCCCTTCTCCCCCTCTCCCTCCCTTCTCCCATTCTCCACTTTCCCCAACGCCCCCCCCCCATTTGCGGACCCATCCTGCGACCAGCGATGCCCCCACACTATCCCACACACACTACGGACAATTTATACAAACCTGTGCGACTTTGGAGTGCGGGAGGAAACCCTGACCCTAACCGTAACCCTAACTCTAGGTTGATAGGCTTGCTTTAAGTATAATTTGTTTCCACGCTGTACGACTGTGACTCTGCAACCGATACAATACACATCCCCCTCCTGCCTCCAAGGATGTTTCCTGCCTCACAGGTCCCCTGGTCGGCTTCAGGCTGACCTTCCCAATTATTTTATCATTGTCTTTGCCATTATCTACATTGTATCCGGCGTGTAAAATAACATCTTGTCAGTTTTGTTCAATTTAGAGATACAGAGCGGAAACACCCCTCGGGCCCACCGGTTTCCTCGTCTCCGTTCTAAATGGCTTGCTCCTTATTCTTAAACTGTGTGTGGCCCCTGGTTCTGGACTCCCCCAACATCGGGAACATGTTTCCTGCCTCTAACGTGTCCAAACCCCTAAACAATCTTATTTGTTTCAATGAGATGCCCTCTCATCCTTCTAAACTCCAGAGTGTACAAGCTCCGTACAGACAGCACCTGTAGTCGGGATGGCACCCGGGCCACTGGCGCTGCGAGGCAGCAACTCTACCGCTGCGCCACCGTGCCCCCTCCTTAGGCTTGTAGAGCCATACAGCGTGGAAATAGCCTCTTTGGCCCAACTTGGTCCTCATTGACCATCTACACCTGTCCCACCTGCCCACGCGCGCTTGGCCCATGTCCCTCTAAACCTGTCGCTTGTTTCCACGTGGACCTGTAAAAGCTGTATCACGACTTACTGATTCATCGGCCCGGTCCACCTTACGTGACTTCTGAATGAAGAGGCTGCTTCCGCTCGGGGGACACTGTTTATATACGCAGAGTGATTAAAGCTCAGACTGTTGAAACCTGGCAGGATATGTATGGGAAGCTCCTGATCAAGAGATTTGGCCTGTCCAACTTTCTTTCGAACATCAACCCCGCTTCGACTGAGGAAGGTTGTGTTTCTTTCTTGGAGCCGATTATATTTTTCCAAGTCCCCGGACACGTGCCTCCTCACTGTTCATTGATAACAGTCTGGCCCTTCCCCAAATCCTCAGCTCATCTGCGGCATCCTCTCTGTTCTGGGGCTTTATTTTGGCATCGCCTCAACTTGTGATGGAGGAACAGCAGATAGGTACAGAGTGCTGGAGTAACTCGGCGGGTCAGGCAGCATCTGTGGAGAACATGGATAGGTGACGTTTCACAGAGTGCTGGAGTAACTCAGCGGGTCAGGCAGCATCTGTGGAGAACATGGATAGGTGACGTTTCACAGAGTGCTAGAGTAACTCAGCGGGTCAGGCAGCATCTGTGGAGCGAAGGAAATGGGCAAACTTTCGGGCCGAAACCCTGAAGGAAATAGGCAACGTTTCGGGCCGAAACCCGGAAGGGTTTCGGGCCGAAACGTTGCCTATTTCCTTCGCTCCATAGATGCTGCCGGAACATGGATAGGTGACGTTTCACAGAGTGCTGGAGTAACTCAGCGGGTCAGGCAGCATCTGTGGAGAACATGGATAGGTGACGTTTCACAGAGTGCTGGAGTAACTCAGCGGGTCAGGCAGCATCTGTGGAGAACATGGATAGGTGACGTTTCACAGAGTGCTGGAGTAACTCAGCGGGTCAGGCAGCATCTGTGGAGATCATGGATAGCTGAGTTACTCCAGCATTAAGTGTCCATCTTTGGTGTCAACCAGCATCTGCAGTTCCTTTTTTTTATGACATTTTAAGATTCTACAGGTCATGTTGCAGTTGTACAAGACATTGGTGAAGCAGGGAAGAAACTCTCCCTGAATCTGGAGGTGTGCGTTTTCACACTTCTGTGCCCCTTGCCCGATGGGAGAGGGGGAGAAGAGGGAGTGGCCGAGGCACTCCAGCATCTGTGGAGCGAGGGAATGGGTGACGTTTCAGGGTCTCGACCCGAAAGGTCACCCATTCCTTCGCTCCATAGATGCTGCCTCACCCGCTGAGTTTCTCCAGCATTTTTGTCTTCTGTCGATTGTTCCAGCATCTGCAGTTCTTTCTTAAGCCCCTGTCCCACTATGCGAGTTAACCCAGAAGCTCTCCCGAGTATTTAAAAAAAAAAATCAAACTTGTGGTAAGTTCATCACGAGTATTTTTTTTATTCTTGGACATTTTTCACCGTTACCGCGTTTCCCCGAGTACCTGCCGTTAGCATTACGAGCCACTACGAGCTCCTACGTAGCCTCTACGTACATTCTCCCGAGTTCGAATCAATGGAAAACTCGGGATAACTCTTGAATTACCTCGTACAGTGGGACAGGGCCTTCAAACATTTAGCGCAAGGTGACTTCTTCTTGCCTATGGCGTGTACAGCCTAAAGTTGTACATCACGGTTTAAGAATAAGGGGTAAGCCGTTTAGAACGGAGACGAGGAAACACTTTGTCTCACAGAGAGTTGTCAGTCTGTGGAATTCTCTGCCTCAGAGGGCGGTGGAGGCCGGTTCTCTGGATGCTTTCAAGAGAGAGCTAGATAGGGCTCTTAAAGATAGCGGAGTCAGGGGATATGGGGAGAAGGCAGGAACGGGGTACTGATTGGGGATGATCAGCCATGATCACATTGAATGGCGGTGCTGGCTCGAAGGGCCGAATGGCCTACTCCTGCACCTATTGTCTATTGTCTATCAAGTGTGGACATCCAGGCCAGGGCAGCATCAGTTACTGGGTCGATGGCTTTCATGCCACCAGTGAAAAGCGTCAGTGAGCCTCAGTGCAAGGTAAAGCCAGTCCAGAGACAGTCCGATAGTCCGCGATGAGGTAGATGGGAGGTCAGGACCGCTCTCTAGTTGGTGAGAGGACGGTTCAGTTGCCTGATAACAGCTGGGAAGAAACTGTCCCTGAATCTGGTGGTGTGCGTTTGTTTTCACACTTCTGTACCTCTTGCCCGATGGGCATTTTGCCTTCTCTCTTCCTCTGTGTTTCGACTTGTTTCGTGGAAGAGAATGTCTAACGTTGTAGTTTAATGAAAGCCTTGCGCAGTGGGGAAAGCAGAATCATTCCAAGTGGATCCTATTAAACTTTAATGCTTGTACTTCAAAGCTACCCCATTAACATTTAGGTTTATAGTTGAGAGGCTGGAAATTCTATCGTGTGCTGTTATGTTTTTATATGTGCTACTGCTTCAGAATAGTCTTCAAACCCCAAAGTAATTGTTGAAATGGGATTGGTATTTTGGGGAATACAGCCAACTCTAAAGGACTTAGGAAGACACAAAGTGCTGGAGTTACTCAGCGGGTCAGGCAGCATCTGTGGAGAACATGGATAGGTGACGTTTCACAGAGTGCTGGAGTAACTCAGCGGGTCAGGCAGCATCTGTGGAGAACATGGATAGGTGACGTTTCAGGTCAGGTCTTGAGACTGATTGTGGTAGGGGAGATAGGAAGCTGGAAGAGAGGTGGGGGTCGGAATACAACGTGAAGAAGGATCCCGATCCGAAACGTCACCTATCCATGTTCTCCACAGATGCTGCCTGACCCGCTGAGTTACTCCAGCACTTTGTCTTGTGCTCAAGATACCAGCATCTGCAGTTCCTTGTGTCACCTCTTGCCTCTGTCATCTACACCGCTCGCTTCCCCATCACTACATCTAAAGGGAGAATATTCACCATATCTTCCAACAGTACAACTCTCACCAACTTCTACAGATGCGCCGTAGAAAGCATTTTATCCGGATGCATCACGGCACGGTTTGGGAACGGCTCCATCCAAGACCTCAAGAGATTGCGGCGAATTGTGGACGCAGCCCAGACCGTCACACAAACCAACCTCCCTTCCATTGACTCCGTCTACACCTCACGCTGCCTCGGCAAGGCCAGCAGCATCATCAAGGACCAGTCTCACCCCGGCCACTCCCTCTTCTCCCCTCTCCCATCAGGCAAGAGGTACAGAAGTGTGAAAACGAACGCACACACCTCCAGATTCAGGGACAGTTTCTTCCCGGCTGTTATCAGGCAACTGAACCGTCCCACCACAACCAGAGAGCGGTCCTGAACTACTATCTACCTCATTGGAGACCCTCGGACTATCCTTGATCGGACTTTGCTGGCTTTACCTTGCACTAAACGTTATTCCCTTATCCTGTATCTGTACACTGTGGACGGCTCGATTGTAATCATGTATTGTCTTTCCGCTGACTGGTTAGCACGCAACAAAAGCTTTTCACTGTACCTCGGTACACGTGACAATAAACTCAACTGAATATCTTACCCCTCGCTTCCCCATCACCGCATCTAAAGGCAGAATATTCTCCAAATCTCCCAACAATCACACGCGCGGCGCAGCGCTAGAGTTGCTGCCTCACGGCGCCGGAGACCCGGGTTCGATCCCGACTGTGGGTGCTGTCTGTACGGAGTTCGCACGCTCTCCCCATGACCTTCGTGGGTTTTCTCCGAGATCTTCGGTTTCGTCCCGCACTCCAAACACGTGCAGATTTTCTCACAGAGAGTGGTGAGTCTGTGGAATTCTCTGCCTCAGAGGGCGGTGGAGGCAGGTTCTCTGGATGCTTTCAAGAGAGAGCTAGATAGGGCTCTTAAAAATAGCGGAGTCAGGGGATATGGGGAGAAGGCAGGAACGGGGTACTGATTGGGGATGATCAGCCATGATCAAATTGAATGGCGGTGCTGGCTCGAAGGGCCGAATGGCCTACTGCTGCACCTGTTGTCTATTGTCTATTGTTTGTAGGCTAATTGGCTAATTGGTAAATTGTCCCTAATGTGTGTGGGATTGCGTTAGTGTGCGGGGATCGCTGGTCGGTGCGGACACGGTGGGCCGAAGGGCCTGTTTCTGCGCTGTATTGTTAAATAAACTGAACTAGAATAATCGAACCATATTCAGCTTCCATCACTGACCACACCATTGTCTGTTCTCCCCGCTGGACTGAAATAAGACCATTGCAAAATACAAATTCCGTTCCAAATATATAAATGAAATAATACGTCCATACAAAAATAGACTAATCCTCTTTGTGCACACACTGCATATTTTTTTCCGTTTGCCTATCTGGCGGGATTTCTCTTGACATGCCTGTCTGCCAATTTGGGAGTCTGTGTTTGGTTTTAGATGTCTACTTTAGTTGTTCACGGAGGCGCAGCGGTAGAGTTGCTGCCTGGCCGCGTCAGAGTCCCGGGTTTCGTCCTGGCTACGGGCGCTGTCTGTACGGAGTATGCGCGTTCTCCCCGTGACCTGCGTGGGTTTTCTCCGGGCGCTCCGGTTTCCTCCCACACTCCAAAGACGTACAGGTTTGTAGTTAATTGGCTCGGTATAAGTGTAAATTGTACCCAGTGTGTGTAGGGTTAGTGTTAGTGTGCGGGGATCGCTGGTCGGCGCGGACCCGGTGGGCCGAAGGGCCTGTTTCCGTGCTGTATCTCTGAAGTAAACTAAACTAAGTTCTAAGAGCAGGCTTCAGGCTATTTTCCCCGTGGACACATGTACCTTGGTCGGTCCAGTGAAATCTCCTTTTAGAATGGAGACGAGGAGGAATTTCTTCAGTCAGAGGGCGGTGAATCTGTGGAATTCATTGCCACAGACGGCTGTGGAGGCCAAGTCAATGGGTATTTTTAAACTGGAGATAGACAGATTCTTGATTAGTACGGGTATGGGGAGAAGGCAGGAGAATGGGGTTGAGAGGGAGAGATAGAGCAGCCATGATTGAATGGTGGAGTAGACTGGGTGGGATATGGTTCAGATGCGGGTAAATGGGACTAGCAGATGAGATACCTTGGTTGGCATGGATGAGTAGGGCCGAAGGGCCTGTTTCCATCCTGTATGACTCTCTGAATGTACTGACTTTACTTGGGACTTTAGTGATAAAGTGTGGACACTGCACTGAGTCCGCACCGACCAGTGATCACCCCCGCACCCTAACACTCTCCTACACACTATCCACAATTTACAGAAGCCAATTAACCTACAAACCGGCACGTCTTTGGGATGTGGGAGGACCTTTAAATCTTCGACCGCCGGCCTGCGGCCTACACCAGCCTGAAGCCGCGGTCTCCGGTGGGGAGGCACCGATTCAGGACTTACCTGGACTTTTTACCTTGTCTACACATCTGGAGGCCCGCAGCGACGGCTGCGGAGGGTTGAGGTCCAGACCACGGGGGGAAAATGGAGGAGGACTGGCCAAATGTTGTGCCTTCCACCACAGTGATGAATGCTGTTGTGGATGTTTGTGTTCAATTTTTATTGTGTTTTTGTGTGTTCTTTTTTCATTGTACCGCTGCTGGCAAATTCATTTCACTTGGACTTTATGTGGAATGTGACGATATAACTGATTGTGATTGGATTGATTGATTGAGACCGGTGCACCCGGAGGAAACCCACGCAGGTCACGGGGAGAAGGCACAAACTCCGTGGTCGGGATGGACCCCGGGTCTCCGGCGCTGTGAGGCAGCAACTCCAACGCTAGGCCACCGTGCCGCCCTAATTGGACACTGTGATACCGGAGCGTAGATTTGACAAGATCAGTGGTGTGCTGTGTTAACGGATCTTGTGCAAATAATCAGGAGGAAATAATTGAGGCTGATGCAGAAGTCATCTGACAGTCCGAGATGTGCACAACTCCGTCACTGTGGCGCAGCGGGTAGAGCTGCTGCCTCGCAGCGCCAGAGACCCGGGTTCAAACCTGACTACGGGTTGCCGTCTGTACGGAACCTCTCCCCGTGACCCGCGCGGGTTTTCTCCGAGATCTTCGTGTGTCCTCCCACATTCCAAAGACGTGCGGGTTTGTAGGTTAATTGGCTTGGAATAAATGTAAATTGTCCGTTGTGTGTGTATGTGTGTGTGTGTGTGGGGGATAGTGTTAATGTGCGAGGATTGCTGGTCCGGGCGGACTCGGTGGGCCGAAGGGCCACAGTTTAAGAATAAGGGGTAAGCCATTTAGAACAGAGACGAGGAAACACTTTTTCTCACAGAGGGTTGTGAGTCTGTGGAATTCTCTGCCTCAGAGGGCGGTGGAGGCAGGTTCTCTGGATACTTTCAAGAGAGAGTAAGATGGGGCTCTTAAAGATAGTGGAGTCAGGGGGATATGGGGAGAAGGCAGGAACGGGGTACTGATTGGGGATGGTCACATTGAATGGGGGCTCTTGAAGATAGCTTGAAAAGTCAGGGGGATATGGGGAAAAGGCAGGAACGGGGTACTGATTGGGGATGGTCACATTGAATGGGGGCTCTTGAAGATAGCTTGAAGAGTCAGGGGGATATGGGGAGAAGGCAGGAACGGGGTACTGATTGGGGATGATCAGCCATGATCACATTGAATGGCGGTGCTGGCTCGAAGGGCCGAATGGCCTCCTCCTGCACCTATTGTCTATTGTCCGCGCTGTATCTCTACACTAAAACAGAAAGAAATCGTTTAGACTGAGACAGAAGTCATCAGATGGTCCCAAATACATGCAGCTCGGTCACAAGAGAACAGTTTACTTGGATTGAAAATGCATGTCTAATTTCGGGAATATCTGATTGAAGGAAATGTTACCATGGGAACGGCGCATGTTCCTTTGATCACCATAAATGCCCCAAATATTTGAGGTTGCCTGCATTTTAACATCTTGCTTCCAGTATCAGTACAAAGAGCATCTCGTCTCCAATTATTGTCACGGCTTATCCATCCTTGCAATCTACACTTTATAATAAAGAAAAGAGATTCGTTTAGTTCAGTTTAGAGATTCAGCGATGAAAACGGGCCCTTCGGCCCAGCGAGTCCGTGCCGCCCAGCGATCCCCGCACGCTAACACCATCCTACTACACCAGGGACAAAGCTTACATTTTATACAGAGACAATTAACCTACGAACCTGCACGTCTTTGGAGTGTGTATCTCCAAATGAAAGCAATAAACCTACATATGACAGCAAGAAACCTAAAAAACACAAATCTAAAAAAAAATAGCTAGACAGAAATCTGTGGAATTCTCTGCCTCAGAGGGCGGTGGAGGCCGATTCTCTGGATACTTTCAAGAGAGAGTTAGATCGAGCTCTTGAAGATAGCGGAGTCAGGGGATATGGGGAGAAGGCAGGAACGGGGTACTGATTGGGGATGATCAGCCGTGATCACATTGAATGGCTCGAGGGGCCCAATGGCCTACTCCTGCACCTATTGTCAATTGTCTACTCTTTCAGGGCTGAATCGTCGGGTCCCAACCCGAAACGTCACCTATCCATGTTCACCAGAGATGCTGCCTGACCCGCTGAGTTACTCCAGCACTCTGTGTGAAACGTCACCTATCCATGTTCTCCACAGATGCTGCCTGACCCGCTGAGTTACTCCAGCACTCTGTGAAACGTCACCTATCCATGTTCTCCACAGATGCTGCCTGACCCGCTGAGTTACTCCAGCACTCTGTGAAACGTCACCTATCCATGTTCTCCACAGATGCTGCCTGACCCACTGAGTTACTCCAGCATTTTATCGGGTTTTTTTTTGCTCCAGTTTGCAGCATCTGCAGTTTCTAGTGTCTCTCTCTGGGCATGCTGGCATCGGCTCGTGGTCCTACGTGGTAAAGTTGGAGGAATAAGCTGATGAGGAAAGTCGTTCACAATGGAGTTACGTCATTGATGAACTGCAAGCAGTGTTCAGGCCTGTCAGTGTTGGTGGCTTGTGCTGAGGGCTGCGTATTGCTGAATAAGATAAAGCCTTTCAATTCTCTTCAGCTTAAGTAAAAGGCATTTTCTTGTAGCAGCGCAGTCAATACACAATAGACAATAGCTGCAGGAGGAGGCCATTTGGCCCTTCGAGCCAGCACCGCCATTCAATGTGATCATGGCTGATCATCCCCAATCAGTACCCCGTTCGCCTTCTCCCCATATCCCCTGACTCCGCTGTTTTTAAGAGCCCTATCTAGCTCTCTCTTGAAAGCATCCAGAGAACCTGCCTCCACCGCCCTCTGAGGCAGAAAATTCCACAGACTCACAACTCTCTGTGAGAAAAAGTGTTTCCTCGTCTCCGTTCTAAATGGCTTACCCCTTATTCTTAAACTGCGGCCCCTGGTTCTGCAGTCGCAGACTATCAAATGGAAGAGCACAGAGGAAGGCATTTAGCAGCGCCGAGACTGGCCCTTCAGCCCATCGAGCTCGCGCTGACCAGCGATCTGCCCTGTACACTAGCACTGTAGGGACTATCTACAATTTTTACCAAAGCCAATTAACCTACAAACCTGCGCGTCTTGGGTGTGTGGGTGGAAACCGGAGCACCCGGAGAAAACTCACGCGGTATTGATCCCGCATGCACGAGGCGGCACGGTGAATCTCTAGCATCAGTTATGCCCCTGTCCCACTTAGGCAATTTTCTAGGCGACTACAGGCGACTAGGTTGTCGCCGGGGCGTCGCCTGTACGGCCGTGAGTCGTCTCCTCAGTCGCCCGGAGAATCGTAGCGTTTTTCTGGTCGCCGCTGGATTTTGAAATGTTCAAACCTTTTCGCCAACAGTCGGCGACAGTTGGTTTGACGCCAATGAGCGTAGCTTGACTTCTCCTGACGTAGGTGCTGTCGTAGATTGTCGCCAGGTGCTGACTGCAGTGAATTCCTTTGGCGACTGCCTACGTCAACCTGCGACAGGTACCGGTGACTGACTTGTCTTACCTTGTCGCGGGTGGACGTAGGTTGTCGTAGGTGTGGACGTCCAATTGGGTCGCCGGTTGAAGCTAGCTTGCCGTAGCTTGCCATCGACTAGGCCGCTCACAGCCACCCGAGCTACTCCCCCACCCCCCCCCCCACCCCCCCAGCCTCAATGCGGTGGCTCCGTGCAAGGAGCGTCGCAAGTGGGTTTCTTGCATGATCCCGGTCCCCTCCTTCACAACGCTCCTGCCCTCCCCGCAACTTTACCCCGGGCCAGACTCCCCAAACGCTGTGAAAGGAATCACCCCCCCCCCACCCAACTCCGGGAAATACGGTATTTAAAAACATATAGCACCAAGAAATGTACTTACCTCATTATCGGTACACGAACTCCATTCTTCTCTCTTTGTTTCTTAAAATACGCTTAAGATAATGGCAATCCATATTTGAAAAAACCCGCCAAGAAACAAGCGCTGCGCATGCGCAGTACTGCGGTGGCAGAATTTCAGCTGCCTTCAGCCCCGCTTGTCATTGACGGCTTGAAGCAGCTTCGACAGCACGTGGACCGCACACACTTTCCCGTGTTACGTGTACTGCGGATGAAAGGCACGGAGAATTATGCCGACCTAAGAGATCGATCGCTTAGGCAGGCATAATTCTCCCGTGCATTTACTATTTATATTTAGTGATTACCATTTTATAATTTTAGTCAGGGTGTAGGCCTACCCTGACGGCACGTGCCTGGTTGTTGGAGACGTTGTCATAGGGGGTGGGTCAAGTCAGGGTGTAGGCCTACCCTGACGGCACGTGCCTGGTTGTTGGAGACGTTGTCGTAGGGGGGGGGGGGTCCAGTCGCCCATTCAACACAAAAAAAGTTATGCAGCACGGAAACAGGCCCTTCGGCCCAACTCATCCATGCCGACCAATATGCCCCATCTAAGCTAGTCCCGTTTAGTTTAGAGATACAGCAAGCAAACAGGCCCTTCGGCCCCCCGAGTCCGCGCCGACCAGCGATCCTTTGGTGTATGGGAGGAAACCGGATCTTCTGGAAGAAACCCACGCAGTCACAGGGAGAACGTGCAAACTCCATATAAACGGCACCCATAGTGAGGATGGAACCCGGGTCTCGGGCGCTGTGAGGCAGCAACTCTACCGCTATGTCCTCTGGTCCTCGATTCCCCTACTCTGGGCAAGAGACTCTGTGCATCTACCCGATCTATTCCTCTCATGATTTTGTACACCTCTATAAGATCATCCCTCTCATCCTCCTGCGCTCCATGGAATAGAGACCCAGCCTGCTCAACCTCTCCCTGTAGCCCAGGCCCTCCAGTCCTGGCAACATCCTCGTAAACCTTCTCTGGTTCTCGAGTCCCCTACTCTGGGCGAGAGAGTCTGCCCGCCTGCCCGCCTGCCCAATCCATTGCGTAGGTAGGAGCTGCAGATGCTGGTTTAATCCGAAGATGGACACGAAATGCTGGAGTAACTCAGCGGGACAGGCAGCGTCTCTGGAGAGGAAGGAATGGGTGACGTTTCCATTTCTGAAGATGGGTCTCGAGCCGAAACGTCTCCCATTCCTACTCTCCGGAGATGCTGCCTGTCCCGCTGAGTTACTCCAGCATTTTGAGACTGCCTGATCTATTCCTCTCATGAAGGGGAGGTCTCTTTACGTGAATGAGCGAGAAGAACTTTCAATGCATCAATTTTCTGCCATCGCCTCGCAAGAATTGGGATAAGCGTGTCTACAATTCTAAGGCAGACATGACGGAGGAAATGGTCGCTTCCCCTGAGATCTGTTCACATCCCTGCCCGGATATCCCGAATCTCGTTACAATCAGTGAAGTAGCGATGGACAACACGGATGCCGGTTAATGGACTCGTGCAGCACGGAAACAGGCCCTTCATCAAACCCTTCGTCAAATACAGGACAGTTGGCAATCCTACTCACAGCGCCAGAGATCCGGGTTCAATCCTGACTACGGCTGCTGCCTGTACGGAGTTTGCACGTTCTCCCCGTGACCACGTGGGTTTCCTTCAGGTTTATTGGGTTCATATGTTCTAGGAGTAGAATTAGGCCATTCGGCCCATCAATCTACTCTGCCATTCAATCATGGCTGATCTCTCTTCCCCTCTCAACCCAATTCTCCTGCCTCCTCCCCATAACCCCCAGACTCCCGCACTGATCAAGTAATCCGGGTGCTCCGGTTTCCTCCCACAAGCCAAAGCCGGGTTTGTAGGTTAATTAACTCTCTGTAAATCGCCCCCAGTCTGTAGGGAGTGGATGAGAAGATGGGAAAACACAGAACTAGTGTGAACGGGTGATCACTGGCCGGCGTGGGCTGAAGGGCCTGATTTCCCGCGCTGTCTCTCTAAAGTCTGAAGCAGGGTTTGGCAACCTTGTTCTGCATAGGGGCCGGGACGCGCGTCTGTGAGCGGATGGCGGGGGCCTCATCTACCACGTGTACACACGGATCCCGCCCCCGTCCCGCACCCGGATGGCAGGCATCAAATCACGTGTTCACAGAAGGTAGACAAAAATGCCGGAGAAACTCAGCGGGTGAGGCAGCCTCGCGCAATCCTCGCACGTCTCCACCCGCTGAGTTTCTCCGGCATTTTTGTCCACCTTCGATTTTTCCAGCATCGGCAGTTCTTTCTTAAACGTGTTCACAGAAGGAGCGGGGCCGTGCCGGCGGCTTTGCGCAGGATGCGGGACAGCCAGAGCTCGGCCGCGCTCGGCCACGCTCAGCGGGCTGGATGGTTACGGGTTATGGGCCGCATTCGAAGAATCTGTTCCTGAGTTGTATTTTGCAAAAATTAAATAAGGGTTTGATAATGCATCATTTCAGACATGGTTGATTTAACTACCAATTATCTAGACTCTAGTCAGCAATAGTATATCGCGCACCAAAATATTTTTAGTACAAACAGACAAATCTACATATCCACACTGCGTAATTTGTGGATTTTTTCGTTTAGTTTTGAGATACAGCGCTGAAACAGGCCCTTCGGCCCATCCAGCCGGCGCTGACCAGCGATCCCCGCACATTAACACCATCCTACACACTCGCAGCAATTTGTAATATTACCCAAGCAAATCGACCCACAAACCAGAAGATCGACACAAAATGCTGGAGTAACTCAGCGGGACAGGCAGCATCTCTGGAGAGAAGGAACGGGTGACGTTTCGGGTCGAGACCCTTCTTCAGACTGATGTCAGGGGAGGGGGCGGGACAGAGATAGAATGTAAGTGGAGACAGTAAGGAGAACTGGGAAGGGGGAGGGGATGGAGAGAGAGGGCTGTTTGAAGTTAGAGAAGTCAATGTTCATACCGCTGGGGTGTAAGCTGCCCAAGCGAAATATGAGGTGCTGTTCCTCCAATTTTCGCTGGGCCTCACTCTGACAGTGGAGGAGGCCCAGGACAGAAAGGTCAGGTTGGGAGGTACACAAAAATGCTGGTGAAACTCAGCGGGTGCAGCAGCATCTATGGAGCGAAGGAAATAATAATAATAATAATGAATTTTATTTACGGGCGCCTTATACCGAGGTCTCAAGGACACCTTACAGAGATTTATAGGAAACATATAATCAGAATTTAAAAAAATGTTATAAAGACCAATATACAAATCAGGGACAGAATTCCTTCCAAAAACATAAAAAAGAAAATCAGATTTGAGGAGAGAGCAGCGGCAATGAAACCGCGCCAGCGTCCACTCTCCCCTCCGACCGCCATCTTGAACACAGACTAACAAATACAATTACAAACAATTACATACATAGGCAACGTTTCGGGCCGAAACCCTTCTTCAGACTTGGGGAATGGGAGGGGGACCTGAAGTGCTGGGCCACCGGGAGATCAGGAAGGTTTAGCCGGACTGAGCAGAGGTGTTCAGCGAAACGATCATCGGTGAACCTGCGCTTGGTCTCGCCGATGTACAGGGGTGTATCTGCATACTTTTATCATGGATCTCTGCGCCTGTGAACGGCTCGATTGTAATCACGTGCTGTCTTTCCGCTGACTGGTTGGCACGGGCCCAGAGCCTTTCACCGTACCTCGGTACACGTGACGATGAACATAAGGATGGAGTATTGTGACCATCGAGCAGCCGAGCGGGTGAAGGGTTGTATTTTATTGTTTGCTTTGGTGTGTTAGCGCAAACATCAGTCTTTATAGAAACTATTGGCACTGTTTGAAGTTGCTGCCAACAACGCAGCTCTCTGCAAACTGCAGCCATGAGTTTCCAATTCTTGCCCACAACCAGAAATCTAATTTATTCAAGATTCCCCACGTGGGCACGTCCAGCAGCTGCTCGCACTGTGTCACCAATCGCCGATGGTTCAGTTCAGTTCAGTTTAGTTTATTGTCGCGTGTAGGGAGGGACGGTGCATACGCATTTGTTGCCTGCTCACCAGCCAGCCAGCGTGGAAACAAAAGACAATAGTTTATTGGCCAAGTATTCACATACAAGGAATTTGCCTTGGTGCTCCGCCCACAAGTAACAACATGACATACAGTGACAGTTACGGATGACTCGGAAAACACTAAACATTAATGATAATAAAACATTAATGATAAAACACCATTGATCAAGCGTGTGAACCAATAGGTGCAGGAGTAGGCCATTCGGCCCTTCGAGCCAGCAATGTTATCACGGCTGATCATCCCCAATCAGTACCGGATTGACACATTAGATCATAAGTGAAAAGGAGCAGAATTAGGCCATTCGGCCCATCAGGTCTACTCCGCCATTCAATCACGGCTGATCTATCTCTCCATCCTAACCCCATTCTCCTGCCTTCTCCCCATAACCCCTGACACCCGTACTGATCAAGAATCTTATCAATCTCTGCCGTAAAAATACCCATGACCTGGCCTCCACAGCCGTCTGTGGCAAAGAATTCCACAGATTCACCGCCCTCTGACTAAGGAAAATACTCCTCATCTCCTTCCTAAAGGAACGTACTTTGATTCTAAGGCTGTGCCCTCTGGTCCTAGACTCTCCCACTGGTGGTAACATCCTCTCCACATCCATGCGCCAATTTTTGCTGCTTGTCTTGAATTCATGACCCATTCAAGGCTTAATTACAGAAATACCTGACCGCTGGTGGGTGGCGCAGCGGTAGAGTTGCTGCCTCACTGCGCCAGAGACCCGGGTTCCATCCCGACTACGGGTGCTGTCTATACGGAGTTTGCACGTTCTCCCTGTGACCGCGTGGGTTTTTTCCGGGCGCTCCGGTTTCCTCCCACACTCCAAAGACACAGGTTTATTGGATTATCATGTATCTGTACACTGTGGAAGGCTCGATTGTAATCATGTGTTGTCTTTCCGCTGACTGGTTAGCACGCAACAAAAGCTTTTCACTGTACCTCGGTACAGGTGACAATAAAGGGCCCTGTCCCACTCGGTGATTTTTTTGGCGACTGCCGGCACCATTGACTGACGCATCAGGTCACCGAAAAATTCCCGGCGTGATGACGTATTGACGCGCGGTGTTTTTTCCAAGAGTCGCGACATTTTTTTGGTCGCCTCTGGATTTTGAAATGTTCAATAGACAATAGGTGCAGGAGTAGGCCATTTGGCCCTTCGAGCCAGCACCGACCGCCATTCAATGTGAATGGCAGAGATAGATAGATTCTTGATAAGTACGGGTGTCAGGGGTTACGGGGAGAAGGCAGGAGAATGGGGTTAGGAGGGAGAGGTAGATCAGCCGTGATTGAATGGCGGAGTAGACTTGAACGGCCGAATGGCCAAGATCTTTTGGCGACACTGATATTGCAACGCTGAAACTGCAGCAGTATTTAAAGCAACTGAAAAACTATTCTCACTATTGAAATTACTCCAAGCTCTCAGCTAGAAAGCGTGTGCTCAGGAGTTGCGAATTCAGCAGTGAAGCCAAACTCTGTGATTGAGCCGTTGGGAAAAGCATTAACTTGCTGACTCCAGACCTAATTCCAGAAAGGAATCAGCTTCTGTGGTCTTGTGTAGCAAGACATTCCTCCAGACTCCACAAACATGCAGACCACAGGCAAACACTGCAGCAGCTCGTCTTCACCAACTCTTAAACCCCCTGTCCCACGATGCGGGTTCACCCAAGAGCTCTCCCGAGTTTAAAAAAAAAAAAAATCTAACTCGTGGTACTTCTGCTTCATCACCAGTATTTTTTTACTCTTGGAAATTTTTCACACGTGTTGAAAAAACTTCACGGGTTTCCCGAGCTTACCGTGTTTCCCGAGTACCTGCCGTTAGCGTTGCGAGCCGCTAAGAGACGCCCACGAACTCCGACTTACCCGCTACGTACATTCTACGTGCTTACCACGAGTTTGATTTTTTTTTAAACTCGGGAGAGCTCTTGGGTAAACTCGTACAGTGGGACAGACCCTTTATCCCTGCCTTGTTACTTCTAAACTGCTTCCAAGCACAGATGCAAGGAACTGCAGATGCTGGAATCTTGCATACAACACAGAGTGCTGGAGTAACTCAGCGGGTCAGCCAGCATCCTGTGGAGAACATGGATAGGTGACGTTTCACAGAGTGCTGGAGTAACTCAGCGGGTCAGCCAGCATCCTGTGGAGAACATGGATAGGTGACGTTTCACAGAGTGCTGGAGTAACTCAGCGGGTCAGGCAGCATCCTGTGGAGAACATGGATAGGTGACGTTTCACAGAGTGCTGGAGTAACTCAGCGGGTCAGGCAGCATCTGTGGAGAACATGGATAGGTGACGTTTCACAGAGTGCTGGAGTAACTCAGCGGGTCAGCCAGCATCCTGTGGAGAACATGGATAGGTGACGTTTCACAGAGTGCTGGAGTAACTCAGCGGGTCAGGCAGCATCTGTGGAGAACATGGATAGCGTGCCGACCCAAAGCATTGCCTGGTCATGAAATACTGGCATCGTAAAGAGTCAAAGAGTGATACAGCGTGGAAACAGGCCCTTCGGCCCAACTTGACCATGCCGACCATCTCCACTAGTCCCACCTGCCTGCGTTTGGCCCGTATCCCTCTAAACCTGTCCCATCCATGTACCTGTCTAAATGTTTCTTAAACGTTGTGATAGTTTTAACCCACGCCTAGCTTTTATTGTCCCATAGCTTAGCTGTGTAAAGGCATCTTAGATGCACATGTGGCATTGAGATTTGTTTTTAGTTAAACATTCATTTTGTGCGTTTGTTATCCTGTAGATAGTTTATTACTGAATATGTAGTTATTGTCCTCTAGTATAAGTGTGTATTGGTAGTTTAGGTACTCCTTTGGCTTTAGGCCTGGTTTTCTTGGTTGAGCGCTTATCCTGGTGTGGTTTGGAGATACAGTGTGGAAACTGGCCCTTCGGCCCATCGAGTCCGTGCTGACCAGCGATCGCCCCGTACACTAGCACTATCCTACACACACTAGGAACAATTTAGAATGTTTTCCAAAGCCAATTAACCTACAAACCTGCACGTCTTTGGATGTGTGGGAGGAAACCGGAGATCCCGGAGGAAACCCACGCAGGTCACGGGGAGAACGTACAAACTCTGTACAGACGGCACCCGTAGTCGGGATCGAACCCAGGACTCTGGTGCTGTGAGGCAGCAACTCTACCGCTGCCCCACCGTGCCGTGCTTATAGCACAAATACTTTGTGTTTTAATAGCTTTCCGCTGTACCTCAGTACACGTGATAATGCTAAACTGACCTGCAAGTGTGTGGCACTTGTACAGGGCCCTAGTGAGACCACACCTGGAGTATTGTGGGCAGTGTTGGTCCCCTAATTTGAGGAAGGACATTCTTGCTATTGAGGGAGTGCAGCGTAGGTTTACAAGGTTAATTCCCGGGATGGCGGGACTGTCATATGCTGAGAGAATGGAGCAGCTGGGCTTGTACACTCTGGAGGTTAGAAGGATGAGAGGGAATCTCATTGAAACATATAAGATTGTTAAGGGCTTGGACACGCTAGAGGCAGGAAACATGTTCCAGATGTTGGGGGAGTCCAGAACCAGGGGCCACACAGTTTACGAATAAGGAGTAAGCCATTTAGAACGGAGACGAGGAAACACTTTTTCTCACAGAGAGTGGTGAGTCTGTGGAATTCTCGCCTCAGAGGGCGGTGGAGGCAGGTTCTCTGGATGCTTTCAAGAGAGAGCTGGATAGGGCTCTTAAAGATAGCCCTATCCAGCAAGGAATCTTGCATACAACACAGAGTGGGTTATGGGGAGAAGGCAGGAACGGGGTACTGATTGGGGATGATCAGCCATGATCGCATTGAATGGCGGTGCTGGCTCGAAGGGCCGAATGGCCTACTCCTGCACCTATTGTTTATTGTGGCATGGCAGCGCAGCGGTAGAGTTGCTGCCTCACAGCGCCAGAGACCCGGGTTCAACCCCCGACTACGGGTGCTGCCTGTACGGAGTTTGTACGTTCTCTCTGTGACTTGTGTGGGTTTTCTCCTGGTGCTCCGGTTTCCTCCCACGGGTTTGTTGGTGAATTGGTTCCGGTTTTTGAAAAAAGCTGTAAATTGTCCCTAGTGTGAGTTTGATTGTGACGACTGGTCGGCACCGACTCGATGGGCCGAAGGGCCTGTTTCCGCACTGTATCTCCAAACTAAACTAAACTAAACCTAGATGGTGGGCATGGTCATGTTGGGCTGAAGGGCCTGTCTCCGTGCTGTATGACTCATCTGGTGCTGTTGCTGTTGCTGGAACCCTCTGTGTGTGTTTTCTGAATAGTAGCTCGATAATTCCACCACTTATGTTCAATCCATCAACCATGATGGGAGATAGTAAACCTGACATTAGTCTCTTCGGTGTAGTCAGCTTGGTAGCACTTGGTATCACTCCACAGACTCTTGGCTGCTGATCTGAGCTGTTCCCAGCATGATTTTGGCACGTTCAGCTAGCCTTGTCACCAGGGTACAAGACGAGTTCTCCAAATGTCACCGGCGCGCAGAAAAATCACTCTCGTTATTTACTTGGCTTAAGATACAGCGTGGAAACAGGCCGTTCGGCCCGCCGAGTCCATTCTGACCATCGATCACCCGGGCGTTTGCACTAGTTCTTTGTTATTCGTCGAGTCATCCAGCACGGAAACGGGCCCTTCGGCCCACCGAGTCTGCGCCAGCCAGCGATCCCCGCACACTAACACTATCCTACGCATACCAGGGACAGTTTACAAAGGTCCCAAAGCCAATTAACCTACAAACCCGCACGTCTTTGGAGTGGTGTGGGAGGAAACCGGATCATCCGGAGAAAACCCACGCAGGTCACGGGGGAGAAGGTACGAACTCCGTACAGACAGCGCCCGTAGTCGGGATGGAACCCGGGTCTCTGGCGCCGTGAGGCAGCAACTCTACCGCTGCGCCACCCTGCTGACCTCCTGTGCTGTTCTCTCTGCTCTATGCTCGGGTGAGAAGCTGCTGGAAACAATATGTTTGGGGAAAATGACCAAGCGGTTGGCAAGTATGAATAGCTGACCTTAGAACAAATCATAGGTACACAAAAATGCTGGAGAAACTCAGCGGGTGCGGCAGCATCTATGGAGCGAAGGAACAAATAGCTGACCTTAGAACAAATCATGTTTGATGGATTTGAGTCCTTTGAAGCGGTTGAGGGGTTGGATGAAGCCACGCAGCTGATGTTGGCCACACACCGACCCTCAAAAGCCACTCTGTGTCAGACGGCCACGCCAGGCTTTAGACTTTAGAGATACAGGCCCGTCGGCCCACCGAGTCCGCGCCGACCAGCGATCACCCCGTACACTCGCACTGTCCTCCGCGCCACTGGGGACAATTTAGGAAAGTTACCAAAGCCAATTAGCCTCCAAGTCAAGTCAAGTTTATTCGTCACATATGCAGTGAAATGAAAAGTGGCAATGGTCGCGGACTTTGTGCAAAACACAAACAAACAAACACAAAAACTACAAACAGAATGGAACAGAATCACATATTCTTTTACATATTAAATATTGTGGGAGGAAGGAAAAAGAAGAAAAGGAAAAAAACACAGCGATTTAAAAAAACCCAGTAGAATGGTTCAGTAAAGTTAGTCCCTGGTGAGGTGGGAGTTTACAGTCCTAATGGCCTCTGGGAAGAAACTCCTTCTCAACCTGTCCGTTCTCACAGCATGGCAACGGAGGCGTTTGCCAATCAACCTGCAAACCTGCACGTCTTTGGAGCGTGTGAGGAAACCGGAGCACCCGGACAGAAACCCACGCAGGTCACGGGGGAGAGCGTACAAACTCCCTACAGACAGCTCCCGTAGTCGGGATTGAACCCGGGTCTCTGGCGCTGTGAGGAGGCAACTCTACCCGCTGCGCCCAGCCTGGGGCTGCTCACGAGATTGGAGCCAAATGGGGGGAAGAGAAGTGCCGTAGACGGTGAATAACAGAGCTGTTCGCGCTCGGAGCTTGGCGCATTTGTTAAAGTATCCGTTCTGTTCTGTTGAAATTCAACATCACACTCGAGGGAATGGAAAAACTGCTGATATCATGTGAAATATCTTAATAACTGTCTTCCAAATGAATGCTTGTGCTGTTGGGGTTGGGATCTCCACTAATCACACCTCAACATGCCACCGGACATCAGTACAGACACGCAGGTTGGAAATTGCCCCCATACGTCAAGCCAGATCAACCAAGAGTTGCTTTCATTAACTGAGCTTGCCAAGCTCCATCCTAGCGAGTCATGGCTTTATACGTCTGTACTTGCAGGCATGTTTACATGGGTGTTGCCAGGACCTGAGGGCCTGAGCTGCAGAGAGAGGTTGGGCAGGCTGGGACTCTAGTCATTAGAGCGCAGGAGGCTGAGGTGGTGATCTTATGAAATCAATAGACAATGGGTGCAGGAGTAGGCCATTCGGCCCTTCGAGCTAGCACCGATGTGATCATGGCTGATCATCCCCAATCAGTACCCCGTTCCTGCCTTCTCCCCATATCCCCTGACTCCGCTATTTTTAAGAGCCCTATCTAGCTCTCTCTTGAAAGAGTTGCGAGTCTGTGGAATTCTCGGCCTCAGAGGGCGGTGGAGGCAGGCTCTCTGGATACTTTCAAGAGAGAGCTAGATAAGGCTCTTAAAGATGGCAGAGTCAGTACGGAGTTTGCACGTTCCACCCGTGACCTTTATTTACACACAGAGGGTGGTGGGTGTATGGAATGAGCTGCCAGAGGAGGTAGTTGAGGCTGGAACTATCGCAGCGTTCAAGAAACATTTAGACAGGTGCATGGATAGGACAGGTTTAGAGGGATATGGGACAAACTCAGGCAGGTGGGACTAGTGTAGTTGGGACATCTTGGTCGGAGTGGGCAGGTTGGGCCGAAGGGCCTGTTTCCACGCTGTATCACTACGAGGATGTTGCCAGGACTAGAGGGTTTAAGCTCTAGGGAGAGGCGGAGCAGGCCTGGACTCTCTTCCTTGGAGCGAAGGGGGATGATCTTATAGAGGTGTACAAAATCATGAGAGGAATAGATCGGGTAGATGCACAGAGTCTCTTGCCCAGAGTAGGGGAATCGAGGACCAGAGGACATAGGTTCAAGGTGACGCGGAAAAGATTTAATAGGAATCTGAGGGGTAACTTTTCCACACAAAGGATGGAGGGTGTATGGAACGAGCTGCCGGAGGAGGTAGTTGAGGCTGGGACTATCCCAACGTTTAAGAAACAGTCAGGCAGATACATGGATAGGACAGGTTTGGAGGGATATGGGAAGGTGGGACTGGTGTAGATGGGACATGTTGGACGTGTGGGCAAGTTGGGCCTGTTTTCACGCTGTATCACTCTATGAGTCTAAACTTGATGGGCCGAATGGCCCCAATCATACGGACTTCTGAATGAGAGGAGCTGGGCCCAACTTCCTTCCCGGCAGGAAGGGGCGGATGTGGCTGGTTGTGGTGCGGGCGGGCGGGCGGGAGGGTGGATGTTGGTTGGAGCACCTGCAGCTCCAGCTCCAGCTCCAGCTCCACAGTCAGGCCACATCCTCCGTCGGGGAGATTGCTTCCTTCCCCCAGCCCGTCGCCAACTTCCCGGGCCAGACGTTCTGCTGCTGCGGTCTAACTTGCCTCCACCCAAACAACCCCGCCAATCTCACACGGCCCCTTCCAGTACTCAAACACCCAGCGGGTCTATTAAAGGCACAGAAAGATAGCATAGAATTCAAGATTCAAGTGAGTTTATTGTCATGTGTCCCAGATAGGACAATGAAATTCTTGCTTTGCTTCAGCACAACAGAATATTGTCGGCATGAATACAGAACAGATCAGTGTGTCCATATACCATTGAATATATATATATATACACACATAAATAAACAGATAAAGTGTAATGGGCTATTAATGATCAGAGTTTGTTTGAGTTGAGTTTAATAGCCTGATGGCTGTGGGGAAGTAGCTATTCCTGAACCTGGTCGTTGCAGTCTTCAGGCTCCTGTACCTTCTACCTGAAGGTAGCCGGGAGATGAGTGTGTGGCCAGGATGGTGTGGGTCCTTGATGATACTGCCAGCCTTTTTGAGGCAGCGACTGCGATAGATCCCCTCGATGGAAGGGAGGTCAGAGCCGATGATGGACTGGGCAGTGTTTACTACTTTTTGTAGTCTTTTCCGCTCCTGGGCGTTCAAGTTGCCGAACCAGGCCACGAAGCAACCGGTCAGAATGCTCTCTGCCGTGTACCTGTAGAAGTTTAGGGGAATCCTCTTCGACATGCCGAATCTCCGTAATCTTCTCGGGAAGTAGAGGCTGATGTGCCATCTTTACAATTGCATCGGTGTGCTGGGTCCAGGAAAGATCTTCTGACATATGCATCGTCCTCCGCCTGTTCCACCATTGAGGTCTTGGTTGGATTGGCTCTTTGTCAGAGACCTTCCCCTTGACCTCACCGCCATGGGTGGCCCTACCAGGAGCATGGCTCCAGACGGCATCGTTCTCAGGATCTCAGGACCACACAAGCTTCTCCACCCCGGTCTCAGTATTTGATGGGGTTGCGCCTCGCTTTCTGGCTGCGCCCCATTCCCAACATCCTCACCTTCAGGCACCCTGCGGACAGGGGAGAGCAGAGAGCAGAGGATGCCCTGGTTCATAAAATGATCGGAGCAGAATTTGCCCGTTCGGCTCATCAAGTCTACTCCGCCATTCAATCACGGCTGATCTATTTCTCCCTCCCAACCCCATTCTCCTGCCTTCTCCCCGTAACCCCCTGACACCCGCACTAATCAGGAATCTGTCCATCTCTGCCTTAAAAATATCTATTGACTTAGATAGACACGGAGTGCTGGAGTAACTCAGCGGGTCAGGCAGCATCTGTGGAGAACATGGATAGGTGACGTTTCACAGAGTGCTGGAGTAACTCAGCGGGTCAGGCAAGCATCTGTGGGGAACATGGATAGGTGACGTTTCACAGAGTGCTGGAGTAACTCAGCGGGTCAGGCAGCATCTGTGGAGAACATGGATAGGTGACGTTTCACAGAGTGCTGGAGTAACTCAGCGGGTCAGGCAGCATCTGTGGAGCGAAGGAAATGGGCAACCTTCGGGCCGAAACCCTGAAGGAAATAGGCAACGTTTCGGGCCGAAACCCGGAAGCGTTTCGGGCCGAAACCCGGAAGGGTTTCGGGCCGAAACGTTGCCTATTTCCTTCGCTCCATAGATGCTGCCGGAACATGGATAGGTGACGTTTCACAGAGTGCTGGAGTAACTCAGCGGGTCAGGCAGCATCTGTGGAGAACATGGATAGGTGACGTTTCACAGAGTGCTGGAGTAACTCAGTGGGTCAGGCAGCATCTGTGGAGAACATGGATAGGTGACGTTTCACAGAGTGCTGGAGTAACTCAGCGGGTCAGGCAGCATCTGTGGAGCGAAGTAAATGGGCAAACATTCGGGCCGAAACCCTGAAGGAAATAGGCAACGTTTCGGGCCGAAACCCGGAAGGGTTTCGGGCCGAAACGTTGCCTATTTCCTTCGCTCCATAGATGCTGCCGGAACATGGATAGGTGACGTTTCACAGAGTGCTGGAGTAACTCAGCGGGTCAGGCAGCATCTGTGGAGAACATGGATAGGTGACGTTTCACAGAGTGCTGGAGTAACTCAGCGGGTCAGGCAGCATCTGTGGGGAACATGGATAGGTGACGTTTCACAGAGTGCTGGAGCAAGCTGCCTGCCCCCTGAGTTACTCCAGCACTCTGTGTGTGTTTTACACTTGATGTAGTGCCGTTTTGCATAACCGGTTTTACAGTCCTGTCCCAATCAAATATCACCACAAAGGACGTGCATTTGTTTACTGTAATTCTAAGCTGTTTGTATATATTAGAGTAAGTAATTTGATCAGTGAATTGGTGTCAAGAGTGTGGAGGCACAGTGGCGCAGCGGTAGAGTTGCTGCCCTCACAGCAGCAGAGACCCGGGTTCGATCCTGACTCCGGGCGCTTGTCTGTAGGGAGTATTACGTTCTCCCTGTGCCCGCTGCGGGCTTTCTCCGAGACATAGATACATAGATACATAGAAAATAGGTGCAGGAGTAGGCCATTTGGCCCTTCGAGCCTGCACCGCCATTCAATGTGATCATGGCTGATCGTCCAACTCAGTATCCCGTACCTGCCTTCTCTCCATACCCCCTGATCCCTTTAGCCACAAGGGCCACATCTAACTCCCTCTTAAATATAGCCAATGAACTGGCGTCAACTACCCTCTGTGGCAGAGAGTTCCAGAGATTCACCACTCTCTGTGTGAAAAAGTTTTTCCTCATCTCGGTCTTAAAGGATTTCCCCCTTATCCTTAAGCTGTGACCCCTTGTCCTGGACTTCCCCAACATCGGGAACAATCTTCCTGCATCTAGCCTGTCCAACCCCATAAGAATTTTGTACGTTTCTATAAGATCCCCTCTCAATCTCCTAAATTCTAGTGAGTATAAGCCAAGTCTATCCAGTCTTTCTTCATATGAAAGTCCTGACATCCCAGGAATCAGTCTGGTGAACCTTCTCTGCACTCCCTCTATGGCTATAATGTCCTTCCTCAGATTTGGAAACCAAAACTGTACGCAATACTCCAGGTGTGGTCTCACCAAGACCCTGTACAACTGCAGTAGAACCTCCCTGCTCCTATACTCAAATCCTCTTGCTATGAAGAAAAGATTTAATAGGAGACCTTCGCTTTCCTCCCACGCTCCAAAGACCAAGTTCAAGTTCACATTTATTGTCACCTGCACCAACTGGTACAGTGAAATTTGAGTGGCCAATAGACAATAGGTGCAGGAGTAGGCCATTCGGCCCTTCGAGCCAGCACCGCCATTCAATGTGATCATGGCTGATCATCCCCATACGGCTTTGTAGGTTAATTGGCTTGGGTGTAATTGTAAATTGTCCCTCGTGTGTGTTAATGTGTGGGATAGTGCTGGTGTATGGAGATGGCCGGTCGGCACCGACTCGGTGGGCCGAAGGGCCTGTTTTCGTGCTGTACCTCTTAACTAAGCCAAACAAAGTGTGTTATTGTCATATGTCCCGGAACGCAACAATATAGACTTGAGGGTGTGAGCTACAGGGAGAGGTTGAGTAGGCTGGGTCTCTATTCCATGGAGCGCAGGAGGATGAGGGGTGATCTTATAGAGGTGTACAAAATCATGAGAGGAATAGATCGGGTAGACGCACAGAGTCTCTTGCCCAGAGTAGGGGAATCGAGGACCAGAGGACATAGTTTTAAGGTGAAGGGGAAAAGATTTAATAGGAATCTGAGGGGTAACCTTTTTCACACAAAGGGTGGTGGGTGTATGGAACAAGCTGCCGGAGGAGATAGTTGAGGCTGGGACTATCTCAGTGCTTAAGAAACATTTGGACAGGTAATATGGATAGGACAGGTTTAGAGGGATAATAGACAATAGACGATAGGTGCAGGAGTAGGCCATTCGGCCCTTCGTGCCAGCACCGCCATTCAATGTGATCATGGCTGATCATCCCCAATCAGTACCCCGTTCCTGCCTTCTCCCCATGTCCCTTGACTCTGCTATCTTTAAGAGTCCTATCTAGCTCTCTCTTGAAAGCATCCAGAGAACCGGCCTCCACCGCCCTCTCAGGCAGAGAATTCCACAGACTCACAACTCTCTGTGAGAAAAAGTGTTTCCTCGTCTCCGTTCTAAATGGCTTACTCCTTATTCTTAAACTGTGTGGCCCCTGGTTCTGGACTCCCCCAACATCGGGAACATGTTTCCTGCCTCTAGCGTGTCCAAACCCTTAACAATCTTATATGTTTCAATAAGATCCCCTCTCATCCTTCTAAACTCCAGAGTATACGATCCAAACACAGGCAGGTGGGACTAGTGTAGATGGGACATGTTGGTCGAGTTGGGCCGAAGGGCCTGTTTCCACACTGGATCACTCTGTGACTCTCTGAGCGTAAGTTATGCAGTTGTGAACTTTCAAAGGAAAATGTATCGGACACCAGCCTGGTATGTCTGTTAATATTTTGGCTTCACTAGATGGAATTATAAAATATTTCTAGACTTTATCTTATCATGTGGAGGCAACACTACAGGCCGTATCTTGCACCTGCTGCCTCCATTGATGGGCTCCGGGAAATGAGCTCTGAACTCTCCCCGCTGACCCCGTCTCTATTACCTGCCCCCCCTCCCCCACTCCTTCTGCAGTTGGACAGAGCCCTGGTGAGACCACACCTGGAGTATTGTGTGCAGTTTTGGTCCCCTAATTTGAGGAAGGACATTCTTGCTATTGAGGGAGTGCAGCGTAGGTTCACAAGGTTAATTCCCGGGATGGCGGGACTGTCATACGCTGAGAGAATGGAGCGGCTGGGCTTGTACACTCTGGAGTTTAGAAGGATGAGAGGGTATCTCATTGAAACATATTAGATTGTTAAGGGTTTGGACACGCTAGAGGCAGGAAACATGTTCCCGATGTTGGGGGAGTCCAGAACCAGGGGCCACAGTTTTAAGAATAAGGAGTAAGCCATTTAGAACAGAGACGAGGAAACACTTTTTTCTCACAGAGAGTGGTGAGTCTGTGGAATTCCCTGCCTCAGAGGACGGTGGAGGCCGGTTCTCTGGATGCTTTCAAGAGAGAGCTAGATAGGACTCTTAAAGATAGCGGAGTCAAGGGATATGGGGAGAAGGCAGGAACGGGGTACTGATTGGGGATGATCAGCCATGATCACATTGAACTCCCCTGACTCCGCTATCTTTAAGAGCCCTATCTGGCTCTCTCTTGAAATTATCCAGAGAACCTGCCTCCACCGCCCTCTGAGGCAGAGAATTCCACAGACTCACCACTCTCTGTGAGAAAAAATGTTTCCTCGTCTCCGTTCTAAATGGCTTACCCCTTATTCTTAAACTGTGGCCCCTGGTTCTGGACTCCCCCAATGTTTCCTGCTTCTAGCGTGTCCAAACCCTTATATGTTTCAATAAGATACCCTCTCATCCTTCTAAACTCCAGAGTCTACAAGCCCAGCCGCTCCATTCATATGACAGTCCCACCAATTAACCTTGTAAACCTACGCTGCACTCCCTCAATAGCAAGAATGTCCTTCCTCAAATTAGGGGACCAAAACTGCACACCAATACTCCAGGTGTGGTCTCACTAGGGCCCTGTACAACTGCAGAAGGACCTCTTTGCTCCTATACTCGACTCCTCTTGTTAGGACCCGAAGAAAACCCACGCAGGTCACGGGGAGAACGTACAAACTCTGCCCAGGCGGCACCCGTAGTCAGGATGGAACCCGGGTCTCTGGCGCTGTGAGGCAGCAACTCTACCGCTGCGCCACCGTGACGGCCCAACGCCGCCTTGCTGAGGCTGTTGTCCTGACGCCGTGTCGCTAAGCTCTCTAACTGCAGTTTCCTGTGGCTTGATATTTAATTGCTGTCAGGTCTGCTCGCCGTGACTAACCCAATTTCAATAACTGGAAGTGACTACAAAACGTACGCTGAATCATTTTTTATTAATAACTACACCAAGTGCAGACCAGTTGGGTCTGGTCCCCCAAAGTGTGGTTGCGGGGGCTGGTTTTAACTCCTTGAAACAATGGGGACCTTTTATATTTATATTAATGATCTGGATGAGGGAATTGAAAGCAACATCTCCAAGTTTGCGGATGACACTAAGCTGGGGGCAGTGTTAGCTGTGAGGAGGATGCTAGGAGACTGCAAGGTGACTTGGATAGGCTGGGTGAGTGGGCAAATGTTTGGCAGATGCAGTATAATGTGGATAAATGTGAGGTTATCCACTTTGGTGGCAAAAACAGGAAAGCAGACTATTATCTAAATGGTGGCCGACTAGGAAATGGGGAGGTGCAGCGAGACCTGGGTGTCATGGTACACCAGTCATTGAAAGTAGGCATGCAGGTGCAGCAGGCAGTGAAGAAAGCGAATGGTATGTTGGCTTTCATAGCAAGAGGGTTTGAGTATAGGAGCAGGGAGGTTCTACTGCAGTTGTACAGGGTCTTGGTGAGACCACTCCTGGAGTATTGCGTACAGTTTTGGTCTCCAAATCTGAGGAAGGACATTATAGCCATAGAGGGAGTGCAGAGAAGGTTCACCAGACTGATTCCTGGGATGTCAGGACTTTCATATGAAGAAAGACTGGTAGACTTGGCTTATACTCGCTAGAATTTAGGAGATTGAGAGGGGATCTTATAGAAACGTACAAAATTCTTATGGGGTTGGACAGGCTAGATGCAGGAAGATTGTTCCCGATGTTGGGGAAGTCCAGGACAAGGGGTCACAGCTTAAGGATAAGGGGGAAATCCTTTAAGACCGAGATGAGGAAAAACTTTTTCACACAGAGAGTGGTGAATCTCTGGAACTCTCTGCCACAGAGGGTAGTTGAGGCCAGTTCATTGGCTATATTTAAGAGGGAGTTAGATGTGGCCCTTGTGGCTAAGGGGATCAGGGGGTATGGAGAGAAGGCAGGTACGGGATACTGAGTTGGATGAACAGCCATGATCATATTGAATGGCGGTGCAGGCTCGAAGGGCCGAATGGCCTACTCCTGCACCTATTTTGTATGTTTCTATGTTTTGGTTCTCGACTGTCCATTTAGTCACTCATTTGGTTGTTTTGTGGAAGGGCTTTGTAGACAACGTTGTTGGTGATATGTGGTTTAGAGACCGGCCAGCGATCCCCGCACACTAACACCACCCTACACACACTGGGGACAGTTTCACATTGACGTTTTACATTGATACCAAGGTGATTAACCTACAAACCTGTACGTCTTTGGAGTGTGGAAGATAACTGCGAGCAAGCGTGCAGGTACAGCAGGCAGTGAAGAAAGCTAATGGCATGTTGGCCTTCAGAGCGAGAGGATTTGTGTACAGGACCAAAGAGGTCCTTCTGCAGTTGTACAGGGCCCTGGTGAGACCACACCTGGAGTATTGTGTGCAGTTGTGGTCTCCCAATTTGAGGAAGGACATTCTTGCTATTGAGGGAGTGCAGCGTAGGTTCACCAGGTTAATTCCCGGGATGGCGGGACTGACATATGATGAAAGAATGGATCGATTGGGCTTATATTCGCTGGAATTTAGGATGAGATCTTATAAAAAACATATAAAATTCTTAAGTGATTGGACAGGCTAGATGCAGAATTTTTTTTTCCAGATGTCGGGGGGAGTCCAGAACCAGGGGTCACAGTTTAAGAATAAGGGGTAGGCCATTTCGGACTGAGATGAGGAAAAAACCCTTTCACCCAGAGAGTGGTGAGTCTGTGGAATTCTCTGCCACAGAGAATTGGCCTCCAGACATAGGTTTAAGGTGAAGGGGGAAAGATTTAGTAGGAATCTGAGGGGTAACCTTTTCGGCACAAAGGGTGGTGGGTGTATGGAACGAGCTGCCAGAGGGGGTCGTTGAGGCTGGGACCTAAAGAAACATTTGGACAGGTACATGGATAGGACAGGTTTGGAGGGATATGGGCCAAATGCAGGCAGGTGAGACTTGTGTGGATGGGGCATGTTGGTCGGTGAGTGTGGGCAAGTTGGGCCGAAGGGCCTGTTTCCACGCTGTATCATTCGATGACTCTATGATTTGCAGAGGGCCAATTAACCTGAGCAACCCCACACACCTCTGGGATGTGGGATGAACCCGGAGCAAACGTGGTCACAAAGGATTCACATAAACGCCACTGAGGGGTGGTGAATCTGTGGAGTTCATTGCCACAGACCGGCTGTGGAGGCCAAGTCAGTGGGTATTTTTAAGGCAGAGTTCTACTCCTATCACTGATGAACCTTTGAACAGCTTGCTCGACCTCAATCTTGGGGTTTATGGGGAGAAGGCAGGAGAAGGGGGTTGAGACAAGGGAGAGATAGATCAGCCACGACTGAATGGCGGAGTAGACTTGATGGGCCGAATGGCCTAACTCTGCTCCTCTCGCTTATGAAGTGATAACTTCCAGCTGATTATGAACAGATCAACAGAGCCTTTTCCCCAGAGTAGGGGAATCGAGGACCGGAGGACATCGGTTCAAGGTGAAGGGGAAAAGATTGAAGAGGAATCCGAGGGGTAACTTTTCCACACAGAGGGCGGTGGGTGGATGGAACAAGCTGCCAGAGGAGGTAGTTGAGGCTGGGACTATCCCAGCGTTTAGACAATAGACAATAGGTGCAGGAGTAGGCCATTCGGCCCTTCGAGCCAGCACCACCATTCAATGTGATCATGGCTGATCATCCCCAATCAGTACCCCGTTCCTGCCTTCTCCCCATATCCCCTGACTCCGCTATTTTTAAGAGCCCTATCTAACTCTCTCTTGAAAGCATCCAGAGAACCTGCCTCCACCGCCCTCTGAGGCAGAGAATTCCACAGACTCACCACTCTCTGTGAGAAAAAGTGTTTCCTCGTCCCCGTTCTAAAAAACTGTTTAAGAAACAGTTGGACAGGCGCATGGATAGGACAGGTTTGGAGGGATATGGACCAAGCGCAGGCAAGTGGGACTAGGGTAGATGGGGGGGCATGTTGGCCGGTGTGGGCGAGTTGGGCCGAAGGGCCTGTTTCCCTGTATCACTCTATGACACTCTGTGACTCTGCCATTTTGTGGTTTAAATTATATCCAGACTAATGAATGTTTTGGACTGTAAAATCTTCAATCATTGCCCAATAGCGGTGATTAAGATTCTGCCTCATCTACTTTACCCATCACTGATTATGAAACAAACATTCTATGGTTTGGGAGTAACACCACTAATCTACCAACCTGGAAGGTTCAAAGGTAGTTCATTGTCACGTGTACCAATTAAGGTTCAGTGACGCTTCAACAGAGGAACAGGCCCTTCGGCCCACAATATCTGTGCTGGACATGATGCCAAGACCCACTCTTATCAACCCACACGCGATCCATATCCCTCCATTCCTTGCACGTGCCTATCCAAAGGTCTCTTAAACGCCACGACCGTATCTGCTCCCGCCACCACCACCTCTGGCAGAGCGTTCCATGCCCCCACCACCCTCTGTGCAAGAACGAGCTTGCCCCACGCACATCTCCTTCCAACTTTGCCCCTCTCAACCTTAAAGCCGTGCTCCCCTGGTCTTTGATTGTTCCATACCCGGCAACTAGGTTCGGACTGTCTATCCTAAAAAATTCCGTCATGACTTTGCTCGTGAACGCAAGTCTTCGTTTACAGATGTCCGTGAAGCATTCAGATGTGCATTCTTCAAGTAGTTTCTCTTGCAGATCGAAGGTGGACACAAAATGTTGGGTGACTCAGCGGGACAGGCACCGTCACTGGATAGAAACATAGAAACATAGAAAATAGGTGCAGGAGTAGGCCATTCGGCCCTTCGAGCCTGCACCACCATTCAATATGATCATGGCTGATCATCCAACTCAGTATCCAACTCAGATAGAAGGAATGGGCGACGTTTCGGGGTCGATGCCCTTCTTCAGACCGATCATGGCCCGAAACGTCACCCGTTCCTTCTGCCCAGAGGTGCTGCCTGTCCCGCTGAGTTACCCCGGCATTTTGTGTCCATCTTCGGTGTAAACCAGCATCTGCAGTTCCTTCCTGCTCAAGGGAGAGAGAGTGAAGAGAGTTTTATTGTCGGATGTCCTAGATGGAACAATGCTATTCTTAAACCCCCGTCCCACGGTACGAGTTCATTCCAAGAGTTCTCCAGAGTTTGCCCTGATTCCAACTCGGAGGTTTACGGTAATGGCCGCTTGTCGGGTACTCGGGGCTCTCGTGGACATTTTTCATCATGTTGAAGAATCTCCACGAGTCTTCCCGGACTTACTTGCCGTTAGCGAGTCTTCCTGAGTACCTGCCGTTAGCGTTACGAGCCGCTAAGAGACGTCCCCGAGCTCCGACGTACCCGCTACGTTCATTCTCCGTGATTACCACAAGTTTGATTTTTTTTTAACTCGGGAGAGCTCTTGGAATGAACTTGTACCGTGGGAGAGGGCTATTACTTGCAGCAGTGGGGCACAATATGGAAACACAGTGCACTGTGAACAATATAATAAATGAGAAAAAAATCCTGTGTGTATATATATAATGTGCGTACATACTGTATATATATATATATATGTGTGTGTGTGTGTGTGTGTGTGTATATATATATATAATGTACACTTTCAAAACACTAACAATAATAGTGCAAATCAATAGATATGGAGGCATAGTTTCTGGGGCACTTTAGTTGAGAGATACAGTAAGGAAACAGGCCCTTCGGCCCACCGTGCCCATGCCGACCATCGATCACCCATTCACACTAATTCTATGTTGTCCCACTTTCTCGTCCACTCCCTACACATTAGACAATAAGTGCAGGAGTAGGCCATTCGGCCCTTTGAGCCAGCACTGCCATTCAATGTGATCATGGCTGATCATCCCCAATCAGTACCCCGTTCCTGCCTTCTCCCCATATCCCCTGACTCCGCTATCTTTAAGAGCCCTATCTAGCTCTCTCTTGAAAGCATCCAGAGAACCCGCCTCCACCGCCCTCTGAGGCAGAGAATTCCACAGACTCACAACTCTCTGTGTGAAAAAGTGTTTCCTCGTCTCCGTTCCAAATGGCTTACCCCTTATTCTCAAGGGCCTGTCCCACTTTCACGACCTAATTCACGACCTTTTTTTACTCGTGGACATTTTTCATCAGGCTAGGAAAAACGCCCCGACCAACTTGATGCCACGAGTGCCTACGACTAGCATCACGATCTATAGATGAACAGAGTCTCTCGCCCAGAGTAGGGGAATCTAAGACATGGTTTAAAATGAATGGGAAAAGATTTAATCTGAATCTGAGGGGTAACTTTTACACACAAAGGGTGGTGGGCGTGTGGAACGAGCTGCCGGAGGAGGTAGTTGAGGCTGGGACTACCACAACGTTTAAGAAACAGTTAGACAGGTACAGGGATAGGACAGGTTTGGAGGGATATGGACCAAACGCGGGCAGGTGGGACTATAGTGTAGTTGGGCCGAAGGGCCTGTATCCATGCCGTATCCCTCTATGACTCAGACAGGTTGGAGCCCGGGTGTCTGGCGCTGTAAGGCAGCAGCGCTACCGTGCCGCCCAGTGAACTAACCATAAAAATGTCAACTGTGGGTGTACGGTGGGTGGAGGGGCGGTGATTTTTGTTGACGCTGTGGTTGTTCCTTGGTGCAGGGGACGGCCGTGTGGTTGAGGGAGAATGGCCAGCATCTTCCCTGCTTCGTTTCCGCGTGCGTGGGAGGAGTGATCAACTTCACCACCGCCCAAGGCCAGGTAAGGCTCAGCGCCGCGCCACCGACTACTCCTGTGTTGAACGTTGCCCGACGATGCATGTTCATCAGTCATTGGAGCAGAATTAGGCCATTCGGCCCATCGAGTCTACTCCGCCATTCAATCGCGGCTGATCTGGAAACATAGCAAAAACATGGAAAAACAGGTGTGGGAGTAGGCCATTCGGCCCTTCGAGCTAGCACCGCCATTCAATATGATCATGGCAGATCATCCAAAATCAATACCCCGTCCCAGCTTTCTCCCCATATCCCTTGATTCCTTTAGCCCTCAGAGCTAAATCTAACTCTCTCTTGAAAACATACAGTGAATCGGCCTCCACTCCCTTCTGTGGCAGAGAATTCCACAGATTCACAACTCTCTGGTTGAAAAGGTTGTTCCTCATCTCAGTCCTAAATGGCCTATCCCTTATTCTTATCTGGGATCCCTGGTTCTGGACTCCCCCAACATCAGGAACATTTTTCCTGCATCTAGCCTGTCCAATCCTTTAAGAATTTTATATGTTTCTATAAGATCTCATCTCATCCTAAATTCCAGTGAATACAAGCCCAGTTGATCCATTCTTTCATCAGATGTCAGTCCCGCCATCCCGGGAATTAACCTGGTGAGCCTACGCTGCACTCTGTCAATAGCAAGAATGTCCTTCCTCAAATTAGGAGACCAAAATTGCACACAATACTCCAGGTGTGGTCTCACCAGGGCCCTGTGCAACTGCAGTAGGACCTCCTTGCTCCTAAACTCAAATTATTTCGCAATGAAGGCCAACATGCCATTAGCTTTCTTCACTACCTGCTGTACCTGCATGTTTACTTTCAGTGACTGATGTACAAGCACACCCAGGTCTCGTTGCACCTCCCCTTCTCCTAATCTGATGCCATTCAGATAATAATCTGCCTTCCTGTTCTTGCCACCAAAGTGGATAACCTCACATTTATCCGCATTAAACTTCATCTGCCATGCATCTGCCCACTCACCCAACCGGTCCAAGTCACCATGCATTCTCATAGCATCCTCCTCACAGTTCACACTGCCACCCAGCTTTTTGTCATCTGCAAATTTGCTAATGTTACTTTGAATCCCTTCATCCAAATCATTGATGTATATTGTAAATAGCTGGGGTCCCAGCACCGAGCCTTGCGGTACCCCACTAGTCACTGCCTGCCATTCTGAAAAGGACCAATTAATTTGTCTCTTTGCTTCCAGTCTGCCAACCAGTTCTCTATCCATGTCAGCACCCTAACCCCAATACCATGTGCCCTAATTTTGCCCACGAATCGGTTGTGTGGGACCTTGTCATAGGCGTTTTGAAAGTCCAGGTACACCACATCCACTGGCTCTCCCTTATCCATTCTACATGCTCCACCTATCTCTCCCTCCAAACCCCATTCTCCTGCCATCTTCCCGTAACCTTCGACGCCCATATAGGAGCAGAATTGGGCCATTTGGCCCATCGAGTCTACTCCACCATTCAGTCATGGCTGATCTATCTCTCCCTCTCAACACCTCTCTCCCTCCTTCTCCCCATAACCCCTGACACCCTTACTAGTCAAGAAGCTTCATGATCATAAGTGATAGGAGCAGAATTAGGCCATTCGGCCCATCGAATCTACTCCACCGTTCAATCATGGCTGATCTATCTCTCCCTCCTAACCCCATTCTCCTGCCTTCTCCCCATAACAACAGACAATAGGTGCAGGAGTAGGCCATTCGGCCCTTCGAGCCAGCACCGCCATTCAATGTGATCATGGCTGATCATCCCCAATCAGTACCCCGTTCCTGCCTTCTCCCCATATCCCCTGACTCCGCTATTTTTAAGAGCCCTATCTAGCTCTCTCTTGAAAGCATCCAGAGAACCGGCCTCCACCGCCCTCTGAGGCAGAGAATTCCACAGACTCACCACTCTCTGTGAGAAAAAGTGTTTCCTCGTCTCCGTTCTAAATGGCTTACCTCTTATTCTTAAACTGTGGCCCCTGGTTCTGGACTCCCCCAACATCGGGAACATGTTTCCTGCCTCTAGCGTGTCCAAGCCCTTAATAATCTTAAATGTTTCAATGAGATACCCTCTCATCCTTCTAAACTCCAGAGTGTACAAGCCCAGCCGCCCCATTCTCTCAGCGTATGACAGTCCCGCCATCCCGGGGAATTAACCTGGTCGGAGTAGACTTGATGGGCAGAATGGCCAAATTCTGCCCCGGTCCACTTATGAACCTATGTACTGGGTGGGCCGAAGGGCCTGTTTCCTTGCTGTGTCTCTCAACCAAACTACAGGAAAGATTCACAGACACACATGAAGGAACTTGACAACGACGATGACTTGAATCGGGCAGATGGTTTACACGTAAAGACTTGCAGCCATTTACAGTCACTGTTGCCCGGCAACACTACTCTGTATTCTGATTGGATATTTTAAATGTAAACAGGGTCAGTCTGCACTTGGGTCTGTGGACGGCTGCCTCGCACAAAATGATAACGAGCTTTAAAAAAAAAAATATGAGTCATTCCCGATATCATTAACTGATTTTCCCACTTGCCGAATTGGAGGATCATGGAACACAGAACAGTGCAGAAGATAGACACAGAGTGCTGGAGTAACTCAGCGGGTCAGGCAGCATCTGTGGAGCGAAGGAAATGGGCAAACTTTCGGGCCGAAACCCTGAAGGAAATAGGCAACGTTTCGGGCCGAAACCCGGAAGGGTTTCGGGCCGAAACGTTGCCTATTTCCTTCGCTCCATAGATGCTGCTGGAACATGGATAGGTGACGTTTCACAGAGTGCTGGAGTAACTCAGCGGGTCAGGCAGCATCTGTGGGGAACATGGATAGGTGACGTTTCACAGAGTGCTGGAGTAACTCAGCGGGTGCAGCAGCATCTATGGAGCGAAGGAAATAGGCGACGTTTCGGTCCGAAACCCTTCTTCAGACTGATAGGGAGTGGGGGGGTGGGGGCGGGGAGAAAAAAGGAAAAAGGAGGAGGAGGAGGAGGAAGTGAAACTGTCTCCGGAGAGAGGAGGAGAACTTCTTCAAAGTAGGCATACCATACCTTGAGGAGATTCCTCTCTCCTGAGACAGTTTCGCAACCTCCTCCTCCTCCTCCTTTTTCCTTTTTTCTCCCCGCCCCTCACCCCCTATCAGTCTGAAGAAGGGTTTCAGCCCGAAACGTTGCCTATTTCCTTCGCTCCATAGATGCTGCTGCACCCGCTGAGTTTCTCCAGCATTTTTGTCTACCTTCGATTTTCCAGCATCTGCAGTTCCTTCTTCAACACATGGATAGGTGACGTTTTGGGGCGAGACACTGCTTGAGAGTCGGGGGAGAGGGGAACGAGAGATACAGACGGTGATGTAGAGAGATATAGAACAAATGAATGAAAGATATGCAAAGAAGTAATGATGATAAAGGAAACAGGCCGTTGTTAGCTGGGGGTTACCGCAGGGCCACCACGCCACCCCTCCTAAACTGAACTGTACTACAGCCCACAGCTGGGCTTGTACACTCTGGAGTTTAGAAGGATGAGAGGGAATCTTATTGAAACATATAAGATTGTTAAGGGGTTTGGACACGCTAGAGGCAGGAAACATGTTCCCGATGTTGGGGGAGTCCAGAACCAGGGGCCACAGTTTAAGAATAAGGGGTAAGCCATTTAGAACGGAGACGAGGAAACACTTTTTCTCACAGAGAGTGGCGAGTCTGTGGAATTCTCTGCCTCAGAGGGCGGTGGAGGCCGGTTCTCTGGATGCTTTCAAGAGAGAGCTAGATAGGGCTCTTAAAGATAGCGGAGTCAGGGGATATGGGGAAAAGGGAGGAACGGGGTACTGATTGGGGATGATCAGCCATGATCACATTGAATGGCGGTGCTGGCTCGAAGGGCCAAATGGCCTCCTCCTGCACCTATTGTCTATTGTCACACTGCAACAGACTACACTACACTAGACGGCATGGTGGCACAGCGGTGGGGTTGCAGCCTCACGGCACCAGAGACCCTGGTTCGATCCTGACCACGGGCGCTGTCTGTACAGAGTTTGTACGTTCTCCCTGTGACTGTGTGGGTTTACTCCGGGTGCACTGGTTTCCTCCCACACTCCAGAGATGTCCAGGTTTGTAGGTTAATTGGCTTTGGTAAAAATAATAAATTGTAACTAGTGTGTAGGATAGTGTTAGTGTACCGGTCGATCGCTGGTCGTGGTGGGCTCGGTGGGCTGTAGGACCCACTTCTGCGCTGTACCTCGAAACTACAGCACACCAAACGTTTTCAGTTTCAGTTTAGTTTATTGTCACCTGTACCGAGGGTCGGCGTGAAGCTCTCGTTGCGTGCTAACCAGTTGGCGGAAAGACAATACATGATTACAATCGAACCATGCACACGATAAGGGCCACAGTTTAAGAATACGGAGTAAGCCATTTAGAACGGAGACGAGGAAACACTTTTTCTCACAGAGAGTTGTGAGTCTGTGGAATTCTCTGCCTCAGAGGGCGGTGGAGGCCGGTTCTCTGGATGCTTTCAAGAGAGAGCTAGATAGGGCTCTTAAAGATAGTGGAGTCAGGGGATATGGGGAGAAGGCAGGAACGGGATACTGATTGTGGTTGATCAGCCATGATCACATTGATTGGCTCGAAGGGCCGAACAGCCTACTCCTGCACCAATTGTCTATTGTCTAGTAACGTTTAGTGTAAGGGAAATCCGGTGAAGTCTGATTAAAGATAGTCTGAAGGTCACCAATGAGGTAGATAGTAGTTCCGGACTGCTCCCTGGTTGCAGTGGGATGGTTCAGTTGCCTGGTAACAGTTGAGCTGCTGGTACTGAAACCATGAGGCAGCTTTGGACAGACACAAAATGCTGGAGTAACTCAGCAGGTGAGGCAGCACCTCTGGAGAGAGGGAACGGGTGACGTTTTGTGTCGAGACCCTTCTTCAGACTGAGAGTCAAGGGCCTGTCCCACTTGGGCGTCATTTGCCCGTCATTTACGCGACATCGTTTACGCGTCACGAAGCACGATGCGTGGTGACGTAGGCCGTGACGCTCGGTTGCGCGCGGCGCCCCAGGATTTTGGGATTCGCCAAATCTTCGCCCGCCACCTGCGTGACGCGCAAATGACGCCCAAGTGGGACAGGCCCTTCAGGGGAGAGGGAGGCACCGAGATGAGGAAGGGTGAGGTGTGAAAACGAGACATCAAAGGGGAGGAAGTTCAAGGACAAAGGAAGAATGGTTCACGTTAACTAGGAGAAGGTGACAACGATAAAATTTAAGATGTTGATCGACACAATAAAGCTGGAGTAACTCAGCGGGGCAGGCAGCATCTCTGGAGAGAAGGAATGGGTGACAATAGACAATAGGTGCAGGAGTAGGCCCTTTGAGCCATTCAATGTGATCATGGCTGATCATCCCCAATCAGTACCCCGTTCCTGCCTTCTCCCCATATCCCCTGACTCCGCTATCTTTAAGAGCCCTATCTAGCTCTCTCTTGAAAGCATCCAGAGAACCTGCCTCCACCGCCCTCTGAGGCAGAGAATTCCACACTCACCACTCTCTGTGAGAAAAAGTGTTTCCTCGTCTCCGTTCTAAATGGCTTACTCCTTATTCTTAAACTGTGGCTCCTGGTTCTGGACCCCCCCTGGGTTTCAGGTCGAGACTCTTCTTCAGATAAAATGTAATCGGGGGGCGGGGGGGACAGTCAGACTGGTCGGAGAACTAGGGTGGGTGAGGGACGGAGAGAGAGGGGAAAGCAAGGGTTACTTGAGGTTGGGGGAATCAACATTCATGCCGCTGGGCTTTGAAGGGTGAGCTGCATGTGTTGACTTACTCCAGTCATTTGCATTCGCTGGAATCTGAACAGCTTTTGCATTGAGAATTGTACCTTCGAATGAATGAAAGGCTCGGTGGCCTTGCACAAGAAAAAGCTCTGTGCTAGTTGCGAACTGGCAAATGATTCTGTTCCGGTTTCTGCTCGGGGAATCCTGTGACAACAACGTTTTCCTTTTTAGAGCCCCCCCCCTCTTCATCCTCGCGTTGGACATTTAGCTTCAGAGATACAGCGCAGAAAACAGGCCCTTCGGCCCCACCGAGTCCGCGCCGACCAGCGATCACCTCGTACATTAACACTGTCTTACGCACGCAAGGGACCATTTACAATGCTACGGAATGTACCATTTTTACCGAAGCCAATTGGCCTACAAACCCGCACGTCTTTGGAGTGTGGGAGGAAACCGGAGCACCCGGAGACAACCCACGGGGGTTTATTGTCACCTGTACCGAGGTACAGTGAAAAGCTTTTTGTTGCGTGCTAACCAGTCAGCAGAAAGACAATACGCGATTACATAGAAACATAGACAATAGGTGCAGGAGTAGGCCATTCGGCCCTTCGAGCCATCACCGCCATTCAATGTGATCATGGCTGATCATCCCCAATCAGTACCCCGTTCCTGCCTTCTCCCCATATCCCCTGACTCCGCTAGCCCTAAGAGCTCTATCTAACTCTCTTTTGAATGCATTCAGTGAATCGGCCTCCACTGCCTTCTGATTTAACCTTCTCCCTCTCAAATTGCAGATTAAAACTTATCGTATTGTGGTCACTAACTCCTTAACCTCAAGGTCCTTTATCAAATCCGCTTCATTACACAACACTAAATCCAGAATTGCCTTTTCCCTGGTAGGCTCCAATACAAGCTGTTCTAAGAATCCATCACGAAGGCACTCTACAAAGTCCCTTTCTTGGGGTCCAGTACCAACCTGATTTTCCCAGTCTACCTGCATGTTGAAATCTCCCATAACAACCACAGCATTACCTTTGCGACATGCCAATTTTAACTCCTGATTCAACTTGTGCCCTATGTCCAAGCTACTGTTTGGGGGCCTGTAGATTAGTCCCATTAGGGTCTTTTTACCCTTACAATTCCTTAGTTCTATCCATACTGACTCCACATCTCCTGTTTCAATGTCACCCCTTGCAAGGGACTGAATTTCATTCCTCACCAACAGAGCAACCCCACCCCCTCTGCCCACCTGTGTGTCTTTTCGATAGGAGGTATACCCTTGAAGGTATACAGAGAGTGGTGAGTCTGTGGAATTCTCTGCCTCAGAGGGCGGTGGAGGCAGGTTCTCTGGATACTTTCAAGAGGGGGCTAGATAGGGCTCTTAAAAATAGCAGAGTCAGGGGATATGGGGAGAAGGCAGGAACGGGGTACTGATTGGGGATGATCACATTGAATGGGGGTGCTGGCTCGAAGGGCCGAATGGCCTACTCCTGCACCTATTGTCTATTGTCTAATATTCAGTTCCCAGCCCTGGCCCTGTTGCAGCCATGTCTCTGTAATTTCCACAACATCATACTTAACATAGAAACATAGAAACACAGGAAATAGGTGCAGCAGGAGGCCATTCGGCCCTTCGAGCCAACACCACCATTCATTGTGATCATGGCTGATCGTCCCCGATCAATAACCCTACTTGCCAATCTCTAACTGAGCCTCAAGCTCGTCCACTTTATTCCTTATACTTCGCGCATTCATACACAACACTTTTAATCCGTTGTCCACCTCCCCTCTCACAACGGTTCCCATTTCACCTGACCATACTCTCTTATCCCTCTTGAACTTTCTGTCCCATAAATTCAGCAGCCACTCGTAACTTTTCCTGTGCTCTCTTTCCCTTTAATTCCATCTTTATACTCCCAATTTGTCAACCCCCCCCCCCCACTATTTAGTTTAAACCCACCCGTATAGCACTAACAATCGATCCATTTACAGATACAGTGTACAGATACATGATAATAGAATAACGTTTAGTGCAAGGTAAAGCCAGTAAAGTCCGATCCAGGATAGTCTGAGGGTCACCAATGAGGTAGATAGTAGTTCAGCACTGCTCTCTGGTTGTGGTAGGATGGTTCAGTTGCCTGATAACAGCTGGAAGAAACTGTCCCTGATTCTGGAGGTGTGTGCGTTTGTTTTCACACAAGTGTGGGAGGAAGTGTTCGACATTTCCACCCTGGGGAAAAAGGTTTTGACTGTCTACCCTATCGAGGCCTCTCATAATCTTCTCGGGTCTCCCCTCAACCTCCGATGTTCCAGAGATACAAATGTGAGATGTGTGGGAAGGAACTGCAGATGCTGGTTTCAATCGAAGATAGACACAAATTACTGGAGTAACTCAGCGGGACAGGCAGCATCTCTGGAGAGAAGGAATGGGTGACGTTTCGGGTCGAGACTGAAGTCAATCAACTCCGGGTTGAGTCTGAAGAAGAATCTGAGCGGCTGGGCTTGTACACTCTGGAGTTTAGAAGGATGAGAGGGTATCTCATTGAAACATATAAGATTGTTAAGGGCTTGGACACGCTTGAGGCAGGAAACATGTTCCCGAAGTTGAGGGAGTCCAGAACCAGGGGCCACACAGTTTAAGAATAAGGAGTAAGCCATTTAGAACAGAGACGAGGAAACACTTTTTCTCACAGAGAGTGGTGAGTCTGTGGAATTCTCTGCCTCGGAGGGCGGTGGAGGCAGGTTCTCTGGATACTTTCAAGAGAAAGCTGGATAGGGCTCTTAAAGATAGCGGAGTCAGGGGATATGGGGAGAAGGCAGGAACGGGGTACTGATTGGGGATGATCAGCCATGATCACATTGAATGGCGGTGCTGGCTCGAAGGGCCGAATGGCCTACACCTGCACCTATTGTCTATTGTCTATTGCCTTGACCCGAAAAGTAATCCATCTGTTCTCCGCAGAGCAGCTGCCTGTCCCACTGAGTTATTCCAGCATTTTGTGTCTGTCTGCGAATGTGAGGTTTGTCCAGAAAGCTGGATGCTTTCAAGAGAGAGCTGGATAGGGCTCTTAAAGATAGCGGAGTCAGGGGATATGGGGAGAAGGCAGGAACGGGGTACTGATTGGGGATGATCAGCCATGATCACATTGAATGGCGGTGCTGGCTCGAAGGGCCAAATGGCCTACACCTGCACCTATTGTCTATTGTCTATTGTCTATAAAGCTGGAACGCATGGATCCAAGAGGATGAGAGGAAATGACTTGAGTTGGTGTAGAGTGTGTGGTTGAATGCTTGCGGGCGTGTGTGTGGGATGGGCATTTGGGTGGGGACTGGTGTCGTTTGTGGTAGTTTAATCCCAACATAAGTCAGTGCAGTCAGCATTACTCTGAGAAACCAAGCTGGCCTGAATAGAGACTGCCTCCGACATTAACGACTGATTGTTGGTTTAAAAAATGTCTTTGAAGATTTCTTTGAAAATTTTCTTTTTTTAGAAGAATGCAAACTTGGGCTCAGAGGAGACCCTAATAGAAGTATATCAAGTTACGAAGCAAAGTGGCGGGACGGTGGCGCAGCAGTAGAGTTGCTGCCCCACAGCGCCAGAGACAATAGACAATAGACAATAGGTGCAGGAGTAGGCCATTCGGCCCTTCCAGCCAGCACCGCCATTCAATGTGATCATGGCTGATCATCCCCAATCAGTACCCGGTTCCTGCCTTCTCCCCATATCCCCTGACTCCGCTATCTTTAAGAGCCCTATCTAGCTCTCTCTTGAAAGCATCCAGAGAACCGGCCTCCACCGCCCTCTGAGACAGAGAATTCCACAGACTCACAACTCTCTGTGAGAAAAAGTGTTTCCTCGTCTCCGTTCTAAATGGCTTCCTCCTTATTCCTAAACTGTGTCCCCATGTTCTGGACTCCCCCCAACATCGGGAACATGTTTCCTGCCTCTAGTGTGTCCAAGCCTGTAACAATCTTATATGTTTCAATGAGATCTCCTCTCATCCTTCTAAACTCCAGAGTGTACAAGCCCAGCCGCTCCATTCTCTCAGCATATGACAGTCCCGCCATCCCGGGAATTAACCTTGTAAACCTACGCTGCACTCCCTCAATAGCAAGAATGTCCTTCCTCAAATTAGGGGACCAGAACTGCCCACAATACTCCAGGTGTGGTCTCACTAGGGCCCTGTACAACTGCAGAAGGACCTCTTTGCTCCTATATTCGATTCGATTCCTCTTGTTGTAAAGAGACCCGGGTTCGATCCTGAGTGCGGGCGCTGTCCGCATGGAGTTTGTACGTTCTCCCCGTGACCTGCGTGGGTTTTCTCCGGGTGCTCCGGTTTCCTCCCACTCTCCAAAGACGTGCAGGTTTGTACGTTAAACATCCTAGAGACAACTAGAGAGCAGTCCTGAGCACCATCTACCTCATTGGAGACCCACAGACTATCTTTCATTGGACTTTAATGGACTTTATCTTACAATAAGCATTATTTATGTTATTCCCTTCATCATGTATCTGTACACTGTGGACGGCTCGATTGTAATCATGTATTGTCTTTCTACTGACTGGTTAGCACGCAACAAAAGTTTTTCACTGTACCTCGGTACAGGTGACAATAAACTCGACTCAAACTTAAACAGATTGTCCCTGGTGTGTAGGATAATGCAAGTAGGAGAGTGGTGAGTCTGTGGAATTCTCTGCCTCAGAGGGCGGTGGAGGCAGGTTCTCTGGATGCTTTCAAGAGAGAGCTAGATAGGGCTCTTAAAGATAGCGGAGTCAGGGGATATGGGGAGAATGCAGGAACGGGGTACTGATTGGGGATGATCAGCCATGATCACATTGAATGGCGGTGCTGGCTCGAAGGGCCGAATGGCCTACTCCTGCACCTATTGTCTATTGTCTCGGGAGTGTGGGAGGAAACCGGAGCACCCGGAGAAAACCCACGCAGGTCACGGGGAGAACGTACAAACTCCGTACAGACAGCACCCGCAGTCAGGATCGAACCCGGGTCTCTGGCGTTCTGAGGCAGCGACTCTACCGCTGGGCCACCGTGATGGGATGGTTCAGTTGCCTGATCACAGCTGGGAAGAAACCGTCCCTGAATCTGGAGGTGTGTGCGTTTGTTTTCACACTTCTGTACCTCTTGCCCGATGGGAGAGGGGAGAGAAGAGGGAGGGCCGGGGGTGAGACTGGTCCTTGATGATGCTGCTGGCCTTGCCGAGGCAGCGTGAGGTGTACGAATTCATGAGGTCATAAGTGACAGGAGCAGAATTAGACCATTCGGCCCATCAAGTCTACTCCGCCATGCACTGTAATCGCGGGTGATCTATCTCTCCCTCCTGACCCCATTCTCCTGCCTTCTCCCCATAACCCCCGACACCCACACTACACGATCGTTCTAGTTTTTTGGCTCCATCAAACTGTAAGTAAAATTCTATCCAAACCTCATCACTGGAAAATCCCTTTACTCAGTAGCGATAACTCATCCCAAAATATACGGCGTAGCATTCCTGCCTGGTTAGTAACTTCCCTGATCTATCGAGAGCATCCAGGATCCTTCACACCCCGGTTATTCCATCTTCATGTAATTTCATCAGTGATAGGAGCAGAATTAGGCCATTCGGCCCATCAAGTCTGCTCTGCCATTCAATCACGGCTGATCTATCGTTCCCTCTCAACCCCATTCTCCTGCCTTCTCCCCATAGCCCCCGACACCCCGCACTAACCAAGAATCTGTCTATCTTCACCTTAAAAATATCCACTGACTTGGCCTCCAATGAATTCCACAGATTCACCACCCTCTGACTAAAGAAATTCCTCCTCATCTCCTTTCTAAAGGAACGTCCTTTATTTCTAAGGCTGTGGCCTCCGGTCCTAGACTCTCCCACTAGTGGAAACATCCTCTCCACATCCACTCTCTCCAGGCCTTTCACTATTCGGTAAGTTTCAACGAGGTCCCCCCGCCTCTCATACTTCTTCTCCCCGCTCCCGTCCGGCTTGAAAGCCCGCACCACCAGACTCAGGAACAGCTTCTTCCCCTCAGGCTTCTAGACGGTCCTTCCATAAGCTAGGGGTGCTGACCGATCTTCCAATCTACCTCACTGGACTTTTCTCTTGATGTTGTCAAGCAGGAAAGGGTACAGAGAAGATTTACGGGGATGTTGCCAAGACTCGAGGGCCTGAGCTACAGGGAGAGGTTGAGCAGGCTGGGACTCTATTCCTTGGAGCGCAGGAGGATGAGGGCAGATCTTATAGAGGTGTACAAAATCATGAGAGGAATAGATCGGGTAGACACACGGAGTCTCTTGCCCAGAGTAGGGGAATCGAGGACCAGAGGACATAGATTCAAGAGAGTTTATTGTCATGTGTCCCTGATAGGACAATGAAATTCTGGCTTTGCTTCAGCACAACAGAACATAGTAGGCATTGACTACAGAACAGATCAGTGTGTCCATATACCATTATATATATATATACACACATGAATAAACAAACTGGTAAAGTGCAAATAAACAGATAATGGGCTATTAATGTTCAGAGTTTTGTCCGAGCCAAGTTTAATAGCCTGATGGCTGTGGGGAAGTAGCTATTCCTGAACCTGGACGTTGCAGTCTTCAGGCTCCTACCTGAAGGTAGCGGGGAGATGAGTGTGTGGCCAGGATGGTGTGGGTCCTTGATGATACTGCCAGCCTTTTTGAGGCAGCGACTGCGGTAGATCCCCTCGATGGAAGGGAGGTCAGAGCCGATGATGGACTGGGCAGTGTTTACTACTTTTTGTAGTCTTTTCCGCTCCAGGGCGCTCAAGTTGCCGAACCAAGCCACGATGCAACCGGTCAGCATGCTCTCTACTGTGCACCTGTAGAAGTTAGAGAGAGTCCTCCTTGACAAACCGACTCTCCGTAATCTTCTCAGGAAGTTAGGTTTGCGAGCGAGGGATGATTTAATAGGTCAATAATAGGTGTGTTGGTTAATAACGTTTTCCAGAGGGAGGTAGGTGTGTGGATCAAGCAGCCACAGCAGGTATTAGAGGCAGTAACCATAACAACATCTAAAGGCACATTTGGACAGGTACATGGATAGTTTTGTTTATTGTCACGTGTAGCGGGGTACAGTGAAAAGCTTTTGTTGCGTGCTAACCGGTCAGCGGAAAGACAACACATGATTACAATCGAGCCGTCCACGGTGTACAGACTACTGGTGCCGTCTGTACGGAGTTTGTACGTTCTTCCCCGTGGGATTTCTCCGGGTGCTCCGGTTTCTCCCTCACTCCCAAGACGTGCGGGTTTGTGGGTCGACTGGCTACGCTACCTTGTCCCTAGAGCGTGTAGGATAGCGTATGAGGAAGGACATTATAGCCATAGAGGGAGTGCAGAGAAGGTTCACCAGACTGATTCCTGGGATGTCAGGACTTTCATATGAAGAAAGACTGGATAGACTTGGCTTATACTCGCTAGAATTTAGGAGATTGAGAGGGGATCTTATAGAAACGTACAAAATTCTTATGGGGTTGGACAGGCTAGATGCAGGAAGATTGTTCCCGATGTTGGGGAAGTCCAGGACAAGGGGTCACAACTTAAGGATAAGGGGGAAATCCTTTAAGACCGAGATGAGGAAAAACGTTTTCACACAGAGAGTGGTGAATCTCTGGAACTCTCTGCCACAGAGGGTAGTTGAGGCCAGTTCATTGGCTATATTTAAGAGGGAGTTAGATGTGGCCCTTGTGGCTAAAGGGATCAGGGGGTATGGAGAGAAGGCAGGTACGGGATACTGAGTTGGATGATCAGCCATGATCACATTGAATGGCGGTGCAGGCTCGAAGGGCCGAATGGCCTACTCCTGCACCTATTTTCTATGTTTCTATGTATCTATGACCGCAGGGCAGCACGGACTCGGTGGGCCGAAGGGCCCGTTTCCACGCTGTGTCTCGGAAAGCCCAGTGTCTAAAAGTCGACAGCTCTTGTGACTTCGAAATGCGCATTCTGTGAACGTTGCAATTTTTCACATTCTCCCCCGGTCTGAAGTCATCTGTCTGCGCAGTGCACAGAAGCTGCATTGTATTGCCGCAGAAAGCATCATATGATGAACTCCAGACCAGTAGTGCATGTTCACTGCGGAACCAGCTGCTGAAAATACCCAGAGAATCAGCCCCTCACTGCAACAATCTCACATTGCACTTGAGTTCCCACTGCTGCCCGCCTCAGTTTGCAGTGTAGTTTATTGTCACATATACCGAGGTACAGTCAGTTACTCTAGCAGTTTGTGTCTATCCTCATCTCCGTAAGATCATAAGATCTGAAGTGATCGGAGCAGAATTAGGCCATTCGGCCCATCAAGTCTACTCCGCCATTCGATCATGGCTGATCTATCTCTCCCTCCTAACCCCATTCTCCTCCCTTCTCCCCATAACCTCTGACACCCGCACTAATCAAGAATCTATCTACCTCCACCTTAAAATATATCCACTGACTTGTGGCCTCCACAGCCGTCTGTGGCAAAGAATCCCACAGATTCACCACCCTCTGAATAAAGAAATTCCTCCTCATCTCCTTCCTAAAAGTACGTCCTTTAATTCTGAGGCTGTGACCTCTGGTCCTAGACTCTCCCACTAGTGGAAACATCCTCTTCACATCCACTCTATCCAGGCCTTTCACTATTATGTACGATTCAATGAGGCCCCCCCTCATCCTTCTAAACTCCAGCGAGTACAGGCCCAGCGCCGACAAACGCTCATCATAGGTTAACCCACTCATTCCTGGGATCATTCTTGTATAAACCTCCTCTGGACCCTCTCCAGAGCCAGCACATCCTTCCTCAGATATGGGGCCCATTAATTGTCCCCAGTGTGTGTAGGAGAGTACTAGTGTACATGGTGATCGCTGGCCGGCACGGACTCGGTGGGCCGAAGGGCCTGTTTCCGCGCTTTATCTCTAAACTAAACTTTTGAGTTTTCTCCTATTCTCCTTCAAAAAGAGTCCACGAAACTTTGACCGAGTTATTACTCACCGCTCATCCTGTCTGTCTTGGATTTGTGTCACACGTACTGTCTGACTGCATTCCTATGAAGTGCCTTGGGACATTTTACTATATTACTTATGAGTCAAAATGATGTGGGTTGATGATTCTAAGTGATGAATGAATTGTCCGATGTAGACACAAAGAACTGGTTTACAATTTAAAAAAAACACACAGGAGTAACTCAGCGGGTCAGGCAGCATCTGTGGAGAACATGGATAGGTGACGTTTCACAGAGTGCTGGAGTAACTCAGCGGGTCAGGCAGCATCTGTGGAGCGAAGGAAATGGGCAACCTTTCGGGCCGAAACCCTGAAGGAAATAGGCAACGTTTCGGGCCGAAACCCGGAAGGGTTTCGGGCCGAAACGTTGCCTATTTCCTTCGCTCCATAGATGCTGCCGGAACATGGATAGGTGACGTTTCACAGAGTGCTGGAGTAACTCAGCGGGTCAGGCAGCATCTGTGGAGAACATGGATAGGTGACGTTTCGGGGTGAGACACTGCCTGATACTGAGAGTGAGGGGAGAGGGGAACGAGAGATACAGACGGTGATGTAGAGAGATATAGAACAAATGAATGAAAGATATGCAAAGAAGTAATGATGATAAAGGAAACAGGCCATTGTTAGCTGTGGGTTACCGCTGGGCCACCGTGCCACCCCTCCTAAACTGAACTGTACTACAGCCCACTGCAACAGACTACACTACAAGCTAGATGCAGGAAAAATGTTCCCAATGTTGGGCGAGTCCAGAACCAGGGGCCACAGTCTTAGAATAAAGGGGAGGTCATTTAAGACTGAGGTGAGAAAAAACGTTTTCACCCAGAGAGTTGTGAATTTGTGGAATTCCCTGCCACAGAGGGCAGTGGAGGCCAAGTCACTGGATGGATTTAAGAGAGAGTTAGATAGAGCTCTAGGGGCTAGTGGTGTCAAGGGATATGGGGAGAAGGCAGGCACGGGTTATTGATTGGGGACGATCAGCCATGATCACAATGAATGGCGGTGCTGGCTCGAAGGGCCGAATGGCCTCCTGCACCTATTTTCTATGTTTCTACTACACTAGGCGGCACGGTGGCACAGCGGTAGGGTTGCTGCCTCACAGCGCCGGAGACCCGGGTTCGAGCCCGACTACAGGTGCTGTCTGTGCGGAGTTTGCACGTTCTCCCTGTGACCGTGTGGGTTTTCTCTGGGTGCACTGGTTTCCTCCCACACTCCAAAGACTCCTACAGGTTTGTAGGCTAATTGGCTTCAGTAACAATGATAAATTGTGAGCTGCCGCTAGTTTGTAGGATAGTGCTAGTGTATGGGTCGATCGCTGGTGGATCAACTTGTGGTAGATGGGACATGTTGGTCGGCGTGGGTAAGTTGGGCCAAAGGGCCTGTTTCCGCACTCTATGACTCTGCGAGCTGACTTGCGAGATAAAGTGCGGAAACAGGCCAATTCAGCCCACGGAGTCGTTGCCGACCAGCGATCCCCGTACACTAACACAATCCTACACGCACTAGGGGCAATTTACCGAATAGACAATAGGTGCAGGAGTAGGCCATTCAGCCCTTCGAGCCAGCACTGCCATTCAATGTGATCATGGCTGATCATCCACAATCAGTACCCTGTTCCTGCCTTCTCCCCATATCCTCTGACTCCGCTATCTTCAAGAGCCCTATCTAGCCAATTAACCTACAAACCTGCACGTCTTTGGAGTGTGGTGGGTGGGGGGGGGAAACCACGCAGGTCACGGGGAGAACGTGCAAACTCCGTACAGACAGCGCCCGTAGTCAGGGTCAAAGCTGGGTCACCGGAGCTGTTGAGGCAGCAACTCTACCGCTGCGCCACCTTGCCACCTGCTCACATAGCTTACATTAACGATCCCACTGCTGACGTTGGGCCTGCTAAATTAATTTCCCGTTTCATCCCTCCTGCGAGAGTTGTATAACACGATCGCCAGCACTGCTGGTGGAGCCCATAAAGGTTCCGTCATTGTCATCTGCCTCCACTGCTTCCTCTTCTTGCTTTGCTCGGCAAACCAAGATCCATTCCATGTGTGTGGCGTCGACTTACTAACATCCAACACGGCAGGGCGGCGAGCTGGACCAGCGGTAGAGTTGCTGCCTCACAGCGCCACAGACCCGGGTTCCATCCCGACTACTGGTGCTGGCTGTACGGAGTTTGCACGTTCTCCCCGTGACCCGTGGGTGATAAAGTCTGTGGAATTCTCTGCCTCAGAGGGCGGTGGAGGCCGGTTCTCTGGATGCTTTCAAGAGAGAGCTAGATAGGGCTCTTAAAAATAGCGGAGTCAGGGGATATGGGGAGAAGGCAGGAACGGGGTACTGATTGGGGATGATCAGCCATGATCACATTGAATGGCGGTGCTGGCCCGAAGGGCCGAATGGCCTACTCCTGCACATATTGTCTATTGTCTATTGACCTGCGTGGGTTTTCTCTGGGTGCTCCGGTTTCCTCCCACACTCCAAAGATGTGAGGGTTTGTAGGTTAATTGGCTTCCGTTAAGCAAAATAGTAAATTGTCCCTATTGTGTAGGATAGTGCTTGTGTTTCAGTTTAGTTTATTGTCACGTGTATCGAGGTACAGTGAAAAGCTTTTGTTGCGTGCTAACCAGTCAGTGGAACGACAATACATGATTACAATCGAGCCGTTTACAGTGTACAGATACAGGATAAGGGAATAACGTTTAGTGCAAGGTAAAGCCAGCAAAGTCCGATCAAGGATAGTCCGAGGGTCATCAATGAGGTAGATAGTAGTTCTGGACCGCTCTCTGGTTGTGGTAGGATGGTTCAGTTGCCTGATAACAGCCGGGAAGAAACTGTCCCTGAATCTGGAGGTGTGTGCGTTTGTTTTCACACTTCTGTACATCTTGCCCGATGGGAGAGGGGAGAAGAGGGAGTGGCCGGGGGTGAGACTGGTCCTTGATGATGCTGCCGGCCTCGCCGAGGCAGCGTGAGGTGTAGATGGAGTCGATGGAAGGGAGGTTGGTTTGTGTGACGGTCTGGGCTGCGTCCACAATTCACTGCAATGGATATGGGGGGTTGATCACAAGGCCATTCGTGATGGGAGCAGAATTAGGCCGTTCGGCCCATCGTCCAATCCACCATTCAATCATGGCTGATCTATCTCTCCCTCCTAACCCCGTTCTCCTGCCTTCTCCCCGTAAACTCCAACACCTCGCTGGATGCGGCGGAGCCAATGGGCCGAAGGGCCTGGTTTCCACGCTGCATCTCTCAAGTAAAGTACAGTTTTGGTCTCCTAATTTGAGGAAGGACATCCTTGTGATTGAGGCAGTGCAGCGTAGGTTCACAAGATTGATCCCTGGGATGGCAGCAATTAGAAACATAGAAAATAGGTGCAGGAGGAGGCCATTCGGCCCTTCGAGCCAGCACCGCCATTCATTGTGATCATGGCTGATCGTCCCCAATCAATAACCCGTGCCTGCCTTCTCCCCATATCCCTTGACTCCACTAGCCCCTAGAGCTCTATCTAACTCTCTCTTAAATCCATCCAGTGACTTGGCCTCCACTGCCCTCTGTGGCAGGGAATTCCACAAATTCACAACTCTCTGGGTGAAAACGTTTTTTCTCACCTCCGTCTTAAATGACCTCCCCTTTATTCTAAGACTGTGGCCCCTGGTTCTGGACTCGCCCAACATTGGGAACATTTTTCCTGCATCTAGCTTGTCCAGTCCTTTTATCATTTTATATGTTTCTATAAGATCCCCCCTCATCCTTCTAAACTCCAGTGAATACAAGCCTAGTCTTTTCAATCTATCCTCATATGACCGTCCCGCCATCCCAGGGATCAATCTGGTGAACCTACGCTGCACTGCCTCAATCACAAGGATGTCCTTCCTCAAATTAGGAGACCAAAACTGGACGCAAACTTAAGAGTATTAGAGAAACAGATGGGCTTTTACGACAGTCTTCAGGCTTGTCTCTGGGGCTGTTGAACAAGGCCACCCGGGAACCCTGGCGACCTGCCAGCTTTATAAGAGGTGAGGCGGGTGCAATAACTGCATTTAGAACACACATGGCCAGCCTTAGACCCAGGGTGGTGAGTCATTGAGGCTGGTACTGTACGGTGTCAAGGTCTCAGTTTATTGTCACATGTACTGAGTAAGGTACGGTGACAGGGGAATACATATATATGGTAATACAGCCTTGCTTAAAAAAAAAGCAACCAGACACACAACTACCTGAAAGTTAATGTAAACATCCACCACAGCCGATTCCCCACGTTCCTCACTGTGATGGAAGGCAGTAGACAATAGACAATAGGTGCAGGAGGAGGCCATTCGGCCCTTCGAGCCAGCACCGCCATTCAATGTGATCATGGCTGATCATCCCCAATCAGTACCCCGTTCCTGCCTTCTCCCCATATCCCCTGACTCCGCTATCTTTAAGAGCCCTATCTAGCTCGCTCTTGAAAGCATCCAGAGAACCTGCCTCCACCGCCCTCTGAGGCAGAGAATTCCACAGACTCACCACTCTCTGTGTGAAAAAAGTGTTTCCTCGTCTCCGTTCTAAATGGCTGACTCCTTATTCTTAAACTGTGTGTGGCCCCTGGTTCTGGACTCCCCCAACATCGGGAACATGTTTCCTGCATCTTGCGTGTCCAAACCCTTAATAATCTTATATGTTTCAATGAGATCCCCTCTCATCCTTCTAAACTCCAGAGTGTACAAGCCCAGCCGCTCCATTCTCTCAACATATGACAGTCCCGCCATCCCGGGAATTAACCTTATAAACCTACGCTGCACTCCCTCAATAGCAAGAATGTCCTTCCTCAAATTAGGGGACCAAAACTGCACACAATACTCCAGGTGTGGTCTCACTAGGGCTCTGTACAACTGCAGAAGGACCTCTTTGCTCCTGGCGGTCGAAGCTCCTGCAGCTTTGGAGCTCCCGAAGTCGGTCTCTAACCAGTTAAAGTCCACAGGCTCCCGCGGTTGGAGCTCCCCTAAGTCGGTCTCCAGCCTTATAATGTCGTCATATGGGATAGGAGCAGAATTAGGCCATTCGGCCCATCAAGGCTACTCTGCCATTCAATCATGGCTGATCTATCTCTCCCTCCTAACCCCATTCTCCTGCCTTCTCCCCATAACCCCTGACACCCGCACTAATCAAAAATCTGCCTTAAAAATATCCATTGACTTGGCCTCCACAGCCGTCTGTGGCAATGAATTCCACAGATTCACCACCCTCTGAGTTACAAAATTTCTCCTCACCTGCTTCCTAAAAGAACGTCTTTTAATTCTGAGGCTGTGACCTCTAGTCCTAGACTCTCCCACTAGTGGAAACATGCTCTCCACATCCACTCTATCCAAGCCTTTCACTGTTCAGTAAATTTTAATGAGGTGCCCCCTCATCCTTCTAAACTTTATAGAGGCTTTTAAAAAGGACACCGTCAACAAATTTAAGGTGAGAGGGGAAAGATTTAAGAAGAAAATAAGGCGTATTTTGACACACAGACTGGGGTTCGATCCTGACTACGGGTGGTGTCTGTACGGAGTTTGTACTTTCTCCCTGTGACCGGGTGGGTTTTCTCTGGGTGCTCCGGTTTCCTCCCACACTCCAAAGACGTGCAGGTTTGTAGGTTAATTGGCTTGGTAAATGTAAAAATTGTCCCTAGTGGGTGTAGGATGGTGTTAATGTGTGGGGGATCACTGCTCGGTGTGGACCCGGTGGGCCGAAGGGCCTGTTTCCGTGCTGTATCTCTAAACTAAACCCGTACTAATCAGGAATCTGTCAATCTCTGCCTTAAAAATATCCATTGACTTGGCCTCCACAGGCTTATAGCCCTGTCCCACGGTACCAGTTCATTCCAAGAGCTCACCCCAGTTTAAAAAAAATCAAACTCGTGGTAAGCACGGAGAATGAACGTAGCGGGTACGTCGGAGCTCGGGGACGTCTCTTAGCGTTAGTGGCAGCGACTCGGGAAGACTCGCTAACGGCAGGTAAGCACGGGGAGACTCGGGAAGATTTTTCAACACGATGAAAAATGTCCACGAGAGCCCCGAGTACCCGACGAGCGGCCATTACCGTAAATCTCCGAGTTCGAATCAGGGCAAACTCGGGAGAGCTCTTGGAATGAACTCGTACAGTGGGACAGGGGTTTGACGTTCAAGATGGCAGACACAATAGACTGCACGTGCAGGAACCGGGAGCAGAACTCAAAGTAATTGGCTTCTGTAAATTGTAAATTGTCCCTAGTATGTGTGTGTGTGTGTGTGTGTGTGTGTAGGATATTGCGTGTTTGATCGTGGGTCTGCACGGGATCGGTGGGCCGAAGGGCCTGTTTCCACACTGTATCTTTCAAGCGTAGAGTCTAAATTGTTCGCATGTGTCTGAAGCTCTTCTGAGAATGTTGGGTGACTCAAAACCTGGTAGGAAAATCGTGTTCACTGTTTCTCGTGTGTGAGCGTTAGACACATCATGTCTGAGCGGTGCAGATTACAGCAGGAGGCTTTATTTTCATTGGGTCTGCATGGGAATTCAGTTAGTTTTATTTTTACCATTTTATCTTGCTGCTTTGTCAAGGTCAGGGCACCTGCTGCTGTTCAGACTGATCCAACACTGCACAGTGGCGGCATGCAGCGTCGAGTTGCTGCTTTACCCTGGCTTACGGGTGCTGCCTGTAAGGTGTTTGCACGTTCTCCCCGAGACCTGCGTGGCTTTTCTCCGGGTGCTCCAGTTTTCTCCCACACTCTCCCACAAAGATGTGCCGGTTAATTTAGATTCGTTCAGAGGTACAGCGTGGAAATGGGCGCTTCACCCGCACAGTCTCTCCCCAACTGTTATCAGGCAGCTCAATCAATAGACAACGGACAATGGGTGCAGCAGTAGGCCATTCGGCCCTTCGAGCCAGCACCGCCATTCAATGTGATCATGGCTGATCATCCCCAATCAGTACCCCGTTCCTGCCTTCTCCCCATATCCCCTGACTCCGCTATTTTTAAGAGCCCTATCTAGCTCTCTCTTGAAAGCATCCAGAGAACTTGCCTCCACCGCCCTCTGAGGCAGAGAATTCCACAGACTCACCACTCTCTGTGTGAAAAAGTGTTTCCTCATCTCCGTTCTAAATGGCGTACCCCTTATTCTTAAACTGTGGCCCCTGGTTCTGGACTCCCCCAACATCGGGAACATGTTTCCTGCCTCTAGCGTGTCCAAGCCCTTAATAATCTTATATGTTTCAACAAGATACCCTCTCATCCTTCTAAATTCCAGAGTGTACAAGCCCAGCCGCTCCATTCTCTCAGCATATGACAGTCCCGCCATCCCGGGAATTAACCTTGTAAACCTACGCTAGCAAGAATGTCCTTCCTCAAATTAGGGGACCAAAACTGCACACAATACTCCAGGTGTGGTCTCACTGGGGCTCTGTACAACTGCAGAAGGACCTCTTTGCTCCTATACTTAACTCTTGTTATAAAAGCCAACATGCCATTCGCTTTCTTCACTGCCTGTTATACCTGCATGCTTACTTTCATTGACTGATGAACAAGGACCCCCCAGATCCCGTTGTACTTCCCCTTTTCCCAACTTGACTGGGAAACCATCCTACTTCAACTGGAGAACAGACCTGAACTACCATCTACCTCATTGGTGACCCTCGGACTTTACCTTGCACTAAACGTTATTCCCTTATCATGTATCTGTAAACTGTGGACGGCTCGATTGTAATCATGTTTTGTCTTTCTGCTGACTGGTTAGCACGCGACAAAAGTAGTACATGTGACAATAATCTAAACTGAACTGAAGACGTGCAGGTTTGAAGGTTAATTGGCTTCTGTATAATGTCCCTAAGGTTGCCAACTGGCCCGTATTAGCCGGGATATCCCGTATATTGGGCTAAATTGGTTTGTTCCGTACGGGACCGCCCCTTGTCCCGTATTTGACCGCTACTACTCGGGTCGAGGGGACTGTCGCGTCCGGCCCCGCCTCACCCGTCCCGACGTAGTGCAGCCCGTGGAGTGCAGCAGCAGCAGCAGCGCCTCGCCCGTGGCCCCCGTCGGTCGGCAGCCCGGCCAACTGTCTGACCTTCGGACCTTCGCTTACCGTCGACACCACCACCACCACCCCTCCTTCTCACGGCCGATCATCGGTTCATGAGTTTGACGGAGCGCCGGGCTTTGTGTGACCGACATCACGCGGCCCCCCGGGCCAAAACTCCTCAGCTGGCCCGCCGGCTGGGCTTTGTGTGTAGTCCAGCACCCGGGGCCAACTCATCATTCACCCACCCAGCCACGGCCGAGTCGCTCAACGAGTCGCCGTGGGGAATTTGTCCCGTATTTTGGCCTTTTGTCCCTTATTTGGGTGTTGAGAAAGTTGGCGACCCTATAAAGAGCCGTCAGTGGCAGTGAATTCCACAGATTCACTGCCCTCTGACTGGAGACCAGAGGAGAAACGCGCGCAGACCCTGCAAATGGTTTAAGTGAACACGGAGTACCGCGGGAGAACGCGATGCCCAGAACACAAGGGCAAGGTCAGAGCAGAAAAGGAAAATGGGCCTCTAATTTAGTACTGAAGCAGAGAAAAGCTGGGCTCAGTGAAGGGCCACGGTGATGTAAGATTTACGGACACAGAGTGCGAGCATGCAATAAACGGGGGAACAGAGTATCAGCTGAAATGCCGATGGTGTCTTTGCCTAAAGTAGTGCTGTCCGAGTTTTAGTTTAGTTTATGCTTGTATAATGTTAAAATTGTACAAGGCATTGGTGAGGCCAATTCTGGAGTATGGAGTACAATTTTGGCCGCCTAATTATAGGAAGGATGTCAACAAAAGAGAGAGAGTACAGAGGAGATTTACTAGAATGTTGCCTGGGTTTCAGCAACTAAGTTACAGAGAAAGGTTGAACAAGTTAGGTCTTTATTCTTTGGAGCGCAGAAGGTTAAGGGGGGACTTGATAGAGGTCTTTAAAATAATGAGAGGGATAGACAGAGTGGACGTGGATAAGCTTTTCCCATTGAGAGTAGGGAAGATTCAAACATGACTTGAGAATTAAGGGACAGAAGTTTAGGAGTAACATGAGGGGGAACTTCTTTACTCAGAGAGTGGTGGCTGTGTGGAATGAGCTTCCAGTGAAGGTGGTGGAGGCAGGTTCGTTTTTATCATTTAAAAATAAATTGGATAGTTATATGGACGGGAAAGGAATGGAGGGTTATGGTCTGAGCGCAGGTATATGGGACTAGGGGAGAATACGTGTTGGGCACGGACTAGAAGGGTCGAGATGGCCTGTTTCCGTGCTGTAATTGTTATATGGTTATATTATATGGTATGTGAGAAAGACCGGCGGATGCTGGATAAAATCGAAGGTGGACACAAAGTGCTGGAGAAACTCAGCGGGTGCAGCAGCATCTACGGAGCGAAGGAAATAGGCAACGTTTCGGGCTGAAACCCTTCTTCAGACACCCAACGTTTTAGAAACAGTTAGACAGGTAAATGGATAGGACAGGTTTGGAGGGATGTGGACCGAGCGTGGGCAGGTGGGACTAGTGTTGGCCGATGTGGGCAGGTGGGACTAGTGTTGGCCGATGTGGGCAGGTGGGGCTAGCGTTGGCCGATGTGGGCAGGTGGGGCTAGTGTTGGCCGATGTGGGCAGGTGGGACTAGCGTTGGCCGATGTGGGCAGGTGGGACTAGCGTTGGCCGATGTGGGCAGGTGGGACTAGCGTTGGCCGATGTGGGCAGGTGGGGCTAGTGTTGGCCGATGTGGGCAGGTGGGACTAGCGTTGGCCGATGTGGGCAGGTGGGACTAGCGTTGGCCGATGTGGGCAGGTGGGACTAGTGTTGGCCGATGTGGGCAGGTGGGACTAGTGTTGGCCGATGTGGGCAGGTGGGGCTAGTGTTGGCCGATGTGGGCAGGTGGGACTAGTGTTGGCCGATGTGGGCAGGTGGGGCTAGTGTTGGCCGATGTGGGCAGGTGGGACTAGTGTTGGCCGATGTGGGCAGGTGGGACTAGTGTTGGCCGATGTGGGCAGGTGGGACTAGCGTTGGCCGATGTGGGCAGGTGGGACTAGTGTTGGCCGATGTGGGCAGGTGGGACTAGCGTTGGCCGATGTGGGCAGGTGGGACTAGCGTTGGCCGAGCGTGGGCAGGTGGGACTAGCGTTGGCCGATGTGGACAAGTTGGGCTCAAGGGCCTGTTTCGATACGATACGATCGAACTTTATTCATCCCCGGAGGGAAACCTGGTCTGCCAACAATCACAACACACGACAGGTGTAGGAATTCTTGAAATTAATGTTAAATGCAAAGTGCAGAACAAGACAAGCGGCCATTGGCTTGCTGCCGTGTGCACAGCGCCTTAACCGGAACGAACGAATGAACGAACGCAGGCTTACCCCTGGGCAGTGGATTCTAAACCTAGAGTGTCCCCACCCCCCTCCCCCACACTGGGGCCCCCCTTTGTTCTCCCACCGTCCCCACTCACCGGGTCCCCATTGTCTTCCCCTCCCCCCCCTCGCGCTTATCGACCGCTGATCGCGGTGTATGAGGTTTGATGGCCTCGCTGGGCGACATTTCCTCGCTGGGCGACTCGAAGACTTCAACATCTAGAGGGATCGAGGTTTAGGAAAGGGTTCCGCATGGTCGGCTGCTCTGGAAGGTTAGGTCGCATGGGATCCAAGGAGAGATAGCTGAATGGATAGCAAATTGGCTCCATGGAAGGAAGCAGAGGGTGATGGTGGACGGTTGCTTCTCAGACTGGAGGCCTGTGACTAGTGGTGGGCCTCAGGGTTCGGTGTTGGGCCGGTTACTGTTTGTCATCTACATCAATGATTTGGATGAGAACATACAGGGCAAGATTAGCAAGTTTGCTGATGATACAAACGTGAGTGGTTTTGCAGACAGTGAAGATGGTTGTGAACGATTGCAGCAGGATCTGGATCGATTGGCCAGGTGGGCGGAGGAATGGTTGATGGAATTTAATACAGAGAAATGTGAGGTGTTGCATTTTGGGACGTCAAACATGGGCAGGACCTACACAGTGAATGGTCGGCCTCTGGGTAGTGTTGTAGAGCAGAGGGATCTAGGAGTACAGGTGCATGGTTCCTTGAAGGTCGAGTCGCAGGTAGATAAGGTGGTCAACAAGGCTTTTGGCACTTTGGCCTTCATCAGTCAGAGTATTGAGTATAGAAGTTGGGAGGTCATGTTGCAGTTGTACAAGACGTTGATGAGGCCGCATTTAGAATATTGTGTTCAGTTCTGAGCGCCATGTTATAGGAAAGATGTTGTCAAGCTGGAAAGGGTCCAGAGACGACTTTTGTGGATGTGGCTAGGACTAGAGGGTGTGAGCTGTAGGGAGAGGTTGAGCAGGCTCGGTCTCTATTCCTTGGAGCGCAGGAGGATGAGGGGTGATCTGATAGAGGTGTACAAAATCATGAGAGGAATAGATCGGGTAGAGTCTCTTGCCCAGAGTAAGGGGAATCGAGGACCAGAAGACAAAGGTTTAAGGTGAAGGGGCAAAGATTCATTAAGAATCTGAGGGGGAACTTTTTGCGATGTGGAAGGAAACTGGAGAACCCGGAGAAAACAGGGAGATGGTACGAAGTCCGTACAGACAGCACCGATCGATCCTGGATCTCTAGGGGTGTGAGGCAGCAACTCTACCGCTGCACTGCTGTGGAAGCCTCAGTTTTGCCCAGTAATAAGATTAGTCTCATTGTGCGTCAGTTATTAAATTACAACTGCGTGACAATAATCTGATTACTCAGCGATATCATCGAGATTGATCACGAGTGGCGCAGCGGTAAAGTTGCTTCCTCGCAGCGCCAGATACCCAAGTTCGATCCTGACCACGGGCGCTGCCCGTGCGGAGTTTGCACGTTCTCTCCCCGTGACCCGCGTGGGTTTTTCGCCCGATATCTTCGGTTTCCTCCCACACTCCAAAGACGTGCGGGTTTGTAGGTTAATTGGCTTCTGTAAATTGTCCCCAGTGTGTGTGTGGGATAGCGCTAGTGTACGAGGTGAACGCTGGTCGGCGCGGACTCGGTGGGCCCAACAGCCTGTTTCAGCGCGGTATCTCTAAACTACCCCCGGCCACTCCCTCTTCTCCCCTCTCCCATCGGGCAAGAGGTACAGAAGTGTGAAAACAAACGCACACCTCCAGATTCAGGGACAGTTTCTTCCCAGCTGTTATCAGGCAACTGAATCATCCTACCACAACCAGAGAGCGGTCCTGAACTACTATCTACCTCTTTGGTGACCCTCGGACTATCCTTGATCGGACTTTGCTGGCTTTACCTTGCACTAAACGTTATTCCCTTATCCTGTATCCGTACACTGTGGACGGCTCGATTGTAATCATGCATTGTCTTTCCGCTAACTGGTTAGCACGCAACAAAAGCTTTTCACTGAACCTCGATACACGTGACAATAAACTAAACTAAAAAGCTAAACACAGCCCACTGTAGCATCTTAGACTTCTGATTATCCTATTAAAGTGTTTCAAATGCCAGGAGTTTCTGAAGCAAATCTTCCCAGTCGTATGGTAACTTGTAATGGATCTAATAAATGCGGCATGATAAATGATTTAATAAATGCAGCATGGTAACTGATCTCACTTTATTTTTGCCAACCTTCTTTAATGCGAACTTGGAACTTTTGGAAAGACGGGAAGCAGCTCGCATTGTTGAAAGAAAAGATTAGTTCAGTTTAATTTAGTTTGGTTTAGAGATACAGTGCGGAAACAGGCGAAAACTCTCTTTCACCCAGAGAGTGGTGAGTCTGTGGAATTCTCTGCCTCAGAGGGCGGTGGAGGCCAAATTCTCTGTTTGCTTTCAAGAGAGAGTTAGATCGAGCTCTTAAAGGTAGCGGAGTCAGGGGATATGGGGAGAAGGCAGGAACGGGGTACTGATTGGGGATGATCAGCCATGATCACATTGATCAAATTACGTGACCTCGTGGTCGCGTTGAGGCACACGGGCATCGTATGGCTGCGCGGGGCCAGTCCCACTGAGGGGTATGGAGATGTGCGCGATATCGCGCGGCGCTCCGAAAACTTTGTAGCGAACTAAATCTTTGCGCACCAACGGCCTGTCGCGTAACTGACGGTCAAAGTGGGACAGGCCCAAGACCCTTCTCAGTGGGGCCGGCCCCGCGCGGACACACGAAGCCCGTCGCGCCTCAACGCGACCACGAGGTCGCCTAATTAGCGTGCCAAGCACGCGTAAGTGGGACAGGCCCTCAAGACTGCAGCATCTGCCGTTCCTCGTGCCTAAGGTGCGAGGTTCTTGCCTGGGGGGGGGGGGGGGGGGCGCTGGGATTTGGCATGTTTAATTTGTCCACTTGGACTGCTACTGACAACAGTTCCTGGCTGCTTCCAGCACTTGCTATTTTGGGATTCTTGCTCCTTAAAATGATTCATACGGCAATCTGCCGTAGCAGGAAAAGATCGACATCTGTTTCCAATCCGTTCCTGAGAAACATGTTTTGGCAAATGCGATCTTTTGCTTCTTGAAACTTTTGTTTTTTTAATATATTTTGATGTTACGCCGCGAGCTATGTGTTCTGCAGATGGAGGCCTTCGCTGTAGACTTGTGCCGAACGATCCTAATGACTTTAGACTCTGGAGACACAGGCCTTTCGGCCCACCCATTCCGTGCCAACCCAGCTAGTTCTATCTTACACACTGGAGGACAACTTTACCGACCCTGTTAATGAAGGAACTGCAGATGCTGGAAAATCTAAAATGCTGGAGAAACTCAGCGGGTGAGGCAGCATCTATGGAGCGAAGGAATGGGTGACGTTTCGGGTCTCGACATTAGTCTTCAGACCCAAAACGTCGCCTATTTCCTTCGCTCCATAGATGCTGCCTCACCAGCTGAGTTTCTCCAGCATTTTTGTCTGCAGACCATGTTGAGGGCCTGTCCCACTTTCACGGATTAATTCACGACCTCTACCGAGTTTGCCCTTGACTCATACTCGCAGCATGGTCGTCACGAGGTCGTAGCAGGCCGTGATGCTAGTCGTTATACGATAGGTAACAGGTACAGGAGTAGGCCATTCGGCCCTTCGAGCCAGCACCACCATTCAATGTGATCGTGGCTGATCATCCCCAATCAGTACCCCGTTCCTGCCTTCTCCCCATATCCCCTGACTCCGCTATCTTTAAGAGCCCTATCCAGCTCTCTCTTGAAAGCATCCAGAGAACCGGCCTCCACCGCCCTCTGAGGCAGAGAATTCCACAGACTCACCACTCTCTGTGAGAAAAAGTGTTTCCTCGTCTCCGTTCTAAATGGCTTACTCCTTATTCTTAAACTGTGTTTGGCCCCTGGTTCTGGACTCCCCCAACATCGGGAACATGTTTCCTGCCTCTAGCGTGTCCAAGCCCTTAACAATCTTATATGTTTCAAGGTTGTAGGTCGTATAGTCGTAGGTACTCGTGGCATCAAGTAGGCTGGGGCGTTTTTTCAACCCTGATGAAAAATGTCCAGGAGTAAAAAAAGGTCGTGAATTAGGTCGTGAAAGTGGGACAGGCCCTTCTGCTGCCTGTTAATCTACAAACCTGCATGTCTTTGGAATAGAATCACAGAGTCATACAGCCTGGAAGCAGGCCCTTCGGCCCACCGGGTCTGTGCTGACCCGCGATCACCCTATACGCTAGCACTATGCTCCACACACTACGGACAACTTACAATTCTACCGAAGCTAATTAACCTTCAAACCTGTACGGCTTTGGAGGGCGGGAGGATGACGCCATACTTGAACCTGGTGGCCATGTTTTTCTGTCTCCTGTACGTTCTTTGAGGGAGTGCAGCGTAGGTTTACAAGGTTAATTCTGGGGATGGCGGGACTGTCATATGCTGAGAGAATGGAGCGGCTGGGCTAGTACACTCTGGAGTTTAGAAGGATGAGAGGGAATCTTATTGAAACATATAAGATTATTAAGGGCTTGGACATGCTAGAGGCAGGAAACATGTTCCCGATGTTGGGGGAGTCCAGAACCAGGGCCACAGTTTAAGAATAAGGAGTAAGCCATTTAGAACGGAGACGAGGAAACACTTTTTCTCACAGAGAGTGGTGAGTGTGGAATTCTCTGCCTCAGAGGGCGGTGGAGGCAGGTTCTCTGGATGCTTTCAAGAGAGAGCTAGATAGGGCTCTTAAAGAGTCAGGGGATATGGGGAGAAGGCAGGAACGGGGTACTGATTGTGGACGATCAGCCATGATCACATTGAATGGCGATGCTGGCTCGAAGGGCCGAATGGCCTCCTCCCGCACCTATTGTCTATTGTCTATTCTTCCTGATGAGTCGTGTTCAGTCCAGTTTATTGTCACGTGTATCGAGGTACAGTGAAAAGCTTTTGTTGCGTGCTAACCAGTCAGCGGAAAGACAATACATGATTACAATCGAGCCGTTCACAGTGTACAGATACATGATAAGGGAATAACGTTTAGTGCAAGGTAAAGCCAGCAAAGCCTGATCAAAGATGTCCCCTGGGTGTCCAAAGAGGTAGATAGTAGTTCAGCACTGCTCTCTGGTTGTGGTAGGATGGTTCAGTTGCCTGATAACAGCCGGGAAGAAACTGTCCCTGAATCTGGAGGTGTGCGTTTTCACACTTCTGTACCTCGTGCCCGATGGGAGAGGGGAGAAGAGGGAGTGGCCGGGGTGAGACTGGTCCTTGAGTCTGACTAAGGTCTCAACCAGAAACAATAGACGACAGGTGCAGGAGTAGGCCATTCGGCCCGTCGAGCCAGCACCGCCATTCAATGTGATCATGGCTGATCATCCCCAATCAGTACCCCGTTCCTGCCTTCTCCCCATATCCCCTGACTCCGCTATTTTTAAGAGCCCTATCTAACTCTCTCGAAAGCATCCAGAGAACCGGCCTCCACCGCCCTCTGAGGCAGAGAATTCCACAGACTCACAACTCTCTGGGTGAAAAGGTTTTTCCTCACCTCCGTTCTAAATGGCCGACCCCTTATGCAAACGTCACCCATTGCTTCTCTGCGGAGCCTCCTTGGTTATGCTGCTGGCCTTGCCGAGGCAGTATCGTTCGCCCGTGTGTCGGGCGATGTAGCTCGCTGTTGGCTTTTGTCGTCGTCCAACATGTTGACAGAATTGTCGCCCGACCCGTCACAGAGTGCATGGCCTGGTCGCTTCCAGGGATCGCCACGAGTAGGCTGCTGTCACGATCCCCCGAGGCAGTATGATGGGAGCAGCACAAACAGTAGGTCTTGGGATCGGTTTATCATTGTCACATTGCAAAAACAAAGCTACAGAGAAAATCTTTGTTTTGAGAACTATACAGGCCAAACCATAACATACACGCACGCGTACAATCAAGCTCCCGCCAGCATAACATTGTGGTACAGAGAGAGAAAAACACCGGGGTGTAGAATATAGAGTTACAGCGACAGAGTCTGTGGTGGCCACGATGCAACAAAATGCAACGATATCTGATATTGGTGCCTCTTCAATCAGGAGTGGTTTAAAGGGACTGGAAATAAACTGAAGGAACAGCACATCAAACGGACACACTGTGCTGGAGTAACTCAGCGGGTCAGGCAGCATCTGTGGAGCGAAGGAAATGGGCAAACTTTCGGGCCGAAACCCTGAAGGAAATAGGCAACGTTTCGGGCCGAAACCCGGAAGGGTTTCGGGCCGAAACGTTGCCTATTTCCTTCGCTCCATAGATGCTGCCGGAACATGGATAGGTGACGTTTCACAGAGTGCTGGAGTAACTCAGCGGGTCAGGCAGCATCTGTGGGGAACATGGATAGGTGACGTTTCACAGAGTGCTGGAGTAACTCAGTGGGTCAGGCAGCATCTGTGGAGAACATGGATAGGTGACGTTTTGGGTCGGGACCCTTCTTCAGACTGATTGTAGAGGGGAAAGAAAGCTGGAAGAGAGATGAAGGCAGGACCTGAAACGTCACCTATCCATGTTCTCCACAGATGCTGCCTGACCCACTGAGTAACTCCAGCACTCTGAAACGTCACCTATCCATGTTCCCCACAGATGCTGCCTGACCCGCTGAGTTACTCCAGCACTCTGTGTGTCTTCTTGTAGTAAACCAGCATCTACACAGTGAATGGTCGGCCTCTGGGGAGTGTTAGAGCAGAGGGATCTAGGAGTACAGGTGCATGGTTCCTTGAAGGTGAAGTCGCAGGTAGATAAGGTGGTCAACAAGGCTTTTGGCACTTTGTCCTTCATCAGTCAGAGTATTGAGTATAGAAGTTGGGAGGTCATGTTGCAGTTGTACAAGACGTTGGTGAGACCGCATTTAGAGTAAAGTGTTATAGGAAAGATGTTGTCAAGCTGGAAAGAGTTCAGAGAAGATTTACGATGATGTTGCCAGGACTAGAGGGTGTGAGCTACAGGGAGAGGTTGAGCAGGCTGGGACTCTATTCCCTGGAGCGCAGGAGGATGAGGGGTGATCTTATAGAGGTGTATAAAATCATGAGGGGAATAGATCGGGTAGGCGCACAGAGTCTCTTGCCCAGAGTAGGGGAATCGAGGACCAGAGGACATAGGTTTAAGGTGAAGGGGAAAAGATTTAATAGATTTAATCGGAGAGGTCACCTTTTCACACAAAGGGTGGTGGGTGTATGGAACGAGCTGCCGGAGGAGGTAGTTGAGGCTGGAATTCTCCCAGTGTTTAAGAAGTAGTTGGACATGTACATGGATAGGACAGGTTTGGAGGGATATGGACCAAGCGCAGGCAGGTGGGACTAGTGTAGTTGGGACATGTTGGCCGGCGTGGACAAGATGGGCCGAAGGGCCTGTTTCCATGCTGTGTCACTCTATAACTATGCAGTTCCTTGAGTCGACATATACTGACTTAGTAGGTAACAAGGGCCATGGATGAAGATCCCTTCGGCCCAAGTCATCCATGATATCCCATCTACACTAGTCCCACCTGCCTGCGTTTGGCCCGTATCCTTCTAAACCTTTCCTATCACAATGCCTTTAAAATGTTCTTCTAGCACCTGCCTTAACTAGCTCCTCTGGTGGCTCTGGTTCCATGCACCCACCACCCTTTGTGAGAGAACGTGGCCCCTGAGATCCCTATCGGATGCTGACTACAGACGCTGTCTGTGTGGAGTTTGTACGTTCTCCATGTGACCGCGCGGGTTTTCTCCAGGTTTCCCCCCACGCTCCAAAGACGTGCAGGTTTGTAGGTTAAAAAAAAACCTGTTAAACATTGTCCCTCGTGTGTGTTAGTATGTGTTAGTGTATGGGGATCACTGGTCAGCATGGACTCGGCGGGCCGAAGGGCCTGGTTCCCGGCTGTATCTCTAAATTAATTTTTCCCCTCTCACCTTAAACCAATGCCCTCTGGTTCTTGATTCCTCCATTTCCCCTTGGCAAATTCTGCAAGGCTTACAAATCAGTCTTTCAATTTCCCTTTATTTTGGGAAATGTGCTAGTTTTAACACGTTAAACTAACACACTGGGCGCAGCGGTAGAGTTGCTGCCTTGCAGCGAATGCAGTGCCGGGGACCCGGCTTTGATACCGACTGCGGGTGCTTGTCTGTATGGAGTTTGTACGTGCTCACCTGGAGTATTGTGTGCAGTTTTGGTCCCCTAATTTGAGGAAGGACATTCTTGCTATTGAGGGAGTGCAGCGTAGGTTTACAAGGTTAATTCCCGGGATGGCGGGACTGTCATATGCTGAGAGAATAGAGCAGCTGGGCTTGTACACTCTGGAGTTTAGAAGAATGAGAGGGGATCTCATTGAAACATATAAGATTGTTAAGGGTTTGGACACGCTAGAGGCAGGAAACATGTTCCCGATGTTGGGGGAGTCCAGAACCAGGGGCCGCACAGATTAAGAATAAGGAGTAAGCCATTTAGAACGGAGACGAGGAAACACTTTTTCACACAGAGAGTGGTGAGTCTGTGGAATTCTCTGCCTCAGAGGGCGGTGGAGGCAGGTTCTCTGGATGCTTTCAAGAGAGAGCTAGATAGGGCTCTTAAAGATAGCGGAGTCAGGAGATATGGGGAGAAGGCAGGAACGGGGTACTGATTGAGGATGATCAGCCATGATCACATTGAATGGCGGTGCTGGCTCGAAGGGCCGAATGGCCTACTCCTGCACCTATTGTCGATTGTCTCCCCGTGACCTGCGTGGGTTTTCTCCGAGATCTTCGGTTTCCTCCCACACTCCAAAGACGTGCAGGTTTGCAGGTTAATTGACTTGGTAAACATAAAAAATTGTTCCCTAGTGTGTGTCCAGGATAGTGTTCCTGTGCGGGGATCGCTGGTCAGTACGGACTCAGTGGGCCGAAGGGCCTGTTTCCGTGCTGCATCTCTGAACTAAAAAAACGAAACTGAAATGACTTGATTTATATAATGTGAACGTCAAGAGTCAGGCGAGGTTTGGGACTCAGCTGAAAGTTTTCATTCATTCCCAACTCGTGTTCGCCCTCGACAATGGAACACAAAAAGCCATTATGAGCGCCAGTGAGCTTGCTGGTTATTTAAAAACACTTCAATTATTCCATGTGACTCTGTTTTGCTCCGTTGACTGATGCAGGTAGTGTGGGCCAAGTGAAAGATAGGAATGTTTCACCAAAACTGCCCAGCACCAATCGTTTAGAGATACAGCGCGGAAACAGGCCCTTCGGCCCACTGAGTCCGCGCCGACCACACTTCACACACTAGGGTCTGAAGAAGGGTTTCGGCCCGAAACGTTGCCTGTTTCCTTCGCTCCATAGATGCTGCTGCACCCGCTGAGTTTCTCCAGCATTTTTGTGTACCTTCACACACTAGGGACACTTTCACCTTTACCCCGAGCCAATTAACCTACAAACCCGCACGTCTTTGGAGTGTGGGAGGAAACCGAAGATCTCGGAGAAAACCCACGCGGGTCACGGGGAGAACGTGCAAACTCCGTACAGACAGCACCCGTGGTCGGGATCGAATCTGGGTCTCTGGCGCTGTGAGGCAGCAACTCTACCGCTGCGCCACCGTGCCGCCCAAACTGTGTGGAGATACTGCATGGATGCAAGGCTTTACCTGAGGCAGCGTGGAGTGTAGACGGAGTCAATGGTGGGGAGTGTGGTCTGTGTGATGGACTGGGCCACATCTACAATGGTGGGGAGTGTGGTCTGTGTGATGGACTGGGCTACATCTACAATGGTGGGGAGTGTAGTCTGTGTGACGGACTGGGCCACATCTACAATGGTGGGGAGTCTGGGTCTGTGTGACGGACTGGGCTACATCTATGACTCTGCAGTGCCTTGCGGTCTTGGCCAGAGCTGTTCCCAGGCCTAGCTGTGACGCCAGCCGACAGTATGTTAGGAGTTGTGCTCCAGTTTAATCAGCGTGTAATTCAATGATGAAGCAAACATCCACGTTCTCAGCCACGAGGAGTACTTGTACAAACAAATCCTCTTCCATCTTCCCATCCCCCCCCTGTCCCAGAGGACGTCTCCATGTAACCATACCGCTGTGCTGGGTCCCACTGTTTGGACGTTTACATTCCAAGCATATTTTCCAAGGCATTTAAAGTTCCACACTTCCTGTCCTGTTGAGTGTAGAGTCCATTGTGATATAGTCATAGAGTGTTACAGCACGGAAACAGGCCCTTCAGCCCAACTTGCCCACACCGGCCAACATGTCCCATCTACACTAGTCATAGAGTGATACAGCACGGAAACAGGCCCTTCAGCCCAACTTGCCCAAACTGGCCAACATGTCCCATCTACACTAGTCATAGTGATACAGCATGGAAACAGGCCCTTCAGCCCAACGCCCAAACTGGCCAACATGTCCCATCTACACTAGTCATAGTGATACAGCACGGAAACAGGCCCTTCAGCCCAACTTGCCCAAACCGGCCAACATGTCCCATCTACACTAGTCATAGAGTGATACAGCGTGGAAACAGGCCCTTCAGCCCAACTTGCCCACACTGGCCAACATGTCCCATCTACACTAGTCATAGAGTGATACAGCATGGAAACAGGCCCTTCAGCCCAACTTGCCCAAACTGGCCAACATGTCCCATCTACACTAGTCATAGTGATACAGCACGGAAACAGGCCCTTCAGCCCAACTTGCCCAAACTGGCCAACATGTCCCATCTACACAAGTCATAGTGATACAGCATGGAAACAGGCCCTTCAGCCCAACTTGCCCAAACCGGCCAACATGTCCCATCTACACTAGTCATAGAGTGATACAGCATGAAAACAGGCCCTTCAGCCCAACTTGCCCACACTGACAAACATGTCCCAGCTACACTAAAGAGCGGCCCTGACCTCCCATCTACCTCATTGGAGACCCTCGGACTATCTTTGATCGGACTTTACCTTGCACTAAACGTTATTCCCTTTATCCTGTATCTGTACACTGCGGACGGCTCGATTGTAATCATGTATTGTCTTTCCGCTGACTGGTTAGCACG
>CM075995.1:8632648-8674274 GCA_038087875.1 Malacoraja senta | reverse complement strand
CCAAACCTGTCCTATGCATGAACGTGTCTAAATGTTTCTTAATCATAGTCCCTGCCTCAATTACTTCCCACCATCCTCTGTGTGAAAAGGGTATCCCTCAGGATCCTATTAAATCTTTTCCCCCTCACCTTAAACCTATGTCCTTTGGTTCTCGATTCCGCTACTCTGGGCAAGAGACTGTGTGTATCTACCCGATCTATTCCTCTCGTGACCTTGTGCACCTCTGTGAGATCACCCCTCATCCTCCTGCGCTCCAAAGTCCCAGCCTACTCAACCTCTCCCTATAGCTCAGGCCCTCAAGTCCTGGCAACATCCTTGTAAATCTTCTCTGCTTCCCTTTCCAGCTCTCACATGTACCTAGGTACAGTGAAATTTCCTTTTTTGCATGCAGTTCAGTAAAAATCTAACTCTACGTAAGACAATAGACAATAGACAATAGGTGCAGGAGTAGGCCATTTGGCCCTTTGAGCCAGCACCGCCATTCAATGTGATCATGGCTGATCATCCCCAATCAGTACCCCATTCCTGCCTTCTCCCCATATCCCCCTGACTCTGCTATTTTTAAGAGCCCTATCTAGCTCTCTCTTGAAAGTATCCAGAGAACTTGCCTCCACCGCCCTCTGAGGCAGAGAATTCCACAGACTCACAACTCTCTGTGAGAAAAAGTGTTTCCTCGTCTCCGTTCTAAATGGCTTACTCCTTATTCTTAAACTGTGGCCCCTGGTTCTGGACTCCCCCAACATCAGCAACATGTTCTCTTCTAGTTCAAAGTTGTTAAACATGTAGAGTTTTAACTTGGCCTCAAGGCCCGTTGTCGTGGCGATGGCACAGGGTGGGAGTTGTAGGGATTGGCGATGTTGTCGTTGTCTCCACCGCTCCGTGCCGCTGCAGGCCTCGTCTCATCCCCGCGCACGGCCTCTTGGAGCAGCTCCTGATCTAATGGAGCCCCAGGCTGCTACAGGGCCTCCAGCAGTGTCTGATCTAATGGAGTCCCAGGCTGCTGCAGGGCCTCCAGCGGCCTACTCCACCCACACCTCGACCCTCGACTCCCTTGGCCTCCACTCAGCCTCCGTGACCCTAGGGGGCGCCTCCCACTGCCGAACTGTGAACCGCGGAGCACCTCGGGCCTACTCACAACCGCAGTCCTTTCCAAGCTAAAAGGAAATCAAAATGGTTGCATTCACAAGCTGGAGAACTTGTGTAGTTCTCTTTGATTCATTGATCGGGGTTTATTTTCCCTCAGGGATGGATTGATTTGGGAAAACATTGACTGGATCGACAACGGGGAGTGTCTGGATCTCATCGAAAAGGTAACATTCATGTTTTACTCTGTCTGAAGAAGGGTCTCAACCTGAAATGTCACCTATCCATGTTCTCCACAGATGCTGCCTGACCTGCTGAGTTACTCCAGCACTCTGTGAAACGTCACCTATCCATGTTCTCCACAGATGCTGCCTGACCTGCTGAGTTACTCCAGCGCTCTGTGAAACGTCACCTATCCATGTTCTCCACAGATGCTGCCTGACCCGCTGAGTTACTCCAGCATTTTGTACCTATCTTTTACTGAGGTAAACATAGAAACAAAGACAATAGGTGCAGGAGTAGGCCATTCGGCCCTTCCAGCCAGCACCGCCATTCAATGTGATCATGGCTGATCATCCACAATCAGTACCCCGTTCCTGCTTTCTCCCCATATCCCTTGACTCCGTTAGCCCTAAGAGCTCTATCTAACTCTTAGGGGTTTGGGCAGTGTGGGTTTTCTCCAGGTGCTCCGGTTTCCTCCCACATTCCAATGACGTGCGGGTTTGTAGGTAAATTGGCTTCTGTAAAATTATAAATTGTCCCTAATGTGTAAACATAAAAACATAGAAAATAGGTGCAAGAGGAATCCCTTCGAACCAGCACCGCCATTCATTGCGATCATGGCTGATCATCCACAATCAGTAACCCGTGCCTGCCTTCTCCCCATATCCCTTGACTCCACTAGCCCCTAGAGCTCTATCTAACTCTCTCTTAAATCCATCCAGTGATTTGGCCTCCACTGCCCTCTGTGGCAGGGAATTCCACAAATTCACAACTCTCTGGGTGAAATGGTTTTTTCTCACCTCAGTCTTAAATGGCCTCCCCTTTATTCTAAGACTGTGGCCCCTGGTTCTGGACTCGCCCAACATTGGGAACATTTTTCCTGCATCTAGCTTGTCCAGTCCTTTTATAATTGTATACGTTTCTATAAGATCCTATAGGATTGTGCTAGTGTATGGGGTGGTCGCTGGTCGGCTGAGATGCTGCCCGACCCGCTGAGCTCCTACAGAACTCTATGTTCTAGTTTTTAAGTCTGTTGTATTTCTGACAGATTGACTTGTCCGCAAGCCTCGCTGTTTACTGAGTACAATGTATTTCTCACAGCAAAACGTTCTAATGGGTAAAATTTAAATTGCTTTCATAAATTAATTTTAAATTCTTTCTTTTTCAGAAAATGGGCATTCTGGCCCTTATCAACGAGGAGAGCCATTTTCCAAAGGGCACTGATAGCACTCTGCTGGAAAAGCTGCACAGTCAGCATTCGGTAAGTCTGAAAGTCAAACAGCATGCAAACAGGCCCTTCGGCCCACCTCGCCCACGCCGACCAACAAATCCGACCTTTCTGTCCTGGGCCTCCTCCATGGCCAGAGTGAGTTCCACCGCAAATTGGAGGAGCAGCACCTCATATTTCGCATGGGCAGTTTACACCCCAGCGGTATGAACATTGACCTCCAATTTCAGGTAGTCCCTGCTTTCTCCCTCCATCCCCTCCCCTTCCCAGCTCCCCCACAGCCCACTGTCTACGCCTCTTCCTTTCTTCTTCCCGCCCCCCCCACATCAGTCTGAAGAAGGGACTCGACCCATAACGTCACCCATTCCTTCGCTCCAGAGATGCTGCCTCACCCGCTGAGTTTCTCCAGCAATTTTGTCTACCTTCGAATGTCCATCTACTACTCATTGGAGACCCGCCGACTATCTTTTACCGGATTTAGAGTCATGGAGTGAAATAGCACGGAAACAGGCCCTTCAGCCCAACTTGCCCACCACGACCAACATGTCCCATCTACACTAGTGTTTAAGAAGGAACTGCAGATGCTGGAAAATCGAAGGTAGACAAAATTGCTGGAGAAACTCAGCGGGTGCAGCAGCATCTATGGAGCGAAGGAAATAGGCATGGTCTGTTTCCACGCTGTATCTCTAAACTAAACTAAATCTTACAAAGTGTTTCCTCGTCTCCGTTCTAAATGGCTTACCCCTTATTCTTAAACTGTGGCCCCTGGTTCTGGACTCTCCCCAACATCGGGAACATGTTTCCTGCCTCTAGCGTGTAAATTCTCTTAATAATCTTACATGTTTCAATAAGATCCCCTCTCATCCTTCTAAACTCCAGAGTGTACAAGCCCAGCCGCTCCATTCTCTCAGCATATGACAGTCCCGCCATCCCGGGAATTAACCTGGTGAACCTACGCTGCACTCCCTCAATAGCAAGAATGTCCTTCCTCAAGTTTGGAGACCAAAACTAAGACCCGCGGTCCAGGCATAAGCTCAGGGGCGACCGTGCCTTTGTGGTTGCAGCTCCTAGACTGTGGAACAGCATCCCTCTTCCCATCAGAACTGCCCCCTCCATCAACTCTTTTAAGTCTAGACTTAAAACTTATTTCTACTCTCAAGCCTTTCTTGAGGTCATAGAAACATAGAAACATAGAAATTAGGTGCAGGAGTAGGCCATTCGGCCCTTCGAGCCTGCACCGCCATTCAATATGATCATGGCTGATCATCCAACTCAGTATCCCGTACCTGCCTTCTCTCCATACCCTCTGATCCCTTTAGCCACAAGGGCCACATCTAACTCCCTCTTAAATATACCCAATGAACTGGCCTCGACTACCCTCTGTGGCAGAGAGTTCCAGAGATCCACCACTCTCTGTGTGAAAAAAGTTCTTCTCATCTCGGTTTTAAAGGATTTCCCCCTTATCCTTAAGCTGTGACCCCTTGTCCTGGACTTCCCCAACATCGGGAACAATCTTCCTGCATCTAGCCTGTCCAACCCCTTAAGAATTTTGTACGTTTCTATAAGATCCCCTCTCAATCTCCTAAATTCTAGCGAGTACAAGCCGAGTCTATCCAGTCTTTCTTCATATGAAAGTCCTGACATCCCAGGAATCAGTCTGGTGAACCTTCTCTGCACTCCCTCTATGGCTATAATGTCCTTCCTCAGATTTGGAGACCAAAACTGTACGCAATACTCCAGGTGTGGTCTCACCAAGACCCTGTACAACTGCAGTAGAACCTCCCTGCTCCTATACTCAAATCCTTTTGCTATGAATGCTAACATACCATTCGCTTTCTTCACTGCCTGCTGCACCTGCATGCCTACTTTCAATGACTGGTGTACCATGACACCCAGGTCTCGCTGCATCTCCCCTTTTCCTAATCGGCCACCAGGTCCTCTGAGGGAGTGCTGTATGTATGTATTTATGTATGTATTGTTAGATCTATGTACCATTGTATGTAGCATGTTAGTACCTCCACTGATGTAAAGCACTTTGGTCAACGAGAGTTGTTAGTAAATGTGCTATAGACTTGACAAAACTGCACACAATACTCCAGGTGTGGTCTTACTAGGGTCCTGTACAACTGCAGAAGGACCTCTTTGCTCCTATACTCAACATGTATGAACTAGTTCTATTAATATTCTACATTATTCCTTGTTTTCCAGAGTAATCCATGCTACGTGAAGCCCAGGGTGATTGACCACTACTTTGGGGTGAAACACTACGCTGGAGAGGTAACTTGTTCTGTTCCAAACGGTTATAGAACTTAGAATGTCGAATAGTACAGCCCAGGAACAGGCCCTTCGGCCCACAATGTCTGTGCCGAACTTTATGCCAAGCTATACTGATCGCATCTGTGTGCATTTGATCATTATCCCTCCATTCCCTGCTCTTCCCTTGTGCTTGTCTAAATACCACTGTCGTATCTGCTTCAACCACCACCCCCGGCAGCGCGTTCCAGGCACCCACCACCCTCTGTGTAAAAAAAAAAAAACCACACTTTCCCCGCACGTTAGGGTTGCCAACTGTCCGGTATTAGCCGGGACATCCCGTATATTGGGCTAAATTGGTTTGTCCCGTACGGGACCGCCCCTTGTCCCGTATTTGACCGCTACTACTCGGGTCGAGGGGACTGTCGGGTCGGAGCGCCGCATCCAGCCCCCGCCTCACCCGTCCCCGACGTAGTGCAGCCCGTGGAGTGCAGCAGCAGCAGCAGCAGCAGCGCCTCCTCGCCCGTGGCCCCGTCGGTCGGTCGGCAGCCCGGCCAGCTGTCCGACCTTCGGACCTTCGCTTACCGCCGACACCACCACCGCCACCCCTCCTTCTCACGGCCGGTCATCGGTTCATGAGTTGGACGGAGCGCCGGAGTTTGCGTGAGTGACGTCGCGCGGCTTTTGTCCCTTATTTGGGAGTGAGGAAGTTGGCGACCCTAAAAGCCCTGTCCCACTGTGCGAGTTCATTCCAAGAGCTCTCCCGAGTTTAAAAAAAATTAAAACTTGTGGTAAGCACGGAGAATGAACGTAGCGGGTACGTCGGAGCTCGGGGACGTCTCTTAGCGCTAACGGCAGGTACTCGGGAAACGTGGTGACTCGTGAAGATTTTTCAACATGTTGAAAAATGTCCACGAGTAAAATATACTCGGGATGTAAAAATGTGATACTTTTTAACACATAGTCACACCGTAGTAGCTCGTGCGTTTACCGTAGTAGGACCTGGTGTCCTATATCACTATTGTATGTTCATGATGGAAATAAGAATACTCTGTATATTCATTCCCTTTGAATTGTAGTTTTATGTAATCCTCCCATCATTTCTGCGTTCCATTTCACAATATCCATCAGACATACAGAACGTTGCAAGGACATTTTAGTTTTCGAGACGCAGCGTGGAAACCGGCCCTTCGGCCCTCCGATCACCCCGCACACACTAACTAACACTATCCTGCACACACTAGGGAACAATTTACAATATTTACCAAAGCCAATTAACCTACAAACCTGGAGTGTGGGAAGGAAACCGGAGCACCCGGAGAAAACCCACTCGGCCACGGGGAGAACGTGCAAACTCCACACAGACAGCACACGTACGTGGTCGGGATGGAACCCGGGTCCCCGGCGCCAAGAGGCAGCGACTCTACCGCTGCGCCCCCCCGTGCCGCCCTCGCTGTTTTGCTTGATAAAGTTTTGTTTTCCTCCCTAAGGTTTTATACCACGTGAAGGGCATCTTGGAGAAGAACAGGGACACCTTCAGGCACGATGTTCTCAACTTGTTGCGTGACAGCAGGTATTATCTTTGAAGCAGAAAGATAGGAGCATGGAGTATGGAAATATAGAGGTCGCAGTTGTATAAAACGTTGGCGAGGCCTTTAGTGTAAGGTGCTCAGTTTTGGTCACCATGTTATGGGAAAGTGTGATGTCAAGCTGGAAAGGGGACTGAGAAGATTTACGAGGATGTTGCCAGGGCTCGAGGATCTGAGCTACGGGGAGAGGTTGAGTAGGCTGGGTCTCTATTCCCTGGAGCGCAGGAGGATGAGGGGTGATCTTTTTCGAGGTGTACAAAATCACGAGAGGAATAGATCGGGTAGACGCACAGAGTCTCTTGCCCAGAGTCGGGGAATCGAGGACCAGAGGACATAGGAGTAAGGAGAGGCGGGAACGATTTAAAAGGAATCTAAGGAGCAACATTTTCACACAGAGGGTGGTGGGTGTATGGAACTAGCTGCCAGATAAGGTAGTTGAGGCTGGGACAATAACAATATTTCAACAACACTTGGACAGGTACATGGATAGGTCAGGTTTGGAGGGATATGGGCCAAACGTAGGCCGGTGGGACTAGCGTAGCTGGGGGCATTGTTGGCCGGTGTGGGCAAGTTGGGCCGAAGGGCCTGTTTCCACACAGTATCTCTCTATATGTGTTATAGTCCCTTAAGGGCCTGTCCCACTTGCCGATTTTCTTCGGCGACTGCCGGCATCATATCAGTATCACCAAAAGATTTTGAACATTTCAATATCCAGCGGCGACAAAAAAAATGTCGCGACACTTGAAAAAACACCGCGCGTCAATACGTCATCACGCCACGTAACGCCGCAAATTTTTCGGTGACCTGATACGTCAGTCAATGAAGCCGGCAGTCGCCGAAAGAATCGCCAAGTGGGACAGGCCCTTTAGCTTTGTACAGGACTGGGGAAGGTTCCTTCTGCAGTTGTACTCCTGCAGTTGTACAGGGCCCTAGTGAGACCACACCTGGAGTATTGTGTGCAGTTTTGGTCCCCTAATTTGAGGAAGGACATTCTTGCTATTGAGGGAGTGCAGCATAGGTTTACAAGGTTAATTCCCGGGATGGCGGGACTGTAACATGCTGAGAGAATGGAGCGGCTGGGCTTGTACACTCTGGAGTTTAGAAGGATGGGAGGGGATCTCATTGAAACATATAAGATGGTTAAGGGCTTGGACACGCTAGAGGCAGGAAGCATGTTCCCGATGTTGGGGGAGTCCAGAACCAGGGGCCACAGTTTAAGAATAAGGAGTAAGCCATTTAGAACGGAGACGAGGAAACACTTTTTCTCACAGAGAGTGGTGAGGCTGTGGAATTCTCTGCCTCAGAGGGCAGTGGAGGCGGGTTCTCTGGATGCTTTCAAGAGAGAGCTAGATAGGGCTCTTAAAAATAGCGGAGTCAGTGGGATATGGGGAGAAGGCAGGAACGGGGTACTGATTGGGGATGTTCAGCCATGATCACATTGAATGGCGGTGCTGGCTCGAAGGGCCGAATGGCCTATTCCTGCACCTGTTGTCTATCGTCTATTGTGACATTCCCACCACGCACTGTGTGAAAAAGTTGCCCCTCTGGTTCCTATTGAATCTTTCCCCTGGCGCTGTGAGGCAGCAACTGCAGCGCTGTGCCGCCGTGGCTAACTTTGTACCGGTGATTGCGGCCTCTAAATAACCAGATTGAACTGTGTGTGTCCGGGAGGGAACTGCAGACTGAAGATGGACACAAAATGCTGGAGGAACTCAGCGGGACAGACGGGACGGGTGGCGTTTCGGGTCGAGACCCTTCTTCCCGACAGAGAGCCGGGGGAGAGGGAGTCGTGGGGATGTGGAAGGTTAAGGTGTGAAAAGGGGGGAGCAAAGGGGACGAATATCAAAGTAAATGTGGAATGGATCGGTTAGATCGGGGAAGACGACATTTCCCCCATTGAAACATAGAAAATAGATGAGGAGCTGGCCATTCGGCCCCTTTGGCCATTCAATACGATCATGGCTGATCATGCTAAATCATTACCCCTGTTCCCCATTACCCCATTACATCGTTCCTGCTTTCCCCCCCAGAGCCAAATCTAAATCTCTCCTGAAAACATCCAGTGAATCGGCCTCCACCGCCTTCTGTGGCAGAGAATTCCACAGATTCACAACTCTCTGGGTGAAAACGTTTTTCCTCATCTCAGTCCAAAATGGCCGACCCCTTATTCTTCAACTGGTTCTGGACTCCCCCCAACATCGGGGCCATTTTTCCTGCATCGAGCCTGTCCAATCCCTTAAGAATGTTATATATGTTTGTAATATCCTATGTACGTTGTCCCATCTTCAGACATTCAAGATTCTGTTTCTAATTTCAGGCTGGATTTTGTCTACGATCTAGTGGAGCATGCGTCAAGCAAGAACAATGAAGAGACACTAAAAGCTGGAACCAAACATCGAAAACCAACCGTGAGCTCTCAGTTCAAGGCACGTATCATATCTTCCAGAGATTTAATTTAATTTAGTTCACAGGTACAGTTCATTTTAGGTAATTGTGTGCAGTTTTGGTCTCCAAATTTGAGGAAGGACATTCTTGCTATTGAGCGAGTGCAGCGTAGGTTCACCAGGTTAATTCCCGGGATGGCGGGACTGTCGTATGCTGAGAGAATGGAACGGCAGGGCTTGTATATTCTGGAATTTAGAAGGATGAGAGGGGATCTTATTGAAACGTATAAGATTATTCAGGGTTTGGACACGCTAGAGGCAGGAAACATGTTCCCGATGTTGGGGGAGTCCAGAACCAGGGGCCACACAGTTTAAGAATAAGGGCTAAGCCATTTAGAACGGAGACGAGGAAACACTTTTTCACACAGAGAGTTGTGAGTCTGTGGAATTCTCTGCCTCAGAGGGCGGTGGAGGCAGGTTCTCTGGATGCTTCCAAGAGAGAGCTAGATAGGGCTCTTAAAGACAGCGGAGTCAGGGGATATGGGGAGAAGGCAGGAACGGGGTACTGATTGGGGATGATCAGCCATGATCACATTGAATGGCGGTGCTGGCTCGAAGGGCCGAATGGCCTACTCCTGCATCTATTGTCTATTGTCACGTGTACCGAGGTACAGTGAAAAGCTTTTGTTGCGTGCTATCCAGTCAGCGGAAAGACAACACATGATTACAATCGAGCCGTCCACAATGTACAGATACAGGATAAGGGAATAACGTTTAGTGCAAGGTAAAGCCAGCAAAGTCCGATCAAGGCCTGATGGGAGAGGGGAGAAGAGGGAGTGGCCGGGGTGCGACTGGTCCTTGAGTCTGCTGCTGGCCTTGCGTTGGTGTATTGTGCAAAATAATTTCACTGTGATGTGCGTACGCACGTGAAAATAAAGAATCATTGACCGATATTTTCATGTCATCGGAGCAGAATTAGGCCATTCGGCCCACCTAGTCTACTCCGCCATTCAATCATGGCCGATCTATCTTTCCCTCTCAACCCCATTCTCCTGCCTTCTCCCCATAAACCCTTCAATGCCATTGCTCATCAAGTCTGACAATCTTTGCTTTAGAAATGCCCATTGATTTGGCCTCCACAGCCATCTGGTGGCATTGAATTCCCCAATAACTCATTGAACCTTACCGAATGGTGAAAGGCCTGGATAGAGTGGATGTGGAGAGGATGTTTCCACTAGTGGGGAGATTCTAGGACCAGAGGCCACAGCCTCAGAATAAAAGCATGTATCTTTAGACAGGAGATGAGGTGGAATTTGTTCCGTCAGAAGATGGTGAACCCTTCTTCAGACTGAGAGTCAGGGGAAAGGGGAACAACAGATATAGACGGTGATATAGTGAGATATAAAATAAATGAATGAAAGCAGAGAGGGGAGCAAGTTGGGACAGTTTCTTCCCAGTTGAGCCATCCTACCACAACCAGAGAGCAGTCCTGAACTACTATCCACCTCATTGGTGACCCTCGGACTATCCTTTGAGAAGGAACTGCAGATGCTGGAACAATCGAAGGTAGACAAAAGTGCTGGAGAAACTTCTGAAGAAGGGTCTCGACCCGAAACGTCACCCATTCCTTCGCTCCATAGATGCTGCCTCACCCGCTGAGTTTCTCCAGCATTTTTGCCTATCTCGGACTATCCTTGACCGGACTCTGCTGGCTTCACCTCATTTCTCACCTCATTTAAGACTGAGGTGAGAAAAACCGTTTTCACCCAGAGAGTTGTGAATTTGTGGAATTCCCTGCCACAGAGGGCAGTGGAGGCCAAGTCACTGGATGGATTTAAGAGAGAGTTAGATAGAGCTCTAGGGGATAGTAGAGTCAAGGGATATGGGGAGAAGGGAGGCACGGGTTATTGATAGGGGACGATCAGCCATGATCACAATGAATGGCGGTGCTGGCTCGAAGGAGCATCCAGTGGAAGTGTGGGGGCAGGTTCGATTTTATCCTTTAAAAATAGATTGGATGGGTATATGGACGGGAAAGGAATGGAGGGTTGTGGTCTGAGTGCAGGTAGATGGGACTAGGGGGAAGAAAGAAGAAAGAAGGGGGGAAAAAAAAGTGTTCGGCACGGACTTGAAGGGCCGAGATGGCCTGTTTCCGTGCTGTTATGGTTATATGGCCGAATGGCCTCCTCCTGCACCTATTTTCTATGTTTCTATTTTTTACCTTGCACTAAACGTTATTCCCTTATCATGTATCTGTACACTGTAAACGACTCGATTGTAATCATGTATTGTCTTCCCGCTGACTGGTTAGCACGCAACAAAAGCTTTTCACCGTACCTCGGTCCACGTGACAATAAACTGAACTGAACTGAGGGAAGATGTCGCAGAGCTCTCGTTGGAGAGCGGACACCATTTTGAAAGCAGTAACCGATATTTCTCTCCATCTATACAGAACTCACTGCATTCGCTGATGTCCACCTTGAGTACGTCAAACCCGTTCTTTGTCCGTTGCATCAAGCCCAACGTTCATAAGGTAAGTGCTACCTGAACGGCATCTCGCCTGTATCTAGGGGTTGCCAACTGTAACTGTATTAGCCGGGACATCCCGTATATATGGGGTTAAATTGGTTTGTCCCGTGCGGGACCGCCCCTTGTCCCGTATTTGACCGCTACTACTCGGGTCGAGGGGACTGTCGGGTCGGAGCGCCGCCTCACCCGTCCCCGAGGTAGTGCAGCCCGCGGAGTGCTGCAGCAGCAGCAGCAGCAGCAGCAGCAGCAGCAGCAGCGCCTCGCCTGTGGCCACGTCGGTCGGTCGGCAGCCCGGCCAGCTGTCCGACCTTCGCACCTTCGCTTACCGCCGACACCACCACCACCACCGAATTGCCGTGGGGGAATTTGTCCCGTGTTTTTGACCGTTTGCCCCTTATTTGTGAGTGAGGAAGTTGGCGAGCCTACCTGTATCTCACCTGCAGGTGTCAGCTTTGAACAAAAGACTGAACGCAGTGTGCAGGAAGGAACTGAACTGCACCTTCATGTATTTTGATACATGCAGGTTGTGTTTCCCTCCTGCGATGAATAACGTGTTATCGTATCGTATCGCAGACGCTGGTTCACGCTGAAGACAGACACAAGATGTTGGAGTAACTCAGCGGGACAGGCAGCATCTCTGGAGAGAAGGAATGGGTGACGTTTTGGATCAAGAGTCTGGAGAAGGGTCTCGACCCGAAACGTCACCCGGTCCTTCTCTCCAGAGATGCTGCCTGTCCCGCTGAGTTACAGTAGACAATAGGTGCAGGAGTAGGCCATTCGGCCCTTTTGAGCCAGCACCGCCATTCAATGTGATCATGGCTGATCATCCCCAATCAGTACCCCGTTCCTGCCTTCCTTCTCCCCATATCCCCTGACTCCGCTATCTTTAAGAGCCCTATCTAGCTCTCTCTTGAAAGCATCCAGAGAACCGGCCTCCACCGCCCTCCCCATATCCCCTGACAATGCTATCCCGGGATGGCGGGACTGTCATATGCTGAGAGAATGGAGCGGCTGGGCTTGTACACTCTGGAGTTTAGAAGGATGAGAGGGGATCTCATTGAAACATATAAGATTGTTAAGGGCTTGGACACGCTAGAGGCAGGAAACATGTTCCCGATGTTGGGGGAGTCCAGAACCAGGGGCCACAGTTTAAGAATAAGGGGTAAGGCATTTAGAACGGAGACGAGGAAACACTTTTTCACACAGAGAGTGGTGAGTCTGTGGAATTCCCTGCCTCAGAGGGCGGTGGAGGCCAGTTCTCTGGATACTTTCAAGAGAGAGCTCGATAGGGCTCTTAAAGATAGCGGAGTCAGGGGATATGGGGAGAAGGCAGGAACGGGGTACTGATTGGGGATGATCAGCCATGATCACATTGAATGGCGGTGCTGGCTCGAAGGGCCAAATGGCCTACTCCTGCACCTGTTGTCTATTGTCTATTGTCTATCGGGGAGAGGGTAAAAACTCCGTACAGACAGCGCTCGTGGTGGGGATCGGACCCGGGTCTCTGGCGCTGTGAGCCATGCAGCCCTGGTTCATATGTTCTAGGAGCTGATTTGCGAGCTCGGGGTGGGGGTGGTTGAGTGCCGGATCTGTGACCGGCGTGGGATACGGTGACCCTGGCACATGGAGGGGGCGGTGGGGGAACGGAACCGACGGCATCGCGCTCTGCGCCAGGCCCACCCCTACACCACCCATCCTGAAGCTGCTTCTAGATTTAGGCTTCGGCCTGTTGTTGTCACGTGTACCGAGGTACAGTGAAAGGCTTTTGTTTTGCATGTTATGCCTGGGCCTTTAAGTCCCTTAAAGCGAAGAAAATGTGGAAACAAAGAACTACAAATGCTGGATTATGCGATCTCCCGGTTTGCCAAACACTTTAACTCCCCCTCCCATTCCCACACTGACCTTTCTGTCCTGGGCCTCCTCCATTGTCGGAGTGAGGCCCAGCACAAATTGGAGGAACAGCACCTCATATCTCACTTGGGTAGTTTACACCCCAGCGGTATGAATATTAAATTCTCCAATTTTAAGTAACTTTATCTCATGCTCCACTCTTCACCCCGCTCGCCCTCATTGCCCCCTTCCCCCTCCTGAGTTGTTCTATTGGTTTTTAGTTTACAGGGCAGAAACAGGCCCTTCGGCCCTCCGAGTCCACACCAACCCCCCACCCCCCTCCGGACACTTAACAGTATCCTACACTAGGGACAAATATTACATTACTACCAAGTCAATTAATCTACCAACCTGCTAATCTACAAATCTCTTCACCTACAAACCTATCCACGGGAGAAACCCCACGCAGGTCACGGGGAGAACGTATAAACTCTGTACAGACAGCACCCGTGGTCAGGATCGAACCCGGGTCTCTGGCGCTGTGAGACAACAGCTCTACCGCTGCACCACCGTGACGTCCCCACCCCCCACCCTCACCCCCCTGTCCACAGTTCTCCACATTGTTTCTCTTGAGATCACACCTTCCCAGGCCAACAATGGGCCTACCACGCACTGCCCAGCCCAGCCCTGCCCTGAGGTCATTTGTGGCTGAGCCTGATCAGTCCTGGTCTTTTCTTGCCTCCACCCCCTACTTTCAGTCTGAGTAAGGGTCCCGACCCAAAGCGTCACCCATCCATGTGCTCCACAGATGCTGCCTGACCCGCTGAGTTACTCAGCACTCTGTGAAACGTCACCTATCCATGTTCTCCACAGATGCTGCCTGACCCGCTGAGTTACTCCAGCACTCTGTGAAACGTCACCTATCCATGTTCTCCACAGATGCTGCCTGACCCGCTGAGTTACTCCAGCACTCTGTGAAACGTCACCTATCCATGTTCCAGCAGCATCTATGGAGCGAAGGAAATAGGCAACGTTTCGGCCCGAAACCCTTCCGGGTTTCGGCCCGAACGTTGCCTATTTCCTTCAGGGTTTCGGCCCGAAAGGTTGCCCATTTCCTTCGCTCCACAGATGCTGCCTGACCCGCTGAGTTACTCCAGCACTCTGTGAAACGTCACCTATCCATGTTCTCCAGAGATGCTGCCTGACCCGCTGAGTTACTCCAGCACTGTGTGTCTATCCTTATAGCAAAGACTAGCCCATTGCCAAGACATTCGGCTAAAGAGACCAGGTATTGCCCAAAAAGGAACATTCTGATCGGCGCGGCGGAGCAGCGGTAGAGTTGTTGCCTTATGGCGCCAGAGACCCGGGTTCGATCCTGACCTCGGGTGCTGTCTGCACGGAGTTTGAACGTTCTCCCCGTGGGGCTTTCTCCGAGATCTTCACTTTCCCTCCCACGCTCCAAAGACGTGCAGGTTTGTAAGTTAATTAGTTTCGGTAAAATTGTAAATTGTCCCCAGTGTGTGTAGGATAGTGCTAGTGTATATCGCTGGTCAGTGCGTACTCGGTGGGCCGAAGGGCCTTGTTTTCTTCGCGCTGTATCTCTGAAGCCGAAAGACCCGAAGGTAAAGAGTTTCCCATTTTTCCAAGACTTTGAGGCTAAAACGTTCAGGCCACGGACTGAGGAAAAATGGAGAGAAATTCTTTCATTCGGTCTCCCGAAACTTGACAGCAAAGAAAAAATGCTAATGACGGCTTCAATTAACTTGGCCTATTCTCTGGTTGCCGTGGGAACGGGCCTGGGTTGGCTGGGGCGAGTCCACGCAAATAGTTCATTAGAAAGTGAAATGAATTAGGGGCAGAGGCTTCCACTGATCCAGTGGACGTGAGGAGTTTGCTCCCACGCAGTTTCTCGCCGTTTTGGTGGCGCGCGGATTTTGTCCGGATTATCGTCCCCGGAGATTCTCCTGCCTTGGCCGTTGGAGTGTCTGCAGAAGGTGGGAAGTATCAGGAGGCTGCCTCGGGGAGCTGGCTGCAGTTTCCACTGAGTCTGGTCGGTTTTCCTTCGGTCGTGAAGTAACAGAGGCCGGGTGGAGCTCCGTGGCAAGGGAGAAAGCAGCCTCCAATGTCCCAGAGGCCCAGAGAGCTGCTTCATACAAATAGACACTCAGAGAAATAAGGTAAAGTTTGCCTTAGTTAACGTTAATGATTCACAAACCCCTTGGCTTTGTTCGCGGGGGGGGGGGGGGTGGGTGGGGTGGGGGAGGGTATCGCCGGGCAACGTGACAGCAATTGTGGACACAAAGTGTTTCCATTCAGTTTAGCCTTTTGCCACGCGTACCGAGCTACAGCGAAAACCTTTTGTTGCGTGCTAACAAGCCAACGGGAAGACGAGACATGATTACAATCGAGCCGTCCACAGTGTACAGATACATGATAAGGGAATGTAGACAAAAGTGCTGGAGAAACTCAGCGGGTGCGGCAACATCTATGGAGCGAAGGAAATAGGCGACGTTTCGGGACGAAAACCCGTCTTCAGACTGATGCAGGGTGGGGGAGGTGGGGAGAAGAAAGGAGAAAGCACCGATTCGGGCCCGCTATGATAAGGGAATAACGTTTAGTGCAAGGTAAAGCCAGCAAACTCCGATCAAGGGTAGTCCGAGGGTCACCAATGAGGTAGATAGTAGTTCAGGACCGCTCTCTGGTTGTGGTAGGATGGTTCAATTGCCTGATAACAGCTGGGAAGAAACTGTCCCTGAATCTGGAGGTGTGTGCGTTTGTTTTCACACTTCTGTACCTCTTGCCCGATGGGAGAGGGGGAAGAGGGAGTGACCGGGGTGAGACTGGTCCTTGATTATGCTGGTGGTCTTGAGTTGGAGTCTACAATCTTAAGGCTCAGTTTTCTTTGTTTTCTTTTCAAATTTCTTAACCGCTTAAACCGCTTAACCGAATGAAAACGCACACCTCCAGATTCGGGGACAGTTTCTTCCCGGCTGTTATAATTAACCACTTAATTATTTAGACAATAGACAATAGGTGCAGGAGCAGGCCATTCGGCCTTCGAGCCAGCACCGCCATTCAGGGTGATCATGGCTGATCATCCCCAATCAGTACCCCGTTCCTGCATTCTCCCCATATCCCCGGACTCCGCATCCAGAGAACCGGCCTCCACCGCCCTCTGAGGCAGAGAATTCCACAGACTCACCACTCTCTGTGAGAAAAAGTGTTTCCTCGTCTCCGTTCTAAATGGCTTACCTCCTTATTCTTAAACTGTGTGTGTCCCCTGGTTCTGGACTCCCCCAACATCGGGAACATGTTTCCTGCCTCTAGCGTGTCCAAGCCCTTAACAATCTTATATGTTTAATTTGTCAAATCTTTAGTCAAATTGTAACCACACTAGCCTGAACTAGGGGGCAAAGTTTAAAGGAGATGTGCGGGGCAGGGTTTTTTTACACAAAGGGTGGTGGGTGCCTGGAACGCGCTGCCAGGGGTGGTGGTGGAGGCAGATACGATAGTGGTGTTCAAGAGGCTTCTTGGATAGACACAGGTTACTTTAGACTTTGAGATACAGCCTGGAAACAGGCCCATCGGCCCACTCGGAGCAGAGAGGTTCTTCTGCAGTTGTATAGGGCTCTGGTGAGACCACATCTGGAGTATTGTGTACAGTTTTGGTCTCCGAATTTGAGGAAGGACATCCTTGTGATTGAGGCAGTGCAGCGTAGGTTCACGAGATTGATCCCTGGGATGGCGGGACTGTCATATGAGGAAAGATTGAAAAGACTAGGCTTGTATTCACTGGAGTTTAGAAGGATGAGGTGGGGGAGGTTCTTATAGAAACATATAAAATTATAAAAGGACTGGACTGGCTAGATGCAGGAAAAATGTTCCCAATGTTGGGCGAGTCCAGAACCAGGGGCCACAGTCTTAGAATAAAGGGGAGGCCATTTAAGACTGAGGTGAGAAGGAACTTTTTCACCCAGAGAGTTGTGAATTTGTGGAATTCCCTGCCACAGAGGGCAGTGGAGTCCAAGTCACTGGATGGATTTAAGAGAGAGTTAGATAGAGCTCTAGGGGCTAGTGGAGTCAAGGGATATGGGGAGAAGGCAGGCACGGGTTATTGATTGGGGACGATCAGCCATGATCGCAATGAATGGTGGTGCTGGCTCAAAGGGCCGAATGGCCTCCTCCTGCACCTATTTTCTATGTTTCTATGAGACGACCAGCGATCACTTGCATTATCCTACACCCACTAGGGACAATTTACAATTTTCACCAAGCCAATTAACTTACAAACCTGCACGACTTTGGAGTGTGGGAGGAAAACGGAGATCTCGGAGAAAACCCACGCAGGTCACAGGGAGAACGTACGAACTCCGTACAGACAGCGGCCGTAGCCAGGATCGAAGCTGGGTCTGTGGCGCTGAAGGCAGCTACTCTACCGCTGTGCCACCGTGATACAGCACGGAAACAGGCCCTGCGGCCCATGCTGGCCAATGTGCCCAATCTACGCGATTGGCCCATATCCTCTAAACCTGTCTTATCCATGTAGCAGTCCGAATGTTTATAGAGATAGGGGCTAATGCAGGCAAATGGGACGAGACACGTGTCTGAATTTGGTCAGCATGGATAAGATGGGCTGAAGGGCCTGTTTCCACACTGTACAGCTCTTTGACGCTTTACGTTATAATGAGGAAACTTTGTCACCCAGAGAGTTGTGAATCTGTGGAATTCTCTGCCACAGAAGGCAGTGGAGGCCGGTTCTCTGGATGTTTTCAAGAGATAGTTAGATAGAGCACTTAGGGCTATGAGGGATATTAATCAAGGGATATGGGGAGAAGGTTGGAACGGGGTACTGATTGGGGATGATCAGCCATGATCACATTGAATGGCGGTGCTGGCTCGAAGGCTGAATGGCCTACTCCTGCACCTATTGTCTATGTTTCTTGGTAGGCACACATTTGAAGGCGTGTATATGGAGTTCCAAACATCAAAGAAATGAGAACCATCCCTCTTTAGGGTCATAGAGTGATACAGGGTGGAAACGGGCCCTTCTGCCCGACTTGCCCACACCGGCCAACATTCCCCAATCCCACCTGCCTGCGTTTGGCCCATATCCCTCCAAACCTGTCCTATCCATGTACCTGTCTAACTGTTTCTTAAACGTTGGGATAGTCCCAGCCTCAACTACCTCCTCTGGCATCTCCGTTCCATACACCCACCACCCTTTGTATGAAAATGACACCCCTCAGATTCCTATTAAATCTTTTCCCCTTCACCTTGAACCTATGTCCTCTGGTCCTCGATTCCCCTACTCTGGGCAGGAGACTCTGGGCATGTAAATGATCCATTCCTCTCATGATTTTATACACCTCTATAAGATCACCCCTCATCCTCCTGCGCTCCAAGGAATAGAGTCCCAGCCTGCTCTACCTCTCCCTGTAGCTCACACCCTCGAGTCCTGGCAACATCCTCGTAAATCTTCTCTGCAACCTTTCCAGCGTGACAACATCTTTCCTATAAAAGCAACATTTTTCCTATAATATCTTGGACTTTGCACTATTATTGTCTAGTTGTTTGATTTTTATCTCTCTCTCTATATATATATATATATATATATACACTTTTTTTTCTTTTAGAGTATATGATGGGTTTTACAGAGTACTGTGTTCAGATTCCTATGAAATCTTTCCCCCCCTCACCTTAACCTCTGTCCCTCTGGTCCTCGATTCCCCTACTCTGGGCAGGAGACTCTGTGCATCTACCCGATCTATTCCTTTCATGATGCTGTACACCTCTTTACTGCAATGTTGATACGTTGTCTAGAAACATATAAAACTATAAAAGGACTGGACAAGCTAGATGCAGGGAAAAATGTTCCCAATGTTGGGCGAGTCCAAACCAGGGGCCACACAGTCTTAGAATAAAGGAGAGGCCATTTAAGACTGAGGTGAGAAATACCTTTTTCACCCAGAGAGTTGTGAATTTGTGAATTCCCTGCCACAGAGGGCAGTGGAGGCCAAGTCACTGGATGGATTTAAGAGAGAATTAGATAGAGCTCTAGGGGCTAGTGGAGTCAAGGGATCTGGGGAGAAGGCAGGCACGGGTTATTGATTGGGGACGATCAGCCATGATCGCAATGAATGGTGGTGCTGGCTCAAAGGGCCGAATGGCCTCCTCCTGCACCTATTTTCTATGTTTCTATGAGACGACCAGCGATCACTTGCATTATCCTACACCCACTAGGGACAATTTACAATTTTCACCAAGCCAATTAACTTACAAACCTGCACGACTTTGGAGTGTGGGAGGAAAACGGAGATCTCGGAGAAAACCCACGCAGGTCACAGGGAGAACGTACAACTCCGTACAGACAGCGGCCGTAGCCAGGATCGAAGCTGGGGTCTGTGGCGCTGAAGGCAGCTACTCTACCGCTGTGCCACCGTGATACAGCACGGAAACAGGCCCTGCGGCCCATGCTGGCCAATGTGCCCAATCTACGCGATTGGCCCATATCCCTCTAAACCTGTCTTATCCATGTAGCAGTCCGAATGTTTATAGAGATAGGGGGCTAATGCAGGCAAATGGGATGAGACACGTGTCTGAATTTGGTCAGCATGGATAAGATGGGCTGAAGGGCCTGTTTCCACACTGTACAGCTCTTTGACGCTTTACGTTATAATGAGGAAACCTTTGTCACCCAGAGAGTTGTGAATCTGTGGAATTCTCTGCCACAGAAGCAGTGGAGGCCGGTTCTCTGGATGTTTTCAAGAGATAGTTAGATAGAGCACTTAGGGCTATGAGGGATATTAATCAAGGGATATGGGGAGAAGGTTGGAACGGGGTACTGATTGGGGATGATCAGCCATGATCACATTGAATGGCGGTGCTGGCTCGAAGGGCTGAATGGCCTACTCCTGCACCTATTGTCTATGTTTCTTGGTAGGCACACATTTGAAGGCGTGTATATGGAGTTCCAAACATCAAAGAAATGAGAACCATCCCTCTTTAGGGTCATAGAGTGATACAGGGTGGAAACGGGCCCTTCTGCCCGACTTGCCCACACCGGCCAACATTCCCCAATCCCACCTGCCTGCGTTTGGGCCCATATCCCTCCAAACCTGTCCTATCCATGTACCTGTCTAACTGTTTCTTAAACGTTGGGATAGTCCCAGCCTCAACTACCTCCTCTGGCATCTCGTTCCATACACCCACCACCCTTTGTATGAAAATGACACCCTCAGATTCCTATTAAATCTTTTCCCCTTCACCTTGAACCTATGTCCTCTGGTCCTCGATTCCCCTACTCTGGGCAGGAGACTCTGGGCATGTAAATGATCCATTCCTCTCATGATTTTATACACCTCTATAAGATCACCCCCTCATCCTCCTGCGCTCCAAGGAATAGAGTCCCCAGCCTGCTCTACCTCTCCCTGTAGCTCACACCCTCGAGTCCTGGCAACATCCTCGTAAATCTTCTCTGCAACCTTTCCAGCGTGACAACATCTTTCCTATAAAAGCAACATTTTTCCTATAATATCTTGGACTTTGCACTATTATTGTCTAGTTGTTTGATTTTTATCTCTCTCTCTATATATATATATATATATATATATACACTTTTTTTTCTTTAGAGTATATGATGGGTTTTACAGAGTACTGTGTTCAGATTCCTATGAAATCTTTCCCCCCTCACCTTAAACCTCTGTCCCTCTGGTCCTCGATTCCCCTACTCTGGGCAGGAGACTCTGTGCATCTACCCGATCTATTCCTTTCATGATGCTGTACACCTCTTTACTGCAATGTTGATACATTGTCTAGAAACATATAAAACTATAAAGGGACTGGACAAGCTAGATGCAGGAAAAATGTTCCCAATGTTGGGCGAGTCCAGAACCAGGGGCCACACAGTCTTAGAATAAAGGGGAGGTCATTTAAGACTGAGCTGAGAAAAAACTTTTTCACCCAGAGAGTTGTGACTTTGTGGAATTCCCTGCCACAGAGGGCAGTGGAGGCCAAGTCACTGGATGGATTTAAGAGAGAATTAGATAGAGCTCTAGGGGCTAGTGGAGTCAAGGGATATGGGGAGAAGGCAGGCACGGGTTATTGATTGGGGACGATCAGCCATGATCACAATGAATGGCGGTGCTGGCTCGAAGGGCCGAATGGCCGAATGGCCTCCTGCGCCTATTTTGTATGTTTCCAGTATTCGATGCAATCTTAGGCCCATCTTTCAGTGTGAGTCACTTAATTTTTAGACACAAAATTAATATTGCGGTTCATGCGGATGAAATGAAAAGCAGTGATTAACGACACGATTGCAATCTGTCTATTCATTTAGAGAAAAGCAAGATTGAAATCAAAAAACCATTTACTGTAAGTAGTCAATCTTTGATTCAGAAATTAGTCACACATCTACCTTATAACCCAATTCACAGATATGCCTGAAAGATAGACACACAGTGCTGGAGTAACTCAGCGGGTCAGGCAGCATCTGTGGAGAACATGGATAGGTGACGTTTCACAGAGTGCTGGAGTAACTCAGCGGGTCAGGCAGCATCTGTGGAGCGAAGGAAATGGGCAAACTTTCGGGCCGAAACCCTGAAGGAAATAGGCAACGTTTCGGGCCGAAACCCGGAAGGGTTTCGGGCCGAAACGTTGCCTATTTCCTTCGCTCCATAGATGCTGCCGGAACATGGATAGGTGACGTTTCACAGAGTGCTGGAGTAACTCAGCGGGTCAGGCAGCATCTGTGGAGAACATGGATAGGTGACGTTTCACAGAGTGCTGGAGTAACTCAGCGGGTCAGGCAGCATCTGTGGAGAACGTGGATGAAGTGAGATGTTAGGAAGAACGACTCCAATCCGAAACGTCGCCCGTCCCTTCTCTCCACAGATGCTGCCTGACCCGCTGAGTTACTCCAGCATTTTGTGTCTATCTTCGGTTTAAACCAGCATCTGCTGTTCCTTCCTCCACATTCAGTCAGTGTACATATTGCGGAGAGGGTTTAAGTTTCGGAGGGTGGTGTGAAAGCCTCTTTTATTTATCCCGGGGGTGGGAATATCGCAGCCTCCGGCGCTGTTTGACCTCCCGTCTCCTAGGGAGGGGAGTCTGTCACGGCACAATGTTTCAGCCACGTCTCTGCATTGAACATAGCTCCTTTTCAGTTCCAGCCTTCCAGTAACAAGTTGCAACCATCTGCCCTCAGCTGCCCAGCTAACAAAAGCTCTTTGTGGCCACAAAAGGACCATATGCCACCAAAATACATTTAACTTCATGATTTATTATGTTTGATTTAGAAACAGACCCGGCATACATTGATTCTTGCCACCACTCTGTAGCCTTAACAATCAGTTTAGACAATAGGCTGCTGTAAGATGTGTGCTCTGTAAGTCTTTTATTCCTGTTGGTAACGTCGGGGCCGTGGAGGTAGAAAACTGCTCTCGTTTTATTTTTTAGTTCAGTTTAGTTTAGTTTAGAGCTACAGCTTGGAAACAGGTCCTTCGGCCCGCCGAGACCGCACCGACCAGCGATCCCCGCACACTAATGGGGCCTGTCCCACTGTACGAGTTTACCCAAGAGCTCTCCCGAGTTAAAAAAAAAATCAAACTCGTGGTAAGCAGGTAGAATGTACGTAGCGGGTAAGTCGGAGCTCGTGGGCGTCTCTTAGCGGCTCGTAACGCTAACGGCAGGTACTCGGGAAACGCGGTTAGCTCGGGAAGACTCGTGAAGTTTTTTCAACATGTTGAAAAATGTCCACGAGAGCCCCGAGTACCGACGAGTGGCCATTACCGTAAATCTCCGAGTTCGATTCAGGGGAAACTCGGGAGAACTCTTGAATTAGCTCGTACAGTGGGACAGCCCCATAACACTATCTGGATGCTTTCAAGAGAGAGCTAGATAGGGCTCTTAAAAAATAGCGGAGTCAGGGGATATGGGGAGAAGGCAGGAACGGGGTACTGATTGGGGATGATCAGCCATGATCACATTGAATGGCGGTGCTGGCTCGAAGGGCCGAATGGCCTCCTCCTGCACCTATTGTCTATTGTCTACCATCTTACACACAATTTTTACATTTACACCAAGCCAATTAACCTACAAACCTGCACGTCTTTGGAGTGTGGGAAGAAACCGGAAGATCTAAGAGAAAACCCACGCAGGTCACGGGGAGAACGTACAAACTCCGTACAGACAGCATCCGTAGTCAGGATTGAACCCGGGTCTCTGGCGCCGTGAGGCAGCAACTCTACCGCTGCGTCACCGCGCCACGTTTTCTTGGGCATAGATAGGAAAGATGCGGAGGCTTTGGAAAGGGTGCAGAGAAAGTTTATAGAGCCCAGGGGGCGTAAACCATGGAAACATGCCCTGTGGCAACCGAAACCCATCTGAACAGGGGTCTCAATCCGAAATGTCACCTATTCATCTTCTCCAGAGATGCTGCCCGGCCCACTGATCAGATAATACTCTGCACAAATATAATCCTTTCAAACTCCAGTCCAATAGGTAGAGCAAAGGGGAAGATACAGAGTGCAGAATATAGTAGGTAGACAAAAATGCTGGAGAAAAACTCAGCGGGTGAGGCAGCATCTATGGAGCGAAGGAAATAGGCAACGTTTCGGGCCGAAACCCTTCTTCAGACTGATGGAGGGTGGGGAAGAAGAAAGGAAGAGGAGGAGCCCGAGGGCTGAGGGAAAGCTGAGAAGGGGAGGAGACAGCAAGGGCTACCGGAAATTGGAGAAGTCAATGTTTATGCCGCTGGGGTGCAGACTGCCCAAGCGAAATATGAGGAGCTGCTCCTCCAGTTTCCGGTGTTGCTCACTCTGGCCATGGAGGAGGCCCAGGACTGAGAGGTCGGATTCGGAATGGGAGGGGGAGTTGAAGTGCTGAGCCACCGGGAGACCAGGTTGGTTATTGCGGACCGAGCGGAGGTGTTGGGCGAAGCGATCGCCAAGACTACGCTTGGTCTCACCGATGTAGAGCAGCTGACATCTAGAGCAGCGGATGGAATAGATGAGGTTGGAGGAGATGCAGGGGAACCTCTGTCGCTCTGTCGAATATAGTTGTCAGCATTGTAGCCCATCAGCTCCAGAGACAACTAGATAGCTACCACAACTAGAGAGCAGTCCTGATCTACCACCTACCTCATTGGAGACCCCCAGACTAGCTTTCATTTGACTTTACAGGACTTTATTTTGCACTAAACTTTATTCCCTTGATCTTGTATCTTACATTGTGGATGGCTCGATTGTAATTATATATACTCTAGTCTTTCTGCTGACTGGTTAGCACGCAACAAATACCACTGTACCTCGGTACACGTGACAATAAACTCAACTTACTAAATCTCAAGGTCCAATGTCCGCAATGGGGTTAGAGGTGAATCTGACAGTACCCCAGCTTATGGAGGGACCGTTCAGAAGCCCGATAACAGAGGGGAAGTATCTGTTCCTGAGTCTGGTGGTGCGGGCTTTCAAGCTTCTGTACCTCCTGCCGGACGGGAGCGGGGAGAAGGAGGAATGACCGGGTTGGGACAGGGACACGTCTTGTGTCGGCTGCTTTCCTGAGGCTAAACCCGCTGAGTGAAACGTCACCGATCAACGTTCTCCACAGATGCTGCCTGACCCGCTGAGTTACTCCAGCACTCTGTGAAACGTCACCTATCCATGTTCTCCACAGATGCTGCCTGACCCGCTGAGTTACTCCAGCACTCTGTGAAACGTCACCTATCCATGTTCCGGCAGCATCTATGGAGCGAAGGAAATAGGCAACGTTTCAGCCCGAAACCCTTCCGGGTTTCGGCCCGAAACGTTGCCCATTTCCTTCAGGGTTTCGGCCCGAAAGTTTGCCCATTTCCTTCGCTCCACAGATGCTGCCTGACCCGCTGAGTTACTCCAGCACTCTGTGAAACGTCACCTATCCATGTTCTCCACAGATGCTGCCTGACCTGCTGAGTTACTCCAGCACTCTGTGAAACGTCACCTATCCATGTTCTCCACAGATGCTGCCTGACCCGCTGAGTTACTCCAGCACTCTGTGAAATGTCACCTATCCATGTTCTCCACAGATGCTGCCTGACCCGCTGAGTTACTCCAGCACTCTGTGAAATGTCACCTATCCATGTTCTCCACAGATGCTGCCTGACCCGCTGAGTTACTCCAGCACTCTGTGAAACGTCACCTATCCATGTTCTCCACAGATGCTGCCTGACCCGCTGAGTTACTCCAGCACTCTGTGAAACGTCACCTATCCATGTTCTCCACAGATGCTGCCTGACCCGCTGGCCCACTGCCTGATCCAACACGGTGGCGCAGGGGTAGAGTTGCTGCCTCACAGCGCCTGAGACCCCGGTTCGATCCTGAGTACGGGTGCTGTCTGTCGGGAGTTTGCATGTTCTCCCTGTGTGCTCCGGTTTCCTCCCACACTCCAAAAGATGTGGGGGTTTGTAGGTTAATTGGCCCTCCGTAAAATTATAAATTGTCCCTACTGTGTGGGATAGTGCTAGTGTACGGGGTGATCGCTGGTTGGCGCGGCCTTGGTGGGCCGAAGGGCCTGTTTCCACCCTGTATCTCTAAACTGAACTGAGCTGAAGTAAACTAAACTAAACTAAGCTAAACTACGCACTCTGTGCTTTTTTTTTGTAAACCAGCATCTGCAGTTCCTTGTGTCTAACTTTTGATAACTTTTACTTTAAATGGGGTGGGCGCGGTGAATTATAAGCCCTTCTGTGTTCGGTAGTTCACCAGGTAACATAAAGACGATAATGCTGCTTATTCTTACCGTGCTGCCAGCTGTCGACGAGCTGACCCTTCACAATCTCTCCTTTCAGATGCCGGATCAGTTTGAGCAGGCGGTGGTTCTGAACCAGCTGAGATATTCCGGGATGCTGGAGACGGTGAAAATACGCAGGGCCGGTTTCCCGGTCAGGAGACACTTCCAGGACTTCAACGCCAGGTATTGCTTGTGGGCCAACAATTTCCTCGGACATTGTTTTACATTGAGGATGGTCCCAGGCATGAGTGGCGTTTGACGACACTGGGCCTGTACTCGCTGGAGTTTCGAGGAATGAGGGGGGGGGGACCTCTGAAACTTACCGAATAGTGAAAGGCCCAGAGGTCGCAGCCTCTGATTAAAGGACGTTCCTTTGGGAAGGGGAGGAGGAGGAATTTCTTTAGTCAGAGGGTGGTGAATCTGTGGAATTCTTTGCCACAGAAGGCCGTGGAGGCCAAGTCAGTGGATATTTTTGGCAGAGATGGATAGATTCTTGATTCGTACTGGTGTCAAGGGTTTAGGGGAGAATGGGGTTAGGAGGAGGAGATAGCCATGATTGAATGGCGGAGTAGAGTTGATGGGCTGAATGGCCTAATTCTTCTCCTATCACTTCTGACCTTTTGACATGTTCACTGGTCTCCAGTTACAGGCCCTTCGGCCCGCCTTGCCCAGGCATGTCCTATGGCTTTTTCACACAGAGGGTGGTGGGTGTATGGAATGAGTATATGGAGGAGGTAGTCGAGGCAGGTACCATAACTGCATTCAAAAGACATTTGGACAAGTATGTGAAAAGGAAAGTTTTAGTTTTAGAAATACAGCGTGGAAACAGGCCCTTCGGCCCATCAATGATCACCCTGTATACTCGTTCTATCCTACACACTGGGGACAATTTACAGCGGGCCAATTGACCTACAAACCTGCATGTCTTTGGAGTTTCTGAAAAACATTTGGACAGGTACATGGATAGGACAGGTTTGGAGGGACATGGGCCAAACGCAGGCAGGTGAGGCATGTTGGTCAATGGGAGAAAGTTGGGCCAAAGGGGCTGTTTCAATAGACAATAGGTGCAGGAGTAGGTCATTCGGCCCTTCGAACCAGCACCGCCATTCAATGTGATCATGGCTGATCATCCCCAATCAGTACCCAGCTCCTGCCTTCTCCCCATATCCCTTCGCTCCGCTATCCCGAAGAGCTCTTTTTCCTCACTGTATCACTCTAAGACTCTCTATGACTCAGGCCCTCGAGTCCTGGCAACATCCTCTTGTACTGCAAGCATTTTGTTGAAGCCACTTTTTCTCACAGAGAGTGGTGAGTCTGTGGAGGCCGGTTCTCTGGAGGCTTTCAAGAGAGAGCTAGATAGGGCTCTTAAAGATAGCGGAGTCAGGGGATATGGGGAGAAGGCAGGAACGGGGTACTGATTGGGGATGATCAGCCATGATCACATTGAATGGCGGTGCTGGCTTGAAGGGCCGAATGGCCTACTCCTGCACCTATTGTCTATTGTCTATTGTTGAGATGGACAGGGGGGAAAGCGGAGTCTATTTGTTGAAGGCAACTGAACCATCCCACCACAACCAGAGAGCAGTGCTGAACTACTATCTACCTCATTGGTGACACTCGGACTATCCTTGATCGGACTTTGCTGGCTTTACCTTGCACTAAACGTTATCATGTATCTATACACTATAAAGTTTAAGGATAAGGGGGAAATCTTTTAGGACTGAGATGAGAATTTTGGTTTTCACACAGAGAGTGGTGAATCTGTTGAATTCTCTGCCACTGAAGGTAGTTGAGGCCAGTTCATTGGCTATATTTAAGAGGGAGTTAGATGTGGCCCTTGTGGCTAAAGGGATCAGTGGGTATGGAGAGAAGGCAGGTACAGGATACTGAGTTGGATAATCAGCCATGATCATATTGAATGGCGGTGCAGGCTCGAAGGGCCGAATGGCCTACTCCTGCACCTGTTTTCTATGTTTTTATGTTTCTAAATGTCTCGATTGTAATCATGTATTGTCTTTCCGCTGACTGGTTCGCACGCAACAAAAGCCTTTCACTGCACCTCGGTACACGTGACAATAAACTGAACTAAACCTGAAGTGATGTTTCATTTTTCACCTCAGGTACAAAGTGCTGATGAGGAATCTCCCAGTAGCTGACGATTTCAAGGGGAAGTGTGAATCTCTTCTCTGCTCCTACGACAGCACCAGGACGGGGTGGCAGCTCGGCAAGACCAAGGTGGGAGACCAACTCGGCCAGTCGCATTAGTTTAGTTTTTAGTTTCGGGATACAGCGCGGGAAACAGCCCCTTCAGCCCACCGAACCGGCGCCGACTAGCGATCCGCGCACGCACGAACACTGTCCTACACGCACCAAGGACAATTTACATTTTACACCAAGCCAAATAACCCACAAACCTGCACGTCTTTGGAGTGCGGGAGGAAACCGGAGATCTCGGAGAAAACCCACGCGGGTCACGGGGAGAACGTACAAACTCCGTACAGACAGCACCCGTAGTCGGGATGGAACCCGGGTCTCTGGCGCTGTGAGGCAGCAACTCTACCGCTGCGCCACCGTGACACGCATTAGGATTGCATTGGGATGCGCCGTGGAAAGCATCTTATCGGGATACATCACTGCATGGTTTGGGAACAACCAATGTTCTCTGCAGTTTAATTTAGTGGGCGGCATGGTGGCGCAGCGGTAGAGTTGCTGCCTCACAGCTCCAGAGACCCGGGTTCGATCCTGACTACTGGGTGTTGTCTGTATGGAGTTTTTACCTTCTCCCTGTGACCAAGTCAAGTCCAGTCACTTTTATTTCTATAGCACATTTAAAAAACAACTCTCGTTGACCAAAGTGCTTTACATTGGTGGAGGTACTAACGTTACACAACAGTGGTTCATAGATTAAGTACATACATAAATACATACATATAGCCCTCCCTCAGAGGACGTCAACAAAGGCTTGAGAGTAAAGATGAGTTTTAAGTCTCAACTTAAAGGAGTCGATCGAGGGGGCAGTTCTGATGGGAAGGGGGATGCTGCTCCACAGTCTAGGGGCTGCAACCGCAAAGGCCCGGTCGCCCCTGAGCTTATGCCTAGACCGTGGGATATTCAGCAACCACAAGTCGGCCGATCTGAGGGGCCTGGAGGTGGTGTGGTGGGTGAGAAGACTTTTGATGTAGGTGGGGGCAAGCCCATTGAGGGCTTTGTAGACATGGAGGAGGATCTTGAAATTTATTCGGAACCGCACAGGGAGCCAGTGGATAGAGGCCAGGATCGGGGTGATGTGGTCCCTTTTTCGGGTGCCCGTCAGGAGTCTCGCTGCGATTGGCGTTTTGGACCAGTTGCAGGCGGGACAGGGAAGATTGGCTGATGCCAGTGTAAAGGGAGTTGCAGTAATCTAGGCGGGAGGAGATGAATGTGTGGATGATCTTTTCGAGGTCATCAAACTGGAGGAATTGTTTTATTTTAGCTATCGTCCGAAGCTGGAAGAAGCTAGCTTTTACCACGGCATTGACTTGTTTGTCAAATTTCAGTGCTGAGTGGGTTTTCTCCAGGATCTCCAGTTTCCTCCCACACTCCAAAGACGTGCAGGTTTGTAGGTTAATTGGCTCGGTGTAAAATGTAAATGATCCCTAGTGAGCGGGGATCGCTGGTCGGCACGGACTCAGGGGGCTGGTTTCCGCGCTGTTTCTCTAAACTAAACTAACGATGGAAAATTGAAATTTAAAATTGAAAATGTTAATAAATCACCGTCAATTTAGAAGATTGGGAATATTTGGAATCTGAGAAGGTTGTGGAGATTGTGATGACATACCTTGTAACTCATCGGGACAGGCAGCACCTCTGGAGAGAAGGAACGGGTAACGTTTCGGGTCGAGACCCTTCTTCGGTCTGATGAAGGGTCCCGGCCCGAAACGTCACCCATTCCTTCTCTCCAGAGACGCTGCCTGTCCCACTGAGTTACTCCAGCATTTTGTGTCTATCTTCGGTGTAAACCTGGCCCCTTCTTCTTATCATGTATCTATACACTGTAAATGGATAGATTATAATCATGTATAGTCTTTCCGCTGACTGTTTAGCATGCAGGGTGACTTGGACAGGTTGGGGGAGTGGGCAGATGCATGGCAGATGCAGTTTAATGTGGATAAATGTGAGGTTATCCCCTTTGGTGGCAAAAACAGGAAGGCAGATTATTATCTAAATGGTGTCAAGTTGGGAAAAGGGGAAGTACAATGGGATCTGGGGATCCTTGTTCATCAGTCAATGAAAGTAAGCAGGAGGTACACAAAAATGCTGGAGAAACTCAGCGGGTGCAGCAGCATCTATGGAGCGAAGGAAATAGGCAACGTTTCGGGCCGAAACCCTTCTTCAGACTGTAAGCATGCAGGTACAGCAGGCAGCGAAGAAAGCAAATGGCATGTTGGCCTTTATAACGAGAGGAGTTGAGTACAGGAGGTCCTTCTGCAGTTGTACAGGGCCCCAGTGAGACCACACCTGGAGTATTGTGTGCAGTTTTGGTCCCCTAATTTGAAGAAGGACATTCTTGCTATTGAGGGAGTGCAGCGTAGGTTTACAAGGTTAATTCCCGGGATGGCAGGACTGTCATATGCTGAGAGAATGGAGCGGCTGGGCTTGTACACTCTGGAGTTTAGAAGGATGAGAGGGAATCTTATTGAAACATATAAGAATTATAAGGGCTTGGACACGCTAGAGGCAGGAAACGTGTTCCCGATGTTGGGGGAGTCCAGAACCAGGGGCTGCAGTTTAAGAATAAGGAGTAAGCCATTTAGAACGGAGACGAGGAAACACTTTTTCTCACAGAGAGTTGTGAGTCTGTGGAATTTTCTGCCTCAGAGCTAGATAGGGCACTTCAAGACAGCGGAGTCAATGGATATGGGGAGAAGGCAGGAACGGGGTACTGATTGGGGATGATCAGCCATGATCACATTGTATGGCGGTGCTGGCTCGAAGGGCCAAATGGCCTACTCCTGCGTCTATTGTCTATTGTCTATTGCAACAAAAAGCTTTCCACTGTACCTCGGACAATAAACTAAACTAAACCACGTATCTTGTACATGTTCTACGCAGGTTTTCATCCGCGAGTCACTGGAACAGAAGCTGGAGAAACATCGCGGGGCTGCGGTCTACAAATGTGCCATGGTCATTCAAGCCCATGTACTGGGCTATCTGGCAAGGTAAAACCCCACGGAGAATGAATATAGAGCGCTTAGGGATAACGGAGTCAAGGGGTATGTGGGGGAGAAGGCAGGAACGGGGTACTGATTGGGGATGATCAGCCACGATCACATTGAATGACGGTGCTGGCTCGAAGGGCCGAATGGCCTACTCCTGCACCTATTGTCTCTATCTACCTCTCCTAAAGGAATTGACTTTCTCCCCCAAATAGGAAGCAGCACAAGAGGAGCGTGCAGCCCAGCGAACCTCGCCAGCCGCGTACTCGTCTCTTCGACTTTTTTTCCGTTTTTTTAGTATGTCTAAATGTATGTCCAAATCAGGGGTCGGCAACCAACGGGCCCCCCGGGCCGAACCCGGCCCGTAACCCCGAAATCATCCGGCCCGCAGACATCCGTCATCTCCAGTACCCGGAATGTTTAAGAAAGAACTGCAGGTGCTGGAAAAACCGAAGGTAGAAAAAAAAATGCTGGAGTGAGTGAGGTTATTTTTCTACCTCCGATACCTGGAAGGTGATTTGGCCATACCGCATGGCCGCCCGCGCACCTTCTGTGTCTGGGCTTCACTGTCAGGATCGGGGGGTTGTCAGTAGGCCGGGGACGAGTGAGTGGGATATTTGAGCTCAGCGCTCAGAGTGATGTCCTCGAAGTGGCGGGATCCATTTGTACATCCTTGTGATTGAGGCAGTGCAGCGTAGGTTCACCAGATTGATCCCTGGGATGGCGGGACTGTCATATGAGGAAAGATTGAAAAGACTAGGCTTGTATTCACTGGAGTTTAGAAGGATGAGGGGGGATGTTATAGAGACATATAAAATTATAAAAGGACTGGACAAGCTAGATGCAGGAAAAATGTTCCCAATGTTGGGTGAGTCCAGAACCAGGGGCCACACAGTCTTAGAATAAAGGGGGGGCCATTTATGACTGAGGTGAGAAAAAACTTTTTCACCCAGAGAGTTGTGAATTTGTGGAATTCCCTGCCACAGAGGGCAGTGGAGGCCAAGTCACTGGATGGATTTAAGAGAGAGTTAGATAAAGCTCTAGGGGGCTAGTGGAATCAAGGGATGTGGGGAGAAGGCAGGCACGGGTTATTGATAGGGGACGATCAGCCATGATCGCAATGAATGGCGGTGCTGGCTCGAAGGGCCGAATGGCCTCCTCCTGCACCTATTTTCTATGTTTCTATCACAGTGAGGAATGTTGGTTCCACTGTGGTGGATGTTGATGTTAAATTCTATTGTGTATTGTGCTCAAACAGTGATTGCGTGGCTCCATGGTAAATCATATTTCACCGTCCCTTAACTGGTGCCTGCGATAAATAAATGTGAACTAGAACTTGATTTTTCTCCCCCCCAAATAGGAAGCAGTACCAGAGGAAGCGATCCATGGTGGTGGTGATCCAGAAGAACTACCGGGCCTTGTTGTGGAGGAGGAGGTACGTGCTGTTACGAGAGGCCACCATCAGGCTGCAGGCTCAGTGTCGCGGTGTGTTGGCCCGCAGGGTGCACAGGCAACTCCTCGAGACCAAGAGGAGGAGAGCGGAGGAGCAGAGGAGGCAAGATCATGAAGACAGGTGAGCGGAAAGGGCCTCGTGGCTACCGCCAGCACAGCAAACCCGCCTCCTCATCTAAACGCACCCAACTCCTTCAGAACAGGTTTCACCAAGTTCACAATTGGATAGGAGCAGCATCGGCCCATTCAATAGACAATAGACAACAGGTGCAGGAGTAGGCCATTCGGCCCTTCGAGCCAGCACCGCCATTCAATGCGATCATGGCTGATCATCCCCAATCAGTACCCCGTTCCTGCCTTCTCCCCATATCCCCTGACTCCGCTATTTTTAAGAGCCCTATCTAGCTCTCTCTTGAAAGCATCCAGAGAACCCGCCTCCACCGCCCTCTGAGGCAGAGATTTCCACAGACTCACCACTCTCTGTGAGAAAAAGTGTTTCCTCGTCTCCGTTCTAAATGGCTTACTCCTTATTCTTAAACTGTGCGGCCCCTGGTTCTGGACTCCCCCAACATCGGGAACATGTTTCCTGCCTCTAGCGTGTCCAAGCCCTTAACAATCTTATATGTTTCAATGAGGAATCCTCTCATTTCTTCTAAACTCCCAGAGTGTACAAGCCCTGCCACTCCATTCTCTCAGCGTATGACAGTCCCGCCATCCCGTGAACCTACGCTGCGCTCCCTCAATAGCAAGAATGTCCATTCGGCCCATCAAGTCTGTTGTTGTTGTTGTTGTTTGTCCGTCCTTCATAGTCGAAGAAGACTATGACTTTGTTGTGTGTGGGCCCGGAGGTGACTGGTGAGACCGACCAGGGCCCGAAGGCTCGCCCGCATACGGGACACAGTTGGGTGGGCGCGGCAGTTGAAGTGGCTCGAGCCTTTGCGTGCGGCGCGTTCCCTCCGAGGCCTCTGCGGCGCGCTTCCTCCCGGCTGCACGTGCTCCCGTGGTGATCTTGCCTCGCCCGGCTGGGCGGTACGCGTCCTGAAGCCGTGACTGGCGCTTGACTTGGATGAAAGCGAGGGAGAGTTGCGCAAACCGCCAGCCTCACTCTCTCGCCCGGCCTACCTGCATCCAGTGGCAAGACATAGCCAAGACGGCTGGCGATCCATCGAGTCTACTCCGCCATTCAATCATGGCTGATAGAAGGTCATGAGGAATAGTAGAAGGGGGCCATTCGGCCCATCAAGTCCCACTCTGCCATTCACTCCTAACCCCATTCTCCTGCCTTCTCCCCATAACCTCCGACACCCGTACTAATCGAGAATCTACCTATCTCTGCCTTAAAAATATCCATTGACCTTGGCCTCTACAGCCATCTGCGGCCAAGAATCCCACGGATTCACCACCCTCTGACTAAAGAAATTCCTCCTCTTCTCACCAATTAACAGTATTTGCCAAGATTAGATCTGGAGCAAGCAGTGAACATCAGGTAACAGAAGATGGCCACAAAATGCTGGCGTAACTCGGCGGGACAGGCAGCATCTCTGGAGAGAAGGATGGGTGACGTTTTTGGGTCGAGACCCTTCTTCAGACCGAGAGTCAGGGAAAGGAAGCGAAGAGATATGGAAGGATGAGGTGTGAAAAACGAGACAACAAAGGGGACGAAGGGCAAGGAAAATGTTGAACAGATCATTGTTGGCTCGGGGAAGGTGACAACAATGTAATTAGGGGGGGAAAGTCAAACTAGACGGTGGGGGAGGGGGACGGAGAGAGAGGGAAAGCAAGGGTTACTTGAAGTTGGTGAAGTCAATGTTTCATACCGCTGGGGTGTAAGATGCCCAAGTGAAATATGAGGTGCGGTTCCTCCAATTTATGCTGGGCCTCACTCTGATAATGGAGGAGGCCCAGGACCTCTCGCCTCCCCCTCCCCTGACTCTCAGTCTGAAGAAGGGTCTGGACCCAAAATGGGGGGGAGAGAGGGAGAGGGAGAGAGGGAGAGAGAGCTAGCCTGACCCGTTGAGTTACTCCAGCATTTCGTGTCTATCTCCAGCATCTGCAGTTCCTTCTGACACGCCTCAATGTCGTACACGCCTTGAAGCAACCGCGCTAAAACCTTAACCCGTCTTTTTTACAGAGAGAGAAAAGAAAGAGAAGCGGAAATCCTTAAAGAACAGGTAATAAATGAATGAATGGATGAATGAATGTAAGTTTATTGGCCAAGTATTCACATACAAGGAATTTGCCTTGGTGCTCCGCCCACAAGTGACAACATGACATACAGTGACCGTTAGGAAATGACTCACAAAACATGAAACATGAATAAATCTACGTTTCACTCGGGGGTGGGCGCTGGGCCCAGGGCTCATTGTGGTTTTATCAGTGTAGATTAGATTCATGTCTCATTCCGTGCTATCCAGTCAGTGAAGGAGTAAATACGATTTACAATCATTCCATCCACAGTGTACAGATGCAGGACAAAGGGAATAATATTTAGTGCCAGGTAAAGTCCGATTAAAGATAGTCCATTAGTCTCCAATGAGGTAGTTCTGGACCGCTCTCTAGTTTGGTGATAAGATGGTTCAGTTGCCTGACAACAGATGGGAGCCTCACAGCGTCAGAGAACCATCAGGGTTCCAACCCTGACTACGGGTGCTGTACTGTACGGAGTTTGCACGTCCTCCCTGTGACCGCGTGGGTTTCCCCCGGGTACTCGGGGTTCCTCCCGCAATCCAAAGACGCGCAGGTTTGTGGGTTAATTGGCTTGGTGTAAATTGTAAATTGTCCCTAGTGCGTGTAGGATAGTTCTAGTGTACGGGGGGGGGGGGGTCGCTGGTCAGCACCGGCTTGGTGGGCCGAAGGGCCTGTATCCGCGCTAAAAACAGAAGGGACTGCAGGTTTAGTTGTCAGTCAGTTTGTTGGTTAGTTAATTAGCTAGTTAGAGGAAGGACATTCTTGCTATTGAGGGAGTGCAGCGTAGGTTTACAAGGTTAATTCCCGGGATGGCGGGACTGTCATATGCTGAGAGAATGGAGCAGCTGGGCTTGTACACTCTGGAGTTTAGAAGGATGAGAGGGAATCTCATTGAAATATAAGATCATTAAGGGTTTGGACACGCTAGAGGCAGGAAACATGTTCCCGATGTTGGGGGAGTCCAGAACCAGGGGCCACAGTTTAAGAATAAGGAGTAAGCCATTTAGAACGGAGACAAGGAAACACTTTTTCTCACAGAGAGTGGTGAGTCTGTGGAATTCTCTGGCCTCAGAGGGCGGTGGAGGCAGGTTCTCTGGATACTTTCAAGAGAGAGCTAGATAGGGCTCTTAAAGATAGTGGAGTCAGGGGATATGGGGAGAAGGCAGGAACGGGGTACTGATTATGGATGATCAGCCATGATCACATTGAATGGCGGTGCTGGCTCGAAGGGCCGAATGGCCTACTCCTGCACCTATTGTCTATTGTCAATTGTAGTTAGTTAGTTGGTTAGTTGGTTGGTTTGCTGGTTAGTTGGTTGGTTTGCTGGTTAGTTAGATAGTTGGTTTGCTGGTTAGTTAGTTAGTTGGTTTGCTGGTTAGTTAGTTGGTTTGCTGGTTAGTTAGTTGGTTTGCTAGTTAGTTAGTTGGTTTCCTAGTTAGTTTGTTGTTGTTAGTTCGTTCGTTCGTTCGTTCGTTCGCTGGTTGGTTGGTTGGTTGGTTGGTTTTCTGGTTAGTTGGTTGGTTTGCTGGTTAGTGGTTGGTTTGCTTGGTAGTTGGTTTGCTGGTTAGTTAGTTAGTTAGTTGGTTTGTTGGTTAGTTGGTTTGCTGGTTAGTAGTTGGTTTGTTGGATAGTTTAGTTGGTTTCCCTGGTTAGTTAGTTAGTTGGTTTGCTGGTTAGTTAGTTGGTTTGTTTGTTTGTTTGATATTTGGTTAGTTAGTTGGAGTGTATGAGGGCGGTGGAGGCCGGTTCTCTGGACACTTTCAAGAGAGAGCTAGATAGGGCTCTTAAAGATAGCGGAGTCAGGGGGATATGGGGAGAAGGGAGGAACGGGGTACTGATTGTGGATGATCAGCCATGATCACATTGAATGGCAGTGCTGGCTCGAAGGGCCGAATGGCCTACTCCTGCACCTATTGTCTATTGTATGGTTAGTTGGTTATTTGGTTGGTTTGTTGGTTGGTTAGTTAATGTACCTAGCTTCTCGTGAGCGGGTGTGAAATGTCCGCTCTTTCCGTCACAGATGGAGGAAGCTGGGCGCCTGCAGGAGGAGGAGGAGGCGGCGGCCATGTTAGCGGTGGAGGCGGCCATGTTGGAGGTGGAGCGGGAGTCGGTGGAGCGAGTGTCGTTGGGGCGGCTGCGGCTGGAGAGGCAGGAGAACCGGCAGGTGGAGGAGGATCCTGCGGCTGGAGCGGGAGATCGAGGAGCTGCAGCGGCAGAAGGAGCGGCAGGAGTCGGCGCTGACCGAGGTCTCGCTGAGCCGGCTGCAGCGCCTGCGCGACCAGGAGCTGGGCCGGCTGGAGGAGGAGGCGTGCCGGGCCGCCCAGGAGTTCCTGCGCTCGCTCAACTTCCAGGAGATCGACGAGTGCGTGCGCGACCTCGAGAGCGCCCTGGCGGCCCCCGCGGAAGGCGGGCGGCGGGGAAGCCCACCTTCAACTTCAGCCAGCCCTACCCCGAGGAGGAGGAGGGGAGGGGCGGCGGAAGCGGAGGAGGAGGAGGAGGAGGAGGAGGAGGAGGGGGAGGACGAGGGCTTCGACGGGGACGATGACGCGGCCTTCAAGGACTCGCCCAACCCCAGCGAGCACGGACACTCCGACCAGCGCACCAGCGGCATCCCACCAGCGACGACTCATCCGAGGAAGACCCCTACATGAACGATGGCCTCGCCCCCTCCGTCACCAGCGCTGAGGGACCCGCCCCGACATCACCGTCACCGACGCCAGCAAGCCGGCCCATGACGACTACACCTACTGCCTACCTGAGCAGGTAGGTACACAGAAACATAGACAATAGGTGCAGGAGGAGGCCATTCGGCCCTTCGAGCCAGCACCGCCATTCACTGTGATCATGGCTGATCGCCCCCTATCAATAACCCGTGCCTGCCTTCTCCCCATATCCCTTGACTCCACCAGCCCCTAGAGCTCTATCTAACTCTCTCTTAAATCCATCCAGTGATTTGGCCTCCACTGCCCTCTGTGGCAGGGAATTCCACAAATTCACAACTCTCTGGGTAAAAAGTTTTTCTCATCTCAGTCTTAAATGGCCTCCCCTTTATTCTAAGACTGTGGCCCCTGGTTCTGGACTCCCCCAACATTGGGAACATTTTTCCTGCATCTAGCTTGTCCAGTCCTTCTATAATTTTATATGTTTCTATAAGATACCCCCTCATCCTTCTAAACTCCAGTGAATACAAGCCTAGTTTTTTCAATCTTTCCTCATATGACAGTCCCGCCATCCCAGGGATCAATCTGGTGAACCTACGCTGCACTACCTCAAGTCTACATAGGCCGGAGAATGTAGACCATTGAACATGGACCATAAGATCATAAGAGATAGGAGCAGAAGTATACCATTCGGTCCATCAAGTCTACTCCACCATTCAATCGTGGCTGGTCTATCTCTATCTCTCACTCCTCACCCCATTCTCCTGACTTGGCCCCATAACCTCTGATCATTGAACATAGACAAAACATGGACCTTAGAACATGGGCGTTAGAACATGGGCCTTAGAACATGGGCCTTAGAACATGGGCCTTAGAACATGGGCCTTAGAACATGGGCCTTAGAACATGGGCCTTAGAACATGGGCCTTATACAGCATGGGCCTTAGAACATGGGCCTTATAGAGCATGCCTTATAGAGCATGGGCCTTAGAACATGGGCCTTAGAACATGGACCTTTTAGAACATGGGCCTTAGAACATGGGCCTTAGAACATGGGCCTTAGAACATGGGCCTTAGATCATGGGCCTTAGAACATGGGCCATAGAACATGGGCCATAGAAACATGGGCCTTAGAACATGGGCCTTAGAACATGGGGCCTTAGAACATGGGCCTTAGAACATGGGCCTTAGAACATGGACCTTAGAACATGGGCCTTAGAACATGGGCCTTAGAACATGGGCCTTAGAACATGGACCTTAGAACATGGGTCTTAGAACATGGACCTTAGAGCATGGACCTTAGAACATGGGCCTTAGAACATGGGCCTTAGAACATGGGCCTTAGAACATGGACCTTAGAGCATGGACCTTAGAACATGGACCTTATAGAGCATGGGCCTTAGAGCATGGACCTTATAACATGGGCCTTAGAACATGAACCAAAGATAAACACAAAATGGTGGAGTAACTCAACGGGTCAGGCAGCATCTCTGGAGAAAATGAATAGGTGCCGTTTCGGGTCGAGACCCTTCTTTAGACCCGACTTATTCCTTTTCTCCAGAGATGCTGCCTGTCCCGCTGAGTTACTCCACCATTTTGTATCTATCTTTGGTTTAAACCAACATCTGCAGTTTAACCTACACACAGACCGTAGACCAGGGTGTCAAACTACCGGCCCGCGGGCCGCATCCGGCCCGCCCAAGGGGTCCGATCCGGCCCGCGGGATGATTTGGGGGCGAATAAAGTATATTCACGACCATTTATTCTGTATCTGTACGGCAGCCACTCTCTCTCTCTCTCTCCCTCTCTTTCTCTCTCTCTCTCTCTCTCTCTCTCCCTTGCCGCTCTCTCTCTCTCTCTCGCCGTGCTCTCTCTCTCTCTCTCTCTCTCTCTCTCTCCCTCTCTCTCCCTCTCTCTCTCTCACCGCCGTCTGTGCCACCTGCGCTCCCGTCCTCCACTCCGTGATGGGCCCGCGGTTGCCAAGGGCACGGTTGCCCCCCCCCCCCGGCAACCGCTGTGGAACAGACAAGATGGCGGCGTTGAGCTCCCCTTGGCCTTGGGGCTGGCTGGCGCTGACTGACCTTGGCGCGTACACAGCTGATCCGGCCCGCGAGCAGTCGCATTTTTGCCCCGTGACCGAAAATGAGTTTGACACCCCTGCCGTAGACCACAGACTTTTATTGATGCTCGAGGAGTTGAATTTAAGAGAAGATGTGGCATCTTTTCACCTCATCTGTGTGTGTGTGTGTGCGTGTGCGTGTTTTACAGGTGGAGGTGGGGAAGGAGAGCCCGGAGCTGATCCCCCCAGACGAGGAGTCGGATTACGGGGAGGGGGACTACGAGGACGGTCCGGTCACGTCGGGCAGCAGTGTGGGCTTCTCCGATCCGCGCAGCAGTCAGTGGTCTCCCGACTGCCAGTACCGTTACTCCGTGGGCACCTACAACAGCTCCGGGGTTTACCGCCTCAGCTCAGAGGGACCGCAGTCCTCGGTGAGTATCACGCAGTTCCAGTTTAGTTGGGATTAATTGTCACGTGCAGCGAGGTACAGTGAAAAGCCTTCTCCAACTTAAAACATGGAAGAGACCGTGTTCCACGTGTATATAGAGTGCGAGAGGTTGCAGCCCCTGTTCGAGTATCTGAAAGGGGCTGCTCCTCAAGTTTTGGCTACAGTTTAGTCCAACGCTATTAATCTATGGGCTTACCCGGTACAGAGGGGGGAGGGTCGGGAGTGAGGAGGGGGTCTCCCTGTCGGTCTGCTCCTGGGCCTGGCCAAGATGGCCATTCGCGCGCGGGTCCAGGCAGCGGGCGGTCGACGGCCGCACAGCGGTCGGCTGCCTGCCCCTTTTCCGGGGTTACGTCCGTGCTCGCGTGTCCCTAGAGAGGGAACACGCGGTGTCCACGGGGACTGTGGAGGCCTTCTGTGAACGCTGGTCACCGCAGGAGGTTGAATATATTATAGATAAAAATGTTCATATTTTAATTTGATCATTTTGTGTAAGTGTTTTTTAAATTGTGTGAGCTTTCTACCCTTCCCTTGTAAATTGTACATTTGTTTAAAACATCTAATAAAAAAAACATTTAAGGGAAGAAAAAAAAAACCCCATAAAACATGGACCAGTACAGAGTACAAGCTATTTAGTTAGTTCAGGGCCTGTCCCACTTAGGCGATTTTTTTTGGCGACTACAGGCGACCAGGCTGTCGCCACATGGTCGCGGGGTGACGCCTGTATGGTCGTGAGTCGTCTCCTCAAGTCGCCAAAAGAGTCGTAACGTTTTTCTGGTTGCCGCTGGATTTTGAAATGTTCAAAACCTTTCAGCGACTGTGGGCTCGACGTAGCTTGACTTCTCCTGGCGTAGGTGTTGTCGCTGGTTGTTGCCAGGATGACGCAGGTTGTCGCCGGGTGCTGACTTGGGTGATTTCCATTGACGTCAACCGGCGACAGGTACCAGCGACTGAATTGTCCTCAGTTGTCGCCGACAGGGTCGTTGCTTGTCGTAGCTTGTCGCGGGTGGACGTAGGTTGACTTTGGTTGTCGGCGGTTGTCTCCCGTGTGGACGTGGGTTGTCGGAGGTGATCGTCCTGATGGGTCGCCGGTTGTCGGTAGCTTGCCGTAGCTAGACGTCGACCCGGTGGTAGGTTGTCGTGGACATTTTCGCCGGGAGGGGGGGTCCAGTCGCCGAAAAAATCGCCTGTGTTCAAGAGTTCAAGAGACATGTATTGTCACGTGCACCAGTTGGTACAGTGAGATTTGAGTCACCATACAGCCACACGAATAAAAACGAACACAACACACTATAGAATTTACAATGAACATCCCCCACACAGTCTGAATCAACGTCTCCCACTTGAGGGAAGGCAATAAAGTTCAGTCATCCTCCTCAGGGCCTTTAGAGTTTAGACAGTTTCGTTTAGTTTGTTGTCAACTGTACCGAGGTACAGTGAAGAGCTTTGCTCTAGAATATAGACCAGTACAGAGCAGGAACACCCCACCCTCCCATTCCGAATCTGACCTCTCTGTCCTGGGCCTCCTCCATGGCCAGGGTGAGCAACACCGGAAATTGGAGGAGCAGCACCTCATATTCCGCTTGGGTAGTCTGCACCCTAGTGGCATAAATTCTCCAATTTCCGGTAGCCCTTGCTGTCTCCTCCCCTTCTCAGCTCTCCCTCAGCCCTCGGGCTCCTCCTCTTCCTTTTTCCTTTATCCTTTCTTCTCCCTATTCACCCCCCCCCACCCCCCCCCCACCCTACAT
>CM075995.1:8602874-8632448 GCA_038087875.1 Malacoraja senta | reverse complement strand
TTGACAACAGCAATTAAATCATTTAACCTGCTGCAAAACCACAAATATTCTGTGGTAACCTTGCTTACGCTGTTGATTTTGCTCAGGGTTTACTCCCTAGACATTCAGATCAACATCTATTCCTTTCCTCAGGGCGGGACAGAAGGACCAGAACTTCAAGCTATTAAAAGGTCAATTTCAAACTTAACCATGCTGAACCATCCTACCAACATCTAGAAAGCCGTACTGAACTGTTCTCTACCTCATTGGAGACCCTCGGACTATCTTTGATTGATCTTTACCTTGCACGAATTTTTGCAAAGTAATTAAAAAGAAATAACTGAAATATCACATTTACATCAGTATTCAGACCTTTGTTGAGGCACCTTTGGCAGCGATTACAGCCTCAAGTCTTCTTGGGTATGACGCTACAAGCTTGGCACACCTGTATTTGGGTAATTTCTCCCAATATTCTCTGTAGATCCTCTCATGCTCTGTCAGGTTGGATGGGGAGCGTCGATGCACAGCTACTTTCAGGTCCCTCCAGAGATGTTCGATCGGGTTCAAGTCCGGGCTCTGGCTGGGCCACTCAAGGACATTCACAGACTTGTCACAAAGCCACTCCTGCGTTGTCTTGGCTGTGTGCTTAGGGTCGTTGTCCTGTTGGAAGGTGAACCTCCGCCCCAGTCTGAGGTCCAGAACGCTCTGGAGCAGGTATTTCATCAAGGATCTCTCTGTACTTTGCTCCGTTCATCTTTCCCACAATCCTGACTAGTCTCCCAGTTCCTGCCGCTGAAAAACATCCCCACAGCATGATGCTGCCACCACCATGCTTCACCGTAGGTACGGCATTGGCCAGGTGATGAGCGGTGCCTGGTTTCCTCCAGACATGACGCTTGGCATTCAGGCCAAAGAGTTCAATCTTGTTTCTCATGCCTTTTGGCAAACTCCAAGCGGGCTGTCATGTGCCTTTTACTGAGGAGTGGCTTCCGTCTGGCCACTCTACTATAAAGGCCTGATTGGTGGAGTGCTGCAGATATAGTTGTCCTTCTGGAAGGTTCTCCCATCTCCACAGAGGAACTCTGGAGCTCTGTCAGAGTGACCATCGGGTTCTTGGTCACCTCCCTGACCAAGGCCGTTCTCCCCCGATTGCTCAGTTTGGCCGGGCGGCTAGCTCTATGATGGTGGTTCCAAAGTTCTTCCATTAAGAATAACGGAGGCCACTGTGCTCTTCGGGACCTGCAATGCTGCAGAAATTTGTTTTATACCCTTCCCCAGATCTGTGTCACGACACAATCCTGTGGGACCTTATATGGACGGGTGTGTGTCTTTCCAAATCATGTCCAATCTATTTATAGACAATAGACAATAGGTGCAGGAGTAGGCCATTCTGCCCTTTGAGCCAGCACTGCCATTCAATGCGAACATGGCTGATCATCCCCAATCAGTACCCTGTTCCTGCCTTCTCCCCATATCCCCTGATTCAGCTATCTTCAAGAGTCCTATCTAGCTCTCTCTTGAAAGTATTCAGAGAACTGGCCTCCACCGCCCTCTGAGGCAGAGAATTCCACAGACTCACCACTCTCTGTGAGAAAAAGTGTTTCCTCGTCTCCGTTCTAAATGGCTTACTCCTTATTCTTAAACTGTGGCCCTGGTTCTGGACTCCCCCAACATCGGGAACATGTTTGTTGCCTCTAGTGTGTCCAAGCCCTTAACAATCTTATATGTTTCAATAAGATCCTCCTAAATTCCAGAGAATACAAGCCCAGCCGCTCCATTCTCTCAGCATATGACAGACCCGCCATCCTGGGAATTAACCTTGTGAACATACGCTGCACTCCCTCAATAGCAAGAATGTCCTTCCTCAAATTTGGAGACCAAAACTGCACACAATACTCCAGGTGTGGTCTCACTAGGGCCCTGTACAACTGCAGAAGGACCTCTTTGCTCCTATACTCAATTCCTCTTGTTATGAAGGCCAACATGCCATTCGCTTTCTTCACTGCCTGCTGTACCTGCATGCTTACTTTCATTGACTGCTGAACAAGGACCCCCAGATCCCATTGTACTTCCCCTTTTCCCAACTTGACGCCATTTAGATAATAATCTGCCTTCCTGTTTTTGCTACCAAAGTGGATAACCTCACACTTATCCACATTAAACTGCGTCTGCCATGCATCTGCCCACTCACCCAACCTGTCCAAGTTACCCTGCATTCTCATAGCATCCTCCTCACAGTTCACACTCCCACCCAGCTTTGTGTCATCTGCAAATTTGCTAATGTTAATTTGAATCCCTTCATCTAAATCATTGATGTATATTGTAAATAGCTGCGGTCCCAGCACCGAGCCTTGCGGTACCCCACTACTCACTGGTCATTTACCACTGGTGGACCCCAATCAAGTTGTAGAAACATCTCAAGGATAATCAATGGAAACAGGATGAACCTGAGCTTAATTTTGAGTGTCATAGCAAAGGGTCTGTGATATTTGTTATTTCTTTTTAATTACTTTGCAAAAATTTCTAAACGACTGTTTTCATTTCTTCATTCTGGGGTATTGTGTGTAGATTGATGATTAAAAAAAAGAATTTAATCCATTTTAAAATAAGGCTGTAACGTATCAAAATGTGGAAAAAGTGAAGGGGTCTGAATATTTTCTGAATGCACTGTGGCTCTCAGCATTGTAGCGCATCAGTTCCAGAGACAAAGTCCAATGTCCGCAATGGGGTTAGAGGTGAATCGGACAGTACCCTAGCTACACATTCCAGGGACAGTTTTACATTTACACCAAGCCAATTTACCTACAATCGGTAGGTCTTTGGAGTGTGGGAGGAAACCAAAGGTCTCGGCGAAAATCCACGCGGTCACGGGGAGAACGTACAAACTCCATACAGACAGCACCCGTAGTCGGGATCGAACCCGGGTCTCTGGGCACTGCAAGGGTTGTAAGGCAGCAACTCAAGTCTGGTGGTGCGCGCTTTCAAACTCCTAGCTGATAGCTTGTCCATGTCCAACCTGTACTGTGGAATGCAGCTAAGGATCGCTACCCTTCCAAACCTGAATTGAAAATGGGAATTTTATTTTCCAGACATCATCTTACTGTGAGAGGCGTTTACGCAGTTCCTTCACTTGCTCGTTCTTTTTCGTTAATAATTCTTTCATATTGCGGTAAGCGGCAGTTTCTTGGAACTTTTTCTCCAGTTCCTGTGAATAAAATTGAGACGTTTCATTGAAACAGTGGCGCTTAAAACATCGTTCAAACAAAAATATTTACAACAAAACAGCAACATTGAATGAACATTTGAGATATACTGGGGGAACATTGAATTCCCTAATTTCAAGTAATATTGCCCATAAGAGGGGCGGCACGGTGGCGCAGCAGTAGAGGTGCCGCCTTACAGCGCTTATAGCGCCAGAGACCCGGGTTTGATCCCGATTACGGGTGCTGTCTGTACGGAGTTTGTATGTTCACCCCGTGAACTGCATGGGTTTTCTCCGAGATCTTCGGTTTCCTCCCACACTCCAAAGGCCTACAGGTTTCTAGGTTAATTGGCTTGGTATAATTGATAAATTGCCCCTAGTGAGTGTCGGGTAGTGTTAATGTGTTAATCGCTGGTCTGTGCAGACTCGGTGGGCCGAAGGGCCAGTTTCCGCGCTGTATCTCTAAACTAAACTGAAGGAAATGAGGAATTTATTTAGCCAGAGGCCAGTGAATCTGTGGAATTCATTGCCACAGACGGCAGTGGAGGCCAAGTCAATGGATATTTTTAAGGCGGAGATAGATTCTTGATTAGTACGGGTGTCAAGGGTTACGGGGAGAAGGCAGGAGAATGGGGTTGAGAGGGAAAGAGAGATCAGCCATGATTGAATGGCGGAGTAGACTCGATGGGCCGAATGGCCACGAGATGAACTTTTCACTCTTCATCTGACGCCCTTTGGTCTCCTCATCACCTCTAACCTTTATCCACCCAGCTGCAAACAAAACCTCCCCCCCTCCCCCTCCCCCCCACCACCACCATCAACTGTATCCACCACTCATTCACCAGTACTTGTCCTACCATTACCTCTCGTTTCCAGCTTTCTTCCCCCTACTACAGAATGCCTGAATAAGGGTCCCGACCCGAAGCTCTACTGTCCATTTCCCTCCACAGATGCTGCCTGACCTGCTGAGTTCCTCCAGCACTTTGTGCTTTGCAGAAAGATTTTATCAGTCAGGGATTGCCAACTGTTTTATAATGATGAGCGGCAAAGTCTACTTTGACACAAAGCACGCGCTGAGAAACAAGAGATTGACTGCTCCATTACACGCTGCTGCACCTTTACCTGCCACAGGAATATAATTGTGGCGGAGGGGCTCAACGGTATGAATATCTAATTCTACAATTTTAGATAATACCCCCTCAATCTTTCCTGCCCCCCTCCATCCCGAGCTGCATCTATCTTTTCCCACATCCCACATGGAAAACAGGAAGGCAGATTACTATCTAAATGGCTGAAGAAGGGTTTCGGCCCGAAACGTTGCCTATTTCCTTCGCTCCATAGATGCTGCTGCACCCGCTGAGTTTCTCCAGCATTTTTGTGTACCTACTATCTAAATGGCGTCAAGTTCGGAAAGGGGGAAGTACAACGAGATCTGGGGGTCCTTGTTCATCAGTCAATGAAAGTAAGCATGCAGGTACAGCAGGCAGTGAAGAAAGCGAATGGCATGTTGGCCTTCATATCAAGAGTAGTTGAGTATAGGAGCAAAGAGGTCCTTCTGCAGTTGTACAGGGCCCTAGTGAGACCACACCTGGAGTATTGTGTGCAGTTTTGGCCCCCTAATTTGAGGAAGGACATTCTTGCTATTGAGGGAGTGCAGCGTAGGTTTACAAGGTTAATTCCCGGGATGGAGGGACTGTCATATGCTGAGAGAATGGAGCGGCTGGGCTTGTACACTCTGGAGTTTGGAAGGATGAGAGGGGATTTTAATGAAACATATAAGATTATTAAGGGTTTGGACACACTAGAGGCAGGACACATGTTCCCGATGTTGGGGGAGTCCAGAACCAGGGGCCACAGTTTAAGAATAAGGAGTAAGCCATTTAGAACGGAGACGAGGAAACACCTTTTCTCAAAGAGAGTTGTGAGTCTGTGGAATTCTCTGCCTCAGAGGGCGGTGGAGGCAGGTTCTCTGGATGCTTTCAAGAGATAACTAGTTAGGGCTCTTAAAGATAGCGGAGTCAGGGGATATGGGGAGAAGGCAGGAACGGGGTACTGATTGGGGATGATCAGCAATGATCACATTGAATGGTCGTGCTGGCTCGAAAGGCCGAATGGCCTACTGCACCTATTGTCTATTGTCTATTTAGAGTATTGTGTTCAGTTTTGGGCACCATGTTATAGTAAAATGTTGTCAAGCTGGAAAGATTTACGGGGATGTTGCCAGGACTCGAGGGCCTGAGCTATAGGGAGAGGTTGAGCAGGCTGGGACTCTATTCCTTGGAGCGCAGGAGGTTGAGGGGAGAACTTATAAAGGTGTACAAAATCAAGAGAGGAATAGATCGGGTAGACGCACAGAGTCTCTTGCCCAGAGTAGGGGAATCAAGAACCAGAGGACATAGGTTGATGGTGAGGGGGAAAAGATTTAATAAGAATCTGAGGGGTGATTTTTTCACACAAAGGGTGGTGGGTGTATGGAACGAGCTGCCAGAGGTAGTTGAGACAGGAATTATCGTAACGTTTAAGAAACGTTTAGACAGGTACATGGAAAGGATATGTTTAGAGGGATATGGGCCAAACGCAGGCAGGTAGGTCTAGTGTAGATGGGGGATGTTGTCGTTGTGGGCACAAGGCCGAAGTTGGGCCGAAGGGCCTGTTTCCACGCTGTATGACTATCTCCCCTCCCCCCCACCCCCCCAGTCATTCTGCTCCTTTATCCTCTTCCTCTATGCTTCTCTCTAGGTGACATTTCAAGTCAGAACCCGGTCTGAAGGGTCCTGTCCCAAACGTCACCTATCCATGTTCTCCACAGATGCTGCCTGACCCGCTGAGTTACTCCAGCACTCTGTGAAACGTCACCTATCCATGTTCTCCACAGATGCTGCCTGACCCGCTGAGTTACTCCAGCACTCTGTGAAACGTCACCTATCCACGTTCTCCACAGATGCTGCCTGACCCGCTGAGTTATTCCAGCACTCTGTGAAACGTCACCTATCCATGTTCTCCACAGATGCTGCCTGACCCGCTGAGTTACTCCAGCACTCTGTGAAACGTCACCTATCCATGTTCTCCACAGATGCTGCCTGACCTGCCTCCACCGCCCTCTGAGGCAGAGAATTCCACAGACTCACCAACTCTGTGAGAAAAAGTGTTTCCTCGTCTCCGTTCTAAATGGCCTTACCCCTTATTCTTAAAACGGGAAGAAGGTACAAACTCCGTACAGACAAGCACTCCTAGCCAGGATGGAACGCGGGTCTCTGGCGCTGTGAGGCAGCAACTCTGCCGCTGCGCCACCGTGCCGATTTAACGAAGAGGTCTGCGATACAAACCTTCTCGGCCAGCAGGAGATCTTCTTGTACTTTGAGCAGATCGTGTTTGGTGGAAATGAGGTTGTCCTCTAAACTCCTCTGGTTCTCACTGCTCATGTTGAGACTCTTCTCAAAATCCGCCCTCAGTTTCGCCAGTGACGTCTCCAGATCCGACACCTCCTGCATTTTTAATTTGGGCTGAGAGAAAGATTGAGGTACCTCGTCATTTTTTGGGGACTCTGAAGTACAGGAAAAGGCCAAGGTAAAGTTAAATGCAGTTGAATGCACAAATTACATCCATTGTGTGCTTTAAGCACCAGTGATATTCATTGAAGTCCAAGATGATTAAGTAATACGTACCAAAATACCATTCGGGTAGGCACCAGGAAGTAAATACATTTCTATTAAAATATGCAAACATGTAAAAGACAAAAATAACATTTACAAAAACAATTTTTTCCTTGGTAACTTGGTTTAAAACAAACATTTCAAAAATGTATATAACACACCATATCTTCAACACCAGAAGCTGGGGTTTTTTGGAATGCATTAACAGAATTAAGTTAAATTCAATAAGAACAAAGAATACATTACAAATTTTGAAACCTCAGGATCAATCAAAATTTATCATACGGGAAGAGAAAACCCTGTCTGCAAATGCTATTTGGTCTAAACACAGAGTGCTGGAGGGTCTCAGCGGGCCAGGCAGCATCTGCGGAGGGAATGGACAGATAACGTTTCAGGTTGGGTCCTTCCAGAGTCTGAGGAAGGGTTCCGATCCAAAGTGTCATCTGTCCATTTGCTCCACAAGATATCCTGACCTGAACCATCCTTGAAACATATAGGATTTTTAAGGGTTTGGACACGCTAGAGGCAGGAAACATGTTCCCGATGTTGGGGGAGTCCAGAACCAGGGGCCACAGTTTAAGAATAAGGAGTAAGCCATTTAGAACGGAGACGAGGAAACACTTTTTCTCACAGAGAGTGGTGAGTCTGTGGAATTCTCTGCCTCAGAGGGCGGTGGAGGCAGGTTCTCTGGATGCTTTCAAGAGAGGGCTAGATAGGGCTCTTAAAAATAGCGGAGTCAGGGGATATGGGGAGAAGGCAGGAACGGGGTACTGATTGGGGATGATCAGCCATGATCACATTGAATGGCGGTGCTGGCTCGAAGGGCCGAATGGCCTACTCCTGCACCTATTGTCTATTGTCTATTATCTTCTCTGCACCCTTTCCAGCTTGACATCTCTCCATAACATGGGGCCCAGAACTGAACACAATACTCTAAATGCGGCCTCACCAGCATTTTATACAACTGCAATATGACCTCCCAACTTCTGCTCAATTCTCTGACTGATGGCCAATATGTCAAAAGCCTTTCTGACCACCCCATCTACCTGTGATGTCACTTTCAACAATCTCCTAGATCCCTCTGCTCTACAACACTCCCCAGAGGCCCAGAGACCATTCACTGTGTAGGTCCTGCCCAAAGGTCCTATAGCGAGCAAGATGGACCACTCCTGCTAAATCCAATGGACTGACGTGTAGTACTCACCGGAGCGTAACTTCCGCTATTTCAGTTACCCCGACCCGACGCAACGCTCAGTGTAATGAGCGTTGCGGGGGAACAGTTTATGTGTTTTTAAATGTTTTTTTTTAATGTTCTTTTTAAACGGCACATAGCTTGTACAGGGAGGAACTGCAGATGCTGGTTTAAACCGAAGACAGACACAAAAGGCTGGAGTAAATCAGCGGATCAGGCAGCATCTCTGGAGAGGACTAGGTGATATTTTGGGTCGACTTTTTCAATAGGCTGTGCGTGTGTGTGTGTCTGTTTGGCGGAGTCTGAGGGGAGAAGCCCCGGCACCAAGAGCGAGCGAACGCGCGGACAGACGGACGAAAGCAACGATCATAGATTGACAGTCAAGGGAAACGGGAGATATAGGCATATCTTCCATTCATTTGTCCTTAGTACCTTCTATATCTCTTGCTCCTCTTTCCCGACTCACGTCCCAAAGAGGTGCGGGTTTTGTAGGTTAATCGGCCCTCTGTAAATTACCCCCTAGTATGTAGGGAGTGGATGAGAAAGTGGTTTAACGTAGAATGGGTGATCGATGGTCAGCATGGACTCGGTGGGCTGAAGGGGCAGCCTCCATGCTCAATCTCTAAACTAAACTCTCTTCAATGGAGATTCTCTCTCCCCATGCATCTGGTGAACCTTTCATGCACTCCCTTGATGACAAGGTAGGGAGATTAGATCTGTGTTACAGAGTTGTGGACGCAGCCCAGAATCACACAAACCAACCTCCCTTCCATCGACTCCATCTACACCTCACGCTGCTTCGGCAAGGCCAGCAGCATCATCAAGGACCAGTCTCACCCCGGCCTCTCCCTCTTCTGCCCTCTCCCATCAGACAAGAGGTACAGAAGTGTGAAAACGCACACCTCCAGATTCAGGGACAGTTTCTTCCCGGCTGTTATCCGGCAACTGAACCATCCTAGCACCAACTAGAGAGCAGAGTTGAACTACTATCTACCATCTACCTTGAACTACTATCTACCTTCGGACCAATTTAATCGGACTTTACCTTGCACTAAACATTGTTCCCTTTATCCTGTATCTGTACACTGTGGACGGCTCGATTGTAATCATGTATTGTCTTTCCGCTGACTGGGTAGCACGCGACAAAAAAGCTTCTCACTGTACCTCGGTTCCCGCGACAATAAACTAAACTAATGAACCAGTTGCAGTCTCACCAGGGTCGTATAGAAGCTAATGAATGAATGAATGAATGAATGAATAAGTTTATTGGCCAAGTATTCACATACAAGGAATTTGCCATGGTGCTCCGCCCGCAGGTGACAATGACATACAGTGACAGTTAGGAATGACACATAAAACATTAATATTAATAAACATTAAACATTAATAAGATATTTATACTAGCTGTTCCGGTTTATAACTTTGTGTGATTTGTGTGACCCGGGTCCCTCAACACCAAACTTTTTCATCGTTCAACATTTAAAACATCCTCTGCTTTTCGACGTTTTTTCTCCCAAAGTGGACGATTCACTTTTTCCCAGGTTACATTCCACCTGCCGCAGTCTCACCCATTCACTTAACCTGCCTGCATCTTTTGAACGTCTCTCTGCATCGTACTGCCACCTAGCTTTGCACCATTAGTCAATGTAGATATATCATTTTGTGTAAATTGTACCCCAGATAAGGCGGTCACGGTGGCGCAGCGGTAGAGTTGTTGCCTTACAGTGAAAAAGCAGCGCCGGAGACCTGGGCGCTGTCTGTACAGAGTTTGTACGTTCTCCCCGTGACCTGCGTGGGTTTCATCCGAGATCTACGGTTTCCTCCCACACTCCAAAGACATGCAGGTATATAGGCTTGGTAAATGTGTAGAAATGGTCTTGAATGGGTATAGGATAGTGTTAATGTGCGGGGATCGTTGGTCGGCGCGGACCCTGTGGGCCGAATGGGCCTTTTTCCACGCTGTATCTCCAAACTAAACAATATAGCACAAAATGCGGGAGTAACTCAGCGGGTCAGGCAGCATCTGTGGAGAACATGGATAGGTGACGTTTCACAGAGTGCTGGAGTAACTCAGCGGGTCAGGCAGCATCTGTGGAGAACATGGATAGGTGACGTTTCACAGAGTGCTGGAGTAACTCAGCGGGTCAGGCAGCATCTGTGGAGAACATGGATAGGTGACGTTTCACAGAGTGCTGGAGTAACTCAGCGGGTCAGGCAGCATCTCTAGAGAACGTGGATAGGTGATGTTTCGCAGAGTGCTGGAGTAACTCAGCGGGTCAGGCAGCATCTGTGGAGAACATGGATAGGTGACGTTTCACAGAGTGCTGGAGTAACTCAGCGGGTCAGGCAGCATCTCTAGAGAACGTGGATAGGTGACGTTTCGGGTTGGGGCCTTTCAGACTGATTGTGGGGAGGGGAAGAGAGAAGGGGCAGGAAAAAGTCTGTCAAGTGATAGGTGGGGACTAGTTACTCCTTTCCATTCAAGCCGCATAATGAGTGATAGCTACATTCAGTGTGAAGAAGGACCCAGACACGTACCGCCACCTATTGATGTCCTCCAGAAATGCTGCCTGACCTGCTGAGTTACTCCAGCACTTTATGTCTTATGTGAAATCCTTATTTCAACAACGGTCTCCTCCTTATGTTTGCAGCTAAGTGAATAAAAAGGTCCACAATTTACAGGAGGCACCCAAACTAGGTACCATTGCAATGTTTAAGAAACATTTGGACAGGTACATGGACAGGATAGGTTTAGAGTGATATCGGCCTAACACAGGCAGGTGGGACTAGTATGGATGGGGCATGTTGGTCGGCGATAGAGGGTGGTGAATCTGTGGAATTCATTGCCACAGCAGGCTGTTGAGGCTAAGTCAATGGACATTTTTAAGTCAGGGATAGATAGATTTGAATGAATGAATAAGAATGAATGAATGAATGAGTTTATTGGCCAAGTATGTACACATACAAGGAATTGCCTTGGTGCTCCGCTCGCAGTAACAACACGACATACAGTAAACCATTAAGAATAAAACATTAAATATAACAAATGTAGTTTAGTATAGATTCTTGATTATTGTGGGTGTCAGGGATAATGGGGAGAAGGCAGGAGAATGGGGTTAGGAGGGAGAGATAGATCAGCCATGATTGAATGGCGGAGTAGACCTGATGGGCCGAATGGTCTAATTCTGCTCCAATCACTTCTGAAACAACAGGTAATACAGCCAGATGTAACTTCTTTCATTCATGATAAGTCAAGAGTCTACATTCCAGCAGATAATAGTTATTATTCCACAACCAGGGGCCACAGTTTAAGAATAAGGAGTAAGCCATTTAGAACGGTGATGAGGAAACACTTTTTTCACACAGAGAGTGGTGAGTCTGTGGAATTCTCTGCCTCAGAGGGCGGTGGAGGCAGGTTCTCTGGATGCTTTCAAGAGAGAGCCAGATAGGGCTCTTAAAAATAGCGGAGTCAGGGGATATGGGGAGAAGGCAGGAACGGGGTACTGATTGGGGATGATCAGCCATGATCACATTGAATGGCGGTGCTGGCTCGAAGGGCTGAATGGCCTACTCCTGCACCTATTGTCTATTGTCTATTATCTTATTTGTTTAGTAGTAAGCTAGTTATTATTACGATAATAGTTATCAGTTATTAATAATGGTTTGGTTTGGTTTAGAGATACAGCGCGGAAACCGGCCCTTCGGCCCACCGGGACTCCACCAACTAGCTATCCTCGTATGCCAGCACTATCCTACACACACTAGGGACAATTTGCATGTACACCAAGCCAATTAAGCTATAAGCCTGCACGTCTTTGGAATGTGGGAGGAAACCGGAGCTCCCGGAGAAATAGCACGCAGGTCACAAGGAGAACGTACAAACTCAGTACAGACAAGCACCCATAGTCAAGATCGAACCCAGGTCTCTGGCGCTGTAGGGCAGTAACTCTACCGCTGCGCCATCGTGCTGCCCATAGGTATAGTTATTAATAATAGTTATTGTACCGGGGCAAAAGTAACTATTATTAGATAATGGTTATTAGTAGTTATTAACGTAATGTTTATAGCATACTTAATAGTTATGATCTTAATACTCAATCATAGTTCTTATCTTAATACTTACTTCAGGATGCAATGGTCAGTCAAGGTAACAGGTCTAATACTATGACATATTTCTGATAGACACAAAAAGCTGGAGTAACTCAGCGAGTCAAGCAGCATCTGTGGAGAACATGGATAGGTGACGTTTCACAGAGTGCTGGAGTAACTCAGCGGGTCAGGCAGCATCTGTGGAGAACGTGGATAGGTGACGTTTCACAGAGTGCTGGAGTAACTCAGCGGGTCAGGCAGCATCTGTGGAGAACATGGATAGGTGACGTTTCACAGAGTGCTGGAGTAACTCAGCGAGTCAAGCAGCATCTGTGGAGAACATGGATAGGTGACGTTTCACAGAATGCTGGAGTAACTCAGCGGGTCAGGCAGCATCTGTGGAGAACATGGATAGGTGACGTTTCACAGAGTGCTGGAGTAACTCAGCGGGTCAGGCAGCATCTGTGGAGAACATGGATAGGTGACGTTTCACAGAGTGCTGGAGTAACTCAGCGGGTCAGGCAGCATCTGTGGAGAACATGGATAGGTGACGTTTCACAGAGTGCTGGAGTAGCAGCATCTCTGGATAGACGGAATGGGTGATGTTTCAGGTCGAGACCGATGAGTTACTCCAGCATTTTGTGTCTATTTTCGGTGTAAACCAGCATCTGCAGTTCCTTCCAACACATATTTCTGATACCTGTGGGATAGTGTATTGGAAAAATACTGCCTACAAGGCATCTAATTAAAAACATCTAAATTTGCCTTACCTCTTGGTCCCCTTGGGCTTTTTCTAAATCCTTAAGAACTCGCTCTAATTTGAACTTTTCATCCAAGGCATTTGTGGCCTAAAATTCCAGTGATTAAAAATGGTGAGACGTTTCAAGAAACAGATAGACAGCTCTAGCATGAGATCATTTCTCGGTCATCAACAATCAAGGGTGATAAATCACGTTACCTGTGTTTCGATAGTTTTTAGTCTTGCCTTCAGCTTATCGTTCTCCTCTTGGAGTCGTGTGATCTCCTGCACAAATAAAGGTCAAGCTCACTCATTCTCGTCGCAGTTTACTTACTCTGTATCAAACAAGAATTTGGTTCAAGAATATGCATCAAGTGTTTTCAGTGGAAGATAAGACACAGAAAGCTGGAGTTATCGGCCTGTCCCACTTACGCGACTTTTTCGGCGACTGCCGGCACCCGTCATAGGTTGTTGCAGGTCGCTGAATATTTTCCACATGTTGAAAATCCAGCGGCGACCAGAACAAGGTACGACTCTTTGGGCGACCACTCACGACCATACAGGCTTCACCCCGCCAGGGTGTCGCCTGTATGGTCGTGAGTCGTCTCCTCGGTCGCCCAAAGAGTCGTAGCGTCTTTCTGGTCGCTGGTGAATTTTCAACATGTTGATAAATTTCGCCAACCTGCAACGACCTATGACGGGTGCCGGAAGTCGCCGAAAAAGTCACGTAAGTGGGACAGGGCAATAACTCAGTGGGTCAGACGGCATCTCTGGAGAAAAGGAATAGGTGACATTTAGGGTCAAGACCCTTCTTCAGAAACATCAGATCTCGACCCGAAACGTCACCTTTTCTCCCAAGATGCTGCCAGTCCCGCTGAGTTACTCCAGCTTTTTGTGTCTATGTTCGGTATAAACCAGCATCTGCAGTTCCTTCCTGCACATACTAAGAATTTTCAATAGTTTAGTTTGAGATGAACTGAATGAGTTTGGTTTAGTTTAGATCAGTTTTTTAATTTCGAGATACAGCGTGGAAGTAGGCCTATCGGCCCACCGAATCCGCGCCAATGAGCGATCACCCCGTACACTAGCACTATCCTACACACAAGTTAGAATTTTTACCAAAGCCAATTAACCTACAAACCTGTACGTCTTTGACTCGTGGGAGAAAATCGGATCACCGAGGGGAAAACCCATGCAGGCCACAGGGAGAACGTACAAACTCCATTACAGACAGCACCCGTGGTCAGGATTGAACCCGGGTCTCTGGCGCTGTGAGGAAGCAAATCTACCGCTGCGCCGCCGTGTTAGTAAAATTAACACAAGATCTGGTGGCCCAAAAAGGAACAGATCTGCATTGCAAAGATAGCAAGCTGATGATTTTGTGGACTTCCAATGGCCGTGAATGAAATGAATAACTTTATTGTCACATGTGACATGTCACAGTGAAATTCTTTGCTTGCAAAGTATGCAAAGAGTGGCTACATAAAGGGGGGTTACCAAGTTACGAAGTATCCCACTCCAGGATCTCCCCCCCCCCCCATCGCGGCACTCCCCCCACATTGGGTCCTCCTTTGTCGCCTCCCACCTCCCCTCTCGGGGGTTATTTTTAAGGCAGAGATTGAGCTACAGGGAGAGGTTGAGTAGGCTGAGTCTGTATTCCACGGAGCGCAGGAGGATGAGGAGAGATCTTATAGAGGTGTACAAAATCAGGAGTGGAATAGATCGGGAAGATGCACAGAGTCTCTTGCCAGAGTCTCTGCACAAAGGGCGATGGGTGTAGGGAACGAGCTTCCAGAGGAGGTGGTTGAGGCGGGGACTATCCCATCGTTTAAGAAACAGTTAGGTGGGATATGGACCAAGCGCTGGCAAGTGGGACTAGTGTAGCTGGGACATTGTCGGCCGGTGTGGGCAAGTTGGGCCGAAGGGCCTGTTTCCACACTGTATCTCTCTATGACTATGACTCTATTGACAGATTCCTGATGAGTACGGGTGTCAGGGGCTATGGGGAGAAGGCAGGAGAATTGGGTTGAGAGGGAAAGATAGATCAGCCATGATTGAATGTGGAGTGGGCTTGATGGGTCGAATGGCCTAATTCTGCACCTAGAACCTATGAAGTTATGAACTAGAGCTAGGTCCTGAACTACTATAGACCTCATTGAACACCCTTGGACTATCTCCCTCGGACTTTATCTTGCACTAGACGTTGTTCCCTTTATCCTGTTTCCGTACACTGTGGACGGCTCGATTGTAATCATGTGTAGTCAATCAAGAATTCCAGAACCAGGGGCCACACACAGTTTAAGAATAAGGAGTAAGCCATTTAGAACGGAGACGAGGAAACACTTTTTCTCACAGAGAGTGGTGAATCTGAGGAATTCTCTGCCTCAGAGGGCGGTGGAGGCCGGTTGTCTGGATGCTTTCAAGAGCGAGCTAGATAGGGCTCTTAAAAATAGCGGAGTCAGGGGATATGGGGAGAAGGCAGGAACGGGGTACTGATTGGGGATGATCAGCCATGATCACATTGAATGGCAGTGCTGGCTCGAAGGGCCGAATGGCCTACTCCTGCACCTATTGTCTATAAGAATCTATCTCTGCCTTAAAAGTATTCACTGACTTGACCACCCACTGACTACAGAAATTCCTCCTCATCTCCTTTCTAAAGTTAGGTTGGTGAGCGGACGGTTCAGTTGTCTGATAACAGCCGGGAAGAAACTGTCCCTGAATCTGGAGGTGTGAGTTTTCACACTTCTGTACCTCTTGACCGATGGGAGAGGGGAGAAGAGGGAGTGGCCGGGGTGAGACTGGTCCTTGATTATGCTGGTGGTCTTGAGTTGTCACCGAGGTACAGTGACAAGCTTTGCCGAGGCAGCGTGAAGTGTAGATGGAGTCAATGGAATTTCACGTGTCCATCCTAATCCTCTTGATGAGCCCGGGTGTCAGGGGCTACGGGGAGAAGGCAAGAGAATGGCGGTTGAGAGGGAGAGATAGATCAGCCATGATTGAATGGCAGAGTAGATGGGTCAAATGGCCTAATTCTGCTCCAATCAATTATGAAGCCGGGGAAAAAGATTCTGACTCCCTTCACCTTTAAATATTTTTTGGTCACAGATTCCTCAGACAAGTCTTACCTTGCTCAAGAGTTCAGAAACGCCTCCTTCATTCAACGGAGCAAGTTTCAGTTTGCTGATTTCTGTGCTTGCCTGCAGGAAAAATCAAGGGAGAAAATGAATAGGTGGGATAATTACGTCACGCGCACTAAGTTATTGGTAGACACAAAATGCTGGAGTAACTCAGCGGGACAGGCAGCACCTCTGGAGAGAAGGAATGGGTGACGTTTTGGGTCAAGACCCTTCTTCAGACTGAGAGTCAGGGGAGGGGGAGACGTAGAGATATGGAAGGGTAAGGTGTGAAAATGAGACATCAAAGGGGACGAAGTCCCCTTTGGCATGGTGGCAGGGTGGCACGGTGGCGCAGCAGTAGAGTTGCTGCCTAACAGCTCTCACAGCGCCAGTGTCCCGGGTTCGATCCCGACTACGGGTGCTGTCTGTACGGAGTTTGCACGTTCTCCCCGTGACCTGCGTGGGTTTTCTCCGAGATCTTCAGTTTCCTCCCACACTCCAAAGACGTGCAGGTTTGTAGGTTAATATGCTTGGTATACGTGTAAATTGTCCCTAGTGTGTGTAGAATAGTGTTCATGTGCGGGGATCGACGGTCAGCGCCAACTCGGTAGGTCGAAGAGCCTGTTTCCGCGCTGTATCACTAAACTAAACTAAACTAAAAGATCAAGGAAAATGCAGAATAGATCGTTGTTAGCTAGGATACAAAGATAACATTTAATCAGGAGGAGAGTCAGACTGGTCGGGCAACTAGGATGGGGGAGGGTACATACAAACTCTGCACAGACAGCACCCATAGTCAGGATCAAACCCGGATCTCTGGAGCTGTGAGACAGCAACTCTGGCCCCCACCATGAAATGATGTGAGCATATACGACAGCGTACAAAATACTGACAGGATTTTGTACACTGTCGTATATGCCCACAGGGGCCACAGTTTAAGAATAAGGAGTAAGCTATTTAGAAGGGAGACGAGGAAACACTTTTTCTCACAGAGAGTGGTGAGTCTGTGGAATTCTCTGCCTCAGAGGGCGGTGGAGGCAGGTTCTCTGGATACTTTCAAGAGAGAGCTAGATAGGGCTCTTAAAAATAGCAGAGTCAGGGGATATGGGGAGAAGGCAGGAATGGGGTACTGATTGGGGATGATGAGCCATGATCACATTGAATGGCGGTGCTGGCTCGAAGGGCCGAATGGCCTACTCCTGCACCTATTGTCTATTGTTTAGACGAGGCATACCGAGATAAAGCTTCCCTATTACCAGAGGACTTAATACTTAATATTTGATTAGTTAAAGATCCAGGCAAACTTGGGGGAAAAAAAGTGTTTTTTTAAATAAGTGTAATGTCGTAATCTGGAATGCACAAACGTAAAGTGCGGTGGATGCAGAAAAGGGCCACATCAGTCTGAAGAAGGGTCTCAACCTGAAACGTCGCCGATTTCCTTCGCTCCATAGATGCTGCCTCACCCGCAGAGTTTCTCCAGCATTTTCAAAAGGGAACTGGATAAATATTTCAATATGACAAAAAATTGCAGTACACTGACAACAGCACAAGGGAATGAGACTGAATGGATTAATCTGTGGAATTCTCTGCCTCAGGAGGCCGATTAACTGGATGCATTCAAAAGAGAGTTAGATGGAGCTCTGAGAGCTAGCGGAATCAAGGGATATGGGGAGAAGGCAGGAACGGGGTACTGTGGATGGTAGACACAAAATGCTGGAGTAACTCAGCGGGTGAGGCAGCATCTCTGGAGACAAGGAATGGGCGACGTTTAAGTTCGAGACCCTTATTCAGACTGATGTCAGGGGAGAGGGCGGGACAAAGATAGAATGTAGTCGGAGACAGTCATACTGGTGGGAGAACTGGGAAGGGGATGGAGAGAGAGAGAAAGCACGGGCTATCTGAAGTTAGAGAAGTCAATGTTCATACCGCTGGGGTGTAAGCTGCCCAAGCGAAATATGAGGTGCTGTTCCTCCAATTTGCACTGGGCCTCACTCTGACAATGGAGGAGGCCCAGGACAGAAAGGTCAGATTGGGAATGGGAGGGGAGTTGAAGTGCTGGGCCACCGGGAGATCAGCTTGGTTAAGACGGACTGAGCGGAGGTGTTCAGTGAAACGATCGCCGAGCCTGCGCTTGGTCTCGCCGATGTAGAGAAGTTGACACCTTGCTTTCCCTCTCCATCCCCTTCCCAGTTCTCTCACTAGTCTTCCTGTCTCCGACTACATTCTATCTTTGTCCCGCCCCTCCCCTGACATCAGTCTGAAGAAGGGTCTCGACCCGAAACGTCGCCCATTCCTTCTCTCCAGAGATGCTGCCTGTCCCGCTGAGTTACTCCAGCACTCTGTGAAACGTCACCTATCCATGTTCTCCACAGATGCTGCCTGACCCGCTGAGTTACTCCAGCATTTTGTGTCTACCTTCGATTTAAACCAGCATCTGCAGTTCTATCTTACTGAATGTGGATGATCAGCCATGATCACGTTGAATGGCAGTGCTGGCTCGAAGGGCTGAATGGCCTACTCCTGCACCTATTGTCTATATATCTTGGACAAAACAGTACATGTACGATGGGCTTGCCTCCGTTAGTGCTGCGATGGCTGCCTGTACGTACACGGTTGTAGAACTGATTCTCTCTCACATTCAAAATAAGAAATAGATTAATTTTCAAATGCAATACCTGGAGTATTGTGTGCAGTTTTGGTCCCCTAATTTGAGAAGGATATTCTTGCTATTGAGGGAGTGCAGCGTAGGTTTACAAGGTTAATTCCCGGGATGGCGGGACTGTCATATGCTGAGAGAATGGATCGACTGGGCTTGTACACTCTGGAGTTTAGAAGGATGAGAGGATATCTCATTGAAACATATAAGATTGTTAAGGGCTTGGACACTGTGACACGCTCTCCCTCCTGGTCAATGTTGTGTGTTAACCTCCGTTTCTTCCCCAAGTGCAGGCTGGAAGGATCCTGTACCTGATTGGCCAGGCTGCGTCAGGTGACGGCTGACCCATCCCCAGTATAAATGGAAGATTTCCCAGAGTTCTCTCTCTTTCGGTGACGACCCTGCCTCGTGAGGTTGTGCTGGTGTGAGCTGTGGAAGGCCCGGCCACATGGCATAGAACTTCGTGTAATTCCATCATTTCGTAGTACCAAATATTGAATTGGGCTGTCCTTAGACGTTATCGGTATTTTGTTTCAGGGATAGCTTTCTTTAGGCAGGTTTAGAGCCTCGGGTTTGACGGTCCATCGCGTGACTGGCCTGAGCACCTTTAAGTTGTTTATTAATACATTCATCCTTGTCTGGGTTGTTTGAAGCAGGTTTGGGTTTTGGGGTGTTATCAATAATTAAACTATTTTTGAACGTAAACCTGGCTTTTGGACTTATGTTACGCGGCTCTGGATTGCCTGCTTTCGGGAGTCGTAACAGACACAATAGAGGCAGGAAACATGTTCCCGATGTTGGGGTAGTCCAGAACCAGGGGTGAGGGGATCTCATTGAAACTTATAAGATTGTTAAGGGCTTGGACACGCTAGAGGCAGGAAACATGTTCCCAATGTTGGGGGCGTCCAGAACCAGGGGCCACAGTTTAAGATTAAGGAGTAAGCCATTTAGAATGGAGACGAGGAAACACTTTTTCTCACAGAGAGTGGTGAGTCTGTGGAATTCTCTGCCTCAGAGGGCGGTGGAGGCAGGTTCTCTGGATGCTTTCAAGAGAGAGCTAGATAGGGCTCTTAAAAATAGCGGAGTCAGGGCATATGGGGAGAAGGCAGGAACGGGGTACTGATTGGGGATGATCAGCCATGATCACATTGAATGGCGGTGCTGGCTCGAAGGGCCGAATGGCCTACTCCTGCACCTATTGTTTATTGTCTATTGTCAATATATCTAAACAAACTTTTACCGAGTCTAACTCCAACTTACTTTTTTGCCTGCTGTGGTAAATTCTGCCTTTTCAAATTCTGCCACTTGTTCTAAGAGTTCCCTGAAATTAAAATAAAAGACAAATTGACACATACATTCCTACAATGATTAAAAAGATGCACGTCTGATTATTTGAAGATCAGCTTGGTTCAGTTTAGAGATACAGCGCAGAAACAGGCCCTTCGGCCCACTGAGTCCGTGTTGACCAGCGATCCCCACACGCTTACACCATCCAACCCACACTCCAACCCACACTAGGGACAATTTACAATTTACAATCAACTTTCAAATAACATTGCATACGATTGGGGATTACATAGAACTAGTGTGAGTAGGTGATCGATCAATGGTTGGCATGGACTCAATAAGTTGAAGGGCCCATTTCTAAATTGTTCCAAAAATAAATAACAAAGTATATATGATGCACATCCATATTCCTGTTGACAAAATAAATTAGGAAGAAAACTTGGACAAATTGATTTAAAGGTAGAAACAATGAACTGCAGATGCTGATCTACAAAAAAAGACTCAAAATGCTGGAGGACTCAAAATGGCGCGGCTTAAAATCAAACTGCTGCATCGAGGCTCCCGATGTTGAAGCCCCCGCCGTGCGATGAAAGCCCCCACGAGCGGGCCGATTCAAGCCCCATGATTCGGGGCGGACGAAGCTGCTGTTGCTGGAGTTCGGAGTCGGTCACCAACCAGGTCAGCTCCCGATGTTACCGTCCACAGGGCCCACGGCCGAAGCCTCGCGTGTGTGCGGATGCGCACGCGTGCATGTGTGTGTGTGTGTGTGTGTGTGTGTGTGTGTGTGTGTGTGTGTGTGTGTGTGTGTGTGTGTGTGTGTGTGTGTGTGTGTGTGTGTGTGTGTGTGTGTGTGTGCGCATGCACGCGGCCGCCAAGAAATTGTGTGTCCCCCATGTTTTGATAGCGATTTCCGTGCCTGCTGGAGAATATGGATAGGTGACGTTTCACAGAGTGCTGGAGTAACTCAGCGGGTCAGGCAGCATCTGTGGAGAACATGGATAGGTGACGTTTCACAGAGTGCTGGAGTAACTCAGCGGGTCAGGCAGCATCTGTGGAGAACATGGATAGGTGACGTTTCTGATTGGGACCCGTCTTCAGACTTGAGTCTGAAGTAAGTAAGTAAGTAAGTAAGTAAGTAATCTCTTTATTGTCATTGCACTAGTGTACAACGAAATTTAAAAGTCAATCCCACGGTACGATTCACAAGAGCAATTTTAAATATATAATAAAAGGTAAAAATATATACATATAAAGAGAAAAATTACAGCTAAATAACAATAGCAGCTGAGGTAGAACCATTCAGTTGAATGTGAGTGTTATTTCGCATTGTTAAGTTCACGTATGGCTATGGGGTAAAAGCTGTCTCTGAGTCTGTTTGTGCGAGTTTTGAAAGACCTGTACCGTCTGCCAGAGGGCAGCAGGTGGAACAGGTTGTGTCCAGGGTGGGAAGGGTCCTTCAGGATGTTGGCTGCCCTGCCAAGGCAACGAGAGCTGAAGTAAAGTAAAGTAAAGTAAGTTTATTTATATAGCACTTTTCAATCAAATCACTGAAGCCAAAGTGCTTTACAGAGAGAATTATCCATATCAATGAAAAATAAAAAAGGTAGAATAAAAAAAAGACAGGACACACAATTAGAGATTCAACACGAACATCCCCCCCACAGCAGAGTCGACACTCTCCACTGTGAGGGAAAGGCACCAAAATGTCCAGTCCTCCTCCTAGTCCACCCGAGGTCTGGGCCAGTTTGAGGCCTCCGCAGCCAGTCGCCGCAACGGCAGCCCGATGTTGTAGGCCCACCCGCCGGGAAGCTGGAACACCGGCATCGGGTGGAAAGTCCTCAGCGGATTGGAAGTGTCTGGAGCGGCCGCTCCCTCCCCGGAGACTGCGACGCCCGTAGTCTTCAGGCCGCGCCGGTTGGAGCTTCGACTCTGACTCCGCGGTGTTTTCGATCCAGCGCCGCCCGCCCGCGGTGGGATGCCCTCAGACCGCAGCCCGCGGCTGCTCGATGTTGGTGGTTGGCGGTCATAGCACTCCGGAGCGGCGACCCGGCAAGGCATCGCCCGCTCCGTGTTGGTGTCCCAGCGCTGTGCCGCCGAAGCTGTGGTCCCGGCAGGAAACGACGCTCCAGCCCGATGGAAGGCCGCATGGGGAGAGCGAAGATGCGATTTGGAGGAAAACCGCATCTCCGACCAGGTAGGACTGGGGTTAAAGCAGTTTCCCCCCACCCCCCACATAGAAAGAATAGACCTCCAAATAAAAATTATAGACAATAAAAAGGGTTAGAGGACGGACTGCAGGCAGGGGGGGAGCCCGCACAACCGGCGCCCACTCCTGCACATCCGCCATCCTGAAGATGTCCTTCAGGGAGGGCAGTGGGCAGCCAGTGATTTTTTGTGCGGTGTTGATGACCCTTTGAAGGGCTCTCCTGTCCGCTGCAGAGCAGCTGGCATACCATGTGGTTATACAGTACGCCAGCACACTCTCGATGGAGCAGCGGTAGAACGACACCAGCAGCTTCTCCTCCAGGTTGTTTTTCCTGAGGATCCTCAGAAAGTAGAGTCGCCGCTGGGCCTTCTTGACTGCTGTGGTGGTGTTTGTAGTCCAGGAGAGATCCTCCGTAATTTGTGTGCCCAGGAATCTGAAGTCTGAGACCCTTTCCACACAGTCCCCATTGATGAATAGGGGTTTGAGGGCTGCACTGTTCTTACGGAAGTCTATGATAATTTCCTTTGTTTTTGTGGTGTTTAGGATGAGGTTGTTGTCTGAACACCACGCTGCCAGTCTTTGGACTTCCTCCCTGTAGGCTGTCTCATCTCCTCCTGAGATACGTCCAACCAGTCGCGTCGTCCGCGAACTTGACGATGGTGTTAGTGGAGTGGGCGGGGGCACAATCGTGGGTGTAGAGGGCGTAGAGGAGGGGGCTCAACACACAGCCATGTGGGGAGCCGGTGCTGAGTGTGATGGGGGTGGAGAGGTGATGGCCCAGTCTGACGGTCTGGGGGCGGTTAGAAGGTCCCAGACCCAAAAATTCAGCAATCCACGCTCTCCAGAGATGCTGCCTGACCCGCTGAGGTACTCCAGCACGGTGCGTCTGGACTTAAAGGTGTTCTTCACCGGCTTTGAGAGCGGGGAAGAATGAGAGCACTGAAAAACAGGCGGCGGCACCACAGTCACTGGTTCTATCTACAAGTGAATCGCTCTTGCTACTTGTGGAGTGTCATAAGTGACAGGAGTAGGATTAGGCCATTCCGCCCATCAGGTCTACTCCGCCATTCAATCATCTCTCCCTCCTAACCCTATTCTCCTGCCTTCTCCCCATAACCCTCGACACCCGTACTAATCAAGATTCTATCGATCTCTGCCTTAAAAATATCCACTGACTTGGCCTCCACAGCCTTCCGTGGCAAAGAATCCCACAGATATACGGACGAGGGAGACTAAGAGGATAATCACGTCGATAATCATGTCACAGAGAACCAGAAAACAATCTAAAGATAAAGTAAGGTTTTATATTAGGAGGGCAGTGGGGGGGGGGGAGGAATAGGCCTGGATAGAGTGGATGTGGAGAGGATGTTTCCACAAGTGGGCAGTCTAGGACCAGAGGCCACAGCCTCAGAATAATAGGACCTTGCTTTAGAATGGAGATGAGGAGGTTTCTTTAGCCAGAGGGTGGTGAATCTGTGGAATTCATTGCCACAGACGGTCGTGGAGGCCAAGTCAATGGGTAGTTTTTAAATGGAGATTGACAGGTTCTTGATTGATAAGTGTGTCAAGGAGAAGGCAGGAGAATAGGGTTGAGAGGAAAAGGTAGATCAGCCATGATGGAATTGTGGAGTAGACTGGATGGGCCAAATGGCCTAACTCTGCGCTTAGGTCTTATGAACGTATGAAGTGGGGGAAGGATGGGGGAAAGTGGAAAGGTTATTCAATAAAACAGATGACAGATTGGCGGCAGCGGTAGAGTTGCTGCCTGACAGCGCCAGAGACCCGGGTTCGATCCTGACTACGGGCGTTGTCCGTGCGGAGCGGATGGGTCATTTTAAAAACAAAAACATTTCACAGGAATATTGTTGACATAACTACTGAATTTCGATGTGCAGGAAGGAACTGCAGATGCTGGTTTACACCGAAGATAAGACACAAATTGCTGGAGTAACTCAGCAGGACAGGCAGCATCTCTGGAGAGAAGGAATGGGTAACGTTTCGGGTCGAGACCCTCCGTCTGCAGAAGGGTGATGACCCGAAATGTCCCCCTTTCCTTCTCTCCAGGGATGCTGCCTGTCCCAAATGAATTTAAGATTGCTGTTTTTTGAACTATGATTAGCACAACCACTCTGAGATCTCCGGTGTCCTCCCACACATACAGGTTTATAGGTTAATCGGCTTGGTATCGTCCCTAGTGTGTGTAGGTTAGTGTAGGATCAGTCGAGGTGTGCTGGTGCGAATTCAAAGGTGTCCGCGCGGATCATAGCTTGCGGACCCGCTAGATTTCACAGTGGCGATGCCTTTAGGTCATCGGGTTCGTTTCGGTGAACGATGCAGATATAGTGAGCATAGTCTCGCTCAAACACTCCCCAGCGCTTGGCTATATCAGAATCAAATACAAGCGTGCTTGGCTTTCGACAGGAGTTAGCCATGTCGTAAATATCACTCACAAATAAAAACTGATAAACAAAATAAATCGTGGTAAACAGACGTGGGCTAGAACGATTTTCTGACACCATGTAAATACCTTATTCTCACCCAGGTTGAAGCACAAGCATCTTTATTGTCTAGTTCATCATCACATATGCAGTACATCACACATTCAGTCTACTGCAGCTACTGAAGACAGTGGGCGAGTTCTTACACTATAAATCATATAATTTATGATTATATGATTTAGGGGATTGAGGCAGTGCAGCGTAGGTTCATGAGATTGATCCCTGGGATGGCGGGACTGTCATATGAGGAAAGATTGAAATGACTAGGCTTGTATTCACTTTAGTTTAGAAGGATGAGGGGGGGATCTTATAGAAACATATAAAATTATAAAAGGACTGGACAAGCTAGATGCAAGAAAAATGTTCCCAATGTTGGGCGAGTCCAGAACCAGGGGCCACAGTCTTAGAATAAAGGGGAGGTCATTTAAGACTGAGGTGAGAAAAGACTTTTTCACCCAGAGAGTTGTGAATTTATGGAATTCCCTGCCAAGGAGGGCAGTGGAGGCCAAGTCACTGGATGGATTTAAGAGAGAGTTAGATAGAGCTCTAGGGGCTAGTGGAGTCAAGGGATATGGGGAGAAGGCAGGCATGGGTTATTGGTAGGGGACGATCAGCCATGATCACAATGAATGGCGGTGCTGGCTCGAAGGGCTAAATGACCTCCTCCTGCACCTATTTTCTATGTTTCTAAGTAATTAGGCGGAGTTATAATTGCTAAGCATTCTGATTGGCCAACATGCAATAGCCAATCTACCATGTTAGTGTGCGGGGATCGCTGGTCAGCATGGACTCGGTTGGGCTGAAGAGCCTGTTTCTGTGCTGTATCTCTAAACTAAATGACATTTTCTAAAACTTGAAAGGCTCTCTACCTGTTTTCCAGATCGGAAATGTCGGTCTGCAACTTCAAGTACCATTTCTCCGCCTGGCAGAACAACTGGCGCAGGAACAGCACATTAGTGTAGGTGGTGTTGATGAGCTCCGACTCCACCTCACTGTGCACCACCACCTTCAGCCCATCCAGAATATCTGTCACTTCATCCACAGTGAATGTGTCTTCAGTCAGCCTGGGGTGGACAAAATAGATTCAAGATTCAAGAGAGTTTATTGTCATGTGTCCCTGATAGGACAATGAAATTCTTGCTTTGCTTCAGCACAACAGAACATAGTAGGCATTGACTACAAAACAGATCAATGTGTCCATATACCATTATATAAATATATACACACATGAATAAATAAACTGATAAAGTGCAAATTACAGATAATGGGCTATTAATGTTCAGAGTTTTGTCCGATCCAAGTTTAATAGCCTGATGGCTGTGGGGAAGTAGCTATTCCTGAACCTGGACGTTGCAGTCTTCAGGCTCCTGTACCTTCTACCTGAAGGTAGCGGGGAGATGAGTGTGTGGCCAGGATGGTGTGGGTCCTTGATGATACTGCCAGAGATTATCTGAGATTAGCAATAGAGATTAGCACGAGTGTCAGAGGTTATGGGGAGAAGGCAGGAGAATGGGGTTAGGAGAGAGAGAGAGAGAGAGAGATAGATCAGCCATGATTGAACGGCGGAATACACTTAATGGGCCGAATGGCCTAATTCTGCTCCTATCACTTATGATCACGAGAGGGCCTGAACATCGGGGCGACTGCGGGGGGCTCGGGAGGCCCCGACCACGGATGAACAACTAAGAGGAGGATGACTGAACTTTGTTGCCTTCCCTCACAGTGGGAAACGTCGATGTTTATGTCAAATTCTATTGTGTGTTGTGTTCTTTTTCTATTCGTAAGGCTGTATGGCAACCCAAATTTCACTGTACCAATTGGTGCAGGTGACAATAAATGTCAACTTGAACTTGATCTTATCATCTGGACACCGGCATTTCACATTACTCTCTTTTTCATTTGTGTTTTGTAGTTTGAAGAGACAGCAGGGAAACAGGCCCTTCGGCCCACCTTGTCCACACTGACCAGCGATCCCTGCACAATAGTCCTTCACACACTAGGGACAATGATACATTTTTTAACACCAAGCCAATTAACCTTCAAACCTGTATGTCTTTAGAGTGTGTGAGGAAAGCAAAGGTCTCGGAGAAAACCCATGCAAGCCACGGGGAGAAGGTACAGACAGCACAAGTAGTCAGGATCGAACCCGGGTCTCTGGTGCTGCAAGGCAGCGACTCTACCGCTGCGCTACTGCGCCGCCAATATTGCCACTGTGCCGCCCCCCCCCCCCCCTCCCCATGTTGTCAAGACCACCAACTCTCCCATAAAGTTTGTGAGACGAGGGTTCTGGTTGTTGATTGTAGCGAGTGAGGTGGAGTTCGTGGCCCAGTCAGCATGCATGGTGCCAAAGTGGACATGGTTGACAGCTTCATGTTCCCAAGCATAAGTATCAGTAACAATTTGTCCTGGACCAACCATAGACAAAGAGTTTTCAAGAGGGAGTTAGATTTAGCTCTTAAGGCTAAAGGAATCAAGGGATATGGGGAGAAGGCAGGATCAGGGTACTGATTTTGGACGATCAGCCGTGATCACAGTGAATGGCGGTGCTGGCTCGCAGGGCCGAATGGCCTACTCCTGCACCTATTGTCTATGTTTCTATATTGAAGCTTCGGCCAAGAAAGCACACCAATGCCACGACATCCTTGGAGGAAGGAAGCTCGGCATGTCTCCAACGACTCTTGCCAACTTCCACAGATGTACTATAAATGTTGTCAAGCTGGAAAGGGTACAGAGAAGATTCACGAGGATGTTGCCCGCACTCGAGACTCTGAGCTATCGGGAGAGGTCGAGCTGGCTGGGACTCTATTCCTTGGGGCTCAGGAGGATGAGAGGTGATCTTATAGAGGATCTCATGAGGGGAAGAGATCGGGTCGATGCATCCCGAAAATATCCCGTAAATTTCCTATCGCAAGAAATCAGTGATCCCAATCAGGACTCGAGGGAGAGGGTGAGCAAGCTAGGACTCTAATTCGTGGAGCGCAAGAGGATGAGGGGAGATCTTATAGAGTTGTATAAAATCATGAGAGGAATAGATCGGGTAGATGCACAGAGTTGGGGAATCGAGGACCAGAGGACATAGGTTTAAGGTGAAGGGGGGAAAGATTTAATAGGAATCCGAGGTGTAACGTTTTCACACAAAGTGTGGTGGGTGTATGGAACGAGCTGACAGAGGAGGTAGTTGAAGCTGGGACTATCACAATGTTTAAGAAGCAGTTAGACAGGTACGTGGATAGGACAGATTTAGAGGGATATACGGGCCAAACACAGGCAGGTGGGACTAGTGTAGCTGAGACTTGTTGGGCGGTGTGGGCAAGTTGGGCCGAAGGGCCTGTTTCCACACTGTATCACCCTATGACCATAGAAAGCGTCCAACTTCTACAGATGTGCCATGGTATCGGGATGCATCATACCTTGGTTTGGAAACCATGAGAAATTGCAAAGAGTTGTGGATGTAGCCCAGTCCATCTCACAGACCAGACTCCCCACCATTGACTCCATCTACGCTCCACGCTGTCTTGGGAAGGCGGCCAACATAATCAAGGACCAATTTCACCCTGGTCATTCCCTCTGCTTCCCCACCCCCCCTCCTCTTCTCCCATCGGGCGGAAGATACAGAAGCTTAAAAGCACGTAACAGCAGATTGAGGAACAGCTTCTTCCCCGCTGTTATCTGCCTTCTGAATGGTCCCGCCAGTAGCTGTGTAGTCCCAATCTTCCAGCCTACCTCATTGCAGCCCTTGCTCTTCTTTATATCTGAACTTTACCTGTAACTGTAACACTATGATGCTCCGTGGATTGTCACCTTGTCGTGATGGAGAAGCTTGTGTGGACCTGAGATCCTGAGAGCGATGCCGTCTGGAGCTATGCTCCTGGTAGGGCCACCCATGGCGGTAAGGTCGAGGGGGAGGACTCTGACAAAGAGCCAATCCAACCAAGACCTCAACGGTGGAACAGGCGGAGGACGATGGCTGACCTTAGTGGAGCGTCACAACGGCTGGGAAGGCGGATGAAGGCTGCAGCAGAAAAGGGTCTCCGGTCGTCTTGGACTCCATGCCACTGGATCCTGACCCAGATCTGTCAAGGACCGTGGGGTGGCTGTCTGTGCACCAGTCTCCCCACGTTAAACAAAGTCACGCACTGGCGTCCTCCAACCCCGGAGACACCCATGGCTGAGGGAGGCCTAAGAAGATGATGCTGCAACACTATATTGTGGCCTCTAGTACTTTTCTCTTTGATTGAAGCTACGCCAAAGGAGCACACCAACACCACTCATAGAAACATAGAAACATAGACAATAGGTGCAGGAGGAGGCCATTTGGCCCTTCCAGCCAGCTCCGCCATTCACTGTGATCATGGCTGATCGCCCCCTATCAATAACCCGTGCCTGCCTTCTCCCGTTATCCCTTGACTCCACTAGCCCCTAGAGCTCTATTTAACTCTCTCTTAAATCCATCTAGTGACTTGGCCTCCACTGCCCTCTGTGGCAGGGGAATTCCACAAATTCACAACTCTCTGGGTGAAAAAGTTTTTTCTCACCTCAGTCTTAAATGGCCTCCCTTTTATTCTAAGACTGTGGCCCCTGGTTCTGGACTCGCCCAACATTGAGAACATTTTTCCTGCATCTAGCTTGTCCAGTCCTTTTATAATTTTATATGTTTCTATAAGATTCCCCACCCCCCCCCCCCTCATCCTTCTAAACTCCAGTGAATACATGCCTAGTCTTTTCAATCTTTCCTCATATGACAGTCTCGCCATCCCAGGGATCACTCTGGTGAACCTACGCTGCACTGCCTCAATCACAAGGATGTCCGTCCTCAAATTAGGAGACCAAAACTGTACACAATACTCCAGATGTGGTCTCACTCCTTCCTTAGTAGGAGGAGGACATCTGACATGATTGTACACATGTATTGTACGGTTTAATTTGACTGGATTGCAATGCAAACAAAGCTTTT
>CM075995.1:8582196-8602674 GCA_038087875.1 Malacoraja senta | reverse complement strand
GAATGGCCTCCTCCTGCACCTATTTTCTACGTTTCTATGTTTCTATATATTCAAGGCAGAGATAGATAGATTCTTGATTAGTACGGGTGTCAGAGGTTCTGGGGAGAAGGCAGGAGAATGGGGTTGGGAGGGAGAGATAGATCAGGCATGATTGAATGGCGGAGTAGACTTGATGGGCCGAATGGTCTATTTCTGCTCCTGTTCCTTGTGACTTTACGAAAGCAAACAGAGATAACATGTAAACGAGGACAGTGCACGGCTGCTCACTTGGGTGGTTATCAGTTAAACATTGCAACCACAGACAGCCAAAGATTGGCATCAGTCAGGTGCAGAGCTAGTGATGACAGCCCACGGGCCCAGACCACATCCTCAACCAATTCAGGCCTCGCTTCGTGTAAACAAGAGAACAGATTCAATCAGTCCCCGGCCCCCACCACCAACTCCCCTAAACACCAGCCCTCGTCCATCACACAAACCAACCTCCCTTCCAATACAAGGTTAATTCCCGGGATGGCGGGACTGTCATATGCTGAGAGAATGGAGCGGCTGGGCTTGTACACTCTGGAGTTTAGAAGGATGAGAGGGCATCTCATTGAAACATATAAGGTTTGGACACGCTAGAGGCAGGAAACATGTTCCCGATGTTGGGGGAGTCCAGAACCAGGGGCCACACACAGTTTAAGAATAAGGAGTAAGCCATTTAAAACGGAGACGAGGAAACACTTTTTCTCACAGAGAGTGGTGAGTCTGTGGAATTCTCTGCCTCAGAGGGCGGTGGAGGCAGGTTCTCTGGATGCTTTCAAGAGAGAGCTAAATAGGGCTCTTAAAGATAGCGGAGTCAGGGGATATGGGGAGAAGGCAGGAACGGGGTACTGATTGGGGATGATCAGCCATTATCACATTGAATGGCGGTGCTGGCTCGAAGGGCCGAACGGCCTACTCCTGCACCTATTGTCTATTGTCTATTGACTCCATCTACACCTCACGCTGCCTCGGCAAGGCCAGCAGCATAATCAAGGACCAGTCACACCCCGGTCACTCCCACCTCCCCCTCTCCCATAGAGTGATAGAGTGATACAGTGTGGAAACAAGTCCTTCGGCCCATCTTGCCCACACCGGCCAACATGTCCCAGCTACACTAGTCCAACCTGCCTGCGCTTGGTCCATATCCCTCCAAACCTGTCTAACTGTTTCTTAAACGATGGGATAGTCCCAGCCTCAACTACCTCCTCTGGCAGCTTGTTCCATACACCCACCACCCTCTGTGTGAAAAAGTTACCCCTCGGATTCTTAAATCTTTTCCCCTTCACCTTGAACCCATGTCCTCTGGTCCTCTGATTCCCCTACTCTGGGCAAGAGACTCTGTGCATCCACCCGATCTATTCCTCTCATGATTTTGCACAGCTCCATAAGATCTCCCCTCATCCTCCTGCGCTCCAGGAAATAGAGACCCAGCCTGCTCAACCTCTCCCTGTAGCTCACGCCCTCTAGTCCTGGCAACATCCTCGTAAATCTCATCAGGCAAACGGTACAGAAGTGTGAAAAGGCACAGCTCCAGACTCAGGGACAGTTGTTATCAGGCAACTGAACAGTTTCATAGTTGTGTTTCCTTGATGTAAACTGCCACATTACAGCTTCACAAGATCAGTGGCGGAAATCCCGGGGGGGGGGGGGGAACAGGGGGGACACGTCCCCTCTGATTTGAGAGGTGGGGGACGATCCCCCCTCAATTTTTTGTAATCCGGATTTTAAAACCCGGTGAAATCTCCGCTTTCCGCGAGACAGTGTGGGGTGGGACTGATGATCGAGGGCGCCGATTGGACGAGAGGGACGTCGGTCAGCAGGCAATGGGGGGGGGGGGGACATGATGATTCAGCGCGATCATTGGAGGAGGGAGACGTGCCCAGGTGATACGGTCACAACGGCAGCCCTGGACACAGACCTGTGCCTCGTCCGCAGCGAGAAAAGATCCCGGCCGGCTCTCGGGCGCTGCAATGGCTGCCGAACCTCCACTGGACGCATCCCCGTCCCCACCCAAGTGCACCCTCCCCCCCCATGCCCGGGGGTGGCCAGAGAGGTCGGGAGTCAGACGGGAACTGTGCCCCCAGGCCCACAGCCAGCACAGAGAAGCAGCGTTAAACCCAGCTCAACTCTGCCTGTCCCGCCAGGTTAACCTACAGCCCTGCCTGGACTTACGGGAAATATGGCCCAGGCTTACAGCCAGCGCGGAGATGCAGCGCTAACTCCACGGCTCCGGACCGGTGTCCCGTCAGTCCAGGCAGGGCTGTAGGTTAACCCGACGAGACAGGCAGAGTTGAGCTGCATTCAGCGCTGGATTGAGCTGTAATTACCGTTCACAGGGCCCACGGCACAAGCCTTCGAAGCCTCGCGCGCGCGTGTGTGAGTGAGCGCATGCGCACGCGTGCGCGGACGCCAAGAAATTGTGTCCACCCCCCACCCCCGTCACCCGGCCCCCTCCATATTTTGATAGCGATTTCCGTCACTGTTCACAACTAACTATCGGAGGCTTAACAATCGTGACTTGGGTTCAGCCATCTTTATTCAGGATCCATCTTGAGTACTGCGCCACAGGTGGCGCTATTCCCATTCAGGGGCCTGTCCCACTTACGGGCCTGTCCCACTTACGGGCCTGTCCCACTTACGGGGCCTGCCCCACTTGCGCGACCTTTACAGGCGACTGCTGGCACCCGGCGACCAGAAAGAGACGCTCCGATGCTTTGGAGGCCTCTCACGACTGTAGGAGACCTCTCACGACCATACAGGCTGTATTGTCGTGAGAGGTCGGTCGTGAGAGGTCTCCAAAGAGTCGTAGCGTCTTTCTGGTCGTTGCTGAATTTTCAACATGTTGAAAATTTTGGCGACCTATGACGGGTGCTGGCAGTCGCCTGTAAAGGTCGCGTTAGAGGGACAGGCCCTACCCACACACAACCAGAGAGCAGCGCTGAACTACTATCTACCTCATCAGTGACCCTAGGACTATCCTTGATCGGACTTTGCTGGCTTTACCTTGCACTAAACGTTATTCCCTTATCATGTATCTGTACACGGTAAATGGGTCGATTGTAATCATGTATTGTCTTTCCCCTGACTGGTTAGCACGCATCAAAAGCTGCATTCGCTCCAAGGCAGCAACTCTACCGCTGCGCCACCGCGACTGCCCTTTGGTCCATATCCGCGTTGTCCGGCTTTGGTCCATATCCCCAGTGTCATACATCACGGAAACAGGCCCTTCGGCCCAACTTGCCCATGCCGACCAAGATGCCCCATCTACCCTAGTCCCATTCGCCCGCATTTGACCCATGACCCTAGAAGCACGGAGCCATACATCACGGAAACAGGCCCTTCGGCCCAACACGCCCATGCCGACCATCATTCCTGATTTTATACACCTCTACAAGATCACCCCTCATCCTCCTGCTCTCCAAGGAATAAACTTCTAGCCTGCGCAACTTCTCCTTATAACTCAGGCTCTGGTCTCCTGGCTACAGGCCCTTCAGCCCAATTGTCCATGCCGACCAAGATGTCCCACCTACACTGGTCCCACCTGCCCACGTTTGGCCCATATCCTTCTAACCCTTTCCTGTCCATTTACCTGCCCAAGAGTCTTTTGAATGTTATAGTACCGACCTCACCTACCTCCTCTGGCATCTCGTTCCATATACCGACCACCATCTTTGTGAAAAAGTTGTCCCTCAGGTTCCTATTATAACTTTCCCCTCTCACCTTAAACCCATGTGCTCTGGTTTTTAATTCCCTAAAGGGGCTGTCCCACTTGGGCGACCTAATTGGCGAGTTTAGAAGAGTTTAGGAGAGTTTGAAAAAGTGTCATGTTGAAGACCTCCTTCCACCTCCTTCGACTGTGTTGAAGACCAGCTTCGACTAGCTACATGAAAATTGGACACCGAATAGTGGAGAGTGAAGACGACCTCCTTCGATCTCCTTCGACCTCCCTTCGACTATGATGTAGACTATCTACGACGACCTTCGACTACCCTCGATTACCTACGACTAACATGCCGACCTACTACGACTGAACCTACGAGTAAAAAAAGTATCGGTTTTTTTCCATGGCGACCTTTTTTTACTCGCGGGCAATTTTCAACATGTTGGAAAAAAACCGCCGCGACCTAGCTGAGGCCTCGAGTACGCGGAGACCACCCTCGAGCATGAAGGAGAGTTACAAAGATCTCCTACGACCTTGTGTCGACCATACTGAGAGTATGAGTTGAGGGCAAACTCGCCAGAACTCGCGGATTAGGTCGCCCAAGTGGGACAGCCCCTTAACTTGGGTAAGAGTTCACCCAATCTATACCTCTCATGATTTTGTACACCTCTATATAAGATCACCCCTCATCCTCCTGCGCTCCAGGGAATAGAGTCCCAGCCTGCTCAACCTCTCCCTGTAGCTCAGGCCCTCCAGTCCTGGCAACATCCTCGTAAATTCTCTCTGCACCTTTTACATTTTAAAGCTATACACTTTCCGTTTTAATGACATTCTATCTTCAGCAGGGCGACCAAAACTGAACACAATATTCCGAGTGTGGTCTCTGCAGGAAAAAAATGTCCCCCGTGTTGGGGGAGTCCAGAACCAGGGGTCACACAGTTTAAGAATAAGGGGTAGGCCATTTAAGACTGAGATCAGGAAAAAAAACGTTCACCCAGAGAGTTGTGAATCTGTGGAATTCTCTGCCACAGAAGATAATGGAGGCCAAATCTCTGTATGTTTTCAAGAGAGAGTTAGACAATAGATAATAGACAATAGGTGCTGGAGTAGGCCATTCGGCCCTTTGAGCCAGCACCGCCATTCAATGTGATCATGGCTGATCATCCCCAATCCGTACCCCGTTCCTCCCTTCTCCCCATATCCCCTGACTCCGCTATCTGCCTCTATCTAACGCTCTCTTGAAAGCATCCAAAGAACCTGCCTCCACCGCCTTCTGAGGCAGAGAATTCCACACACTCACCACACTCTGTGTGAAAAAGTTTTTCCTCATCTCCGTTCTAAATGGCTTACTCCTTATTCTTAAACTGTGGCCCCTGGTTCCGGACTCCCCCAACATCGGGAACATGTTTCCTGCCTCTAGCGTGTCCAAACCCCTTAACAATCTTATATGTTTCAATAAGATCTCCTCTCATCCTTCTAAATTCCAGAGTACACAAGCCCAGCTGCTCCATTCTCTCAGCATACGACAGTCCCGCCATCCCGGGAATTAACCTAGATTTAGCTCTTAGGGCTAAGGAAATCAGGGGATATGGGGAGAAGGCAGGAACGGGGTACTGATTGGGGATGATCAGCTATGATCACATTGAATGGCGGTGCTGGCTCGAAAAGCCGAATGGCCTACTCCTGCACCTTTTTTCTATATTTCTATGTTTCTAACTACATCTTGAGCAACATGTAGCATAACATCCCAACTTCTAAACTCCAGCACTTCGTGGTTTGGTAGCAAGATGATATTTCAAACAGTAAAGTCTATCCATCCCTGCTTGACATCAGCTTCAGATGAAAACACTCAATTTCTAACAAAGACACAGAGCGCTGGAGTAACTCAGCGGGTCAGGCAGCATCTGTGGAGCGAAGGAAATGGGCAACCTTTCGGCCGAAACCCTGAAGGAAATAGGCAACGTTTCGGGCCGAAACCCGGAAGGGTTTCGGGCCGAAACGTTGCCTATTTCCTTCGCTCCATAGATGCTGCCGGAACATGGATAGGTGACGTTTCACAGAGTGCTGGAGTAACTCAGCGGGTCAGGCAGCATCTGTGGAGAACATGGATAGGTGACGTTTCACAGAGTGCTGGAGTAACTCAGCGGGTCAGGCAGCATCTGTGGAGAACATGGATAGGTGACGTTTCACAGAGTGCTGGAGTAACTCAGCGGGTCAGGCAGCATCTGTGGAGAACATGGATAGGTGACGTTTCACAGAGTGCTGGAGTAACTCAGCGGGTCAGGCAGCATCTGTGGAGAACATGGTGTATAGAAGTTGGGAGGTCATGTTGCAGTTGTATAAGACGTTGGTGAGGCCACATTTAGAGTATAGTGTTCAGTTCTGGGCCACTGTGTTATCGGAAAGATGTTGTCACGCTGGACAGGGTGCGGAGAAGATTTACCAGGAGTGCTGACCCCCAGTGCTCTGTGTCTATCTATTGTCTGCAGTTTTTGGTCCCCTAATTTGAGGAAGGACATGCTTGCTATTGAGGGAGTGCAGCGTAGGTTTACAAGGTTAATTCCCGGGATGGCGGGACTGTCATATGCTGAGAGAATGGAGCGGCTGGGCTTGTACACTCTGGAGTTTAGAAGGATGAGAGGGGATCTCATTGAAACATATAAGATTATTAAGGGTTTGGACACGCTAGAGGCAGGAAACATGTTCCCGATGTTGGGGGAGTCCAGAACCAGGGGCCACAGTTTAAGAATAAGGAGTAAGCCATTTAGAACGGAGACGAGGAAACACTTTTTCTCACAGAGACTGGTGAGTCTGTGGAATTCTCTGCCTCAGAGGGCGGTGGAGGCAGGTTCTCTGGATGCTTTCAAGAGAGAGCTAGATAGGGCTCTTAAAGATAGCGGAGTCAGGGGATATGGGGAGAAGGCAGGAACGGGGTACTGATTGGGGATGATCAGCCATGATCACATTGAATGGCGGTGCTGGCTGGAAGGGCCGAATGGCCTACTCCTGCACCTATTGTCTATTGTCTATCTTACACTGAATCGTTGCTGTGTTTAGATGCAGGGATCAGCAGCTGGCAAGGAGATGACGGAAGGGAACGACGACCAGTATTCGTCGGCGGGGACCATAGACTACAGCTCAGAGTACCCCAACTATCAAGATTACGACGAGTCTGGCGGCATTTGCCGAAGATCGGATGTCCGCCAATTTGCCCGCTACTTCCTGCCGACGTTCTACCTGGTGGTCTTCCTGCTGGGCTTTGCGGGGAACATCCTGGTGGTGGTGCTGTACGCCTACAACAAGAGGGTGAAGACCATGACCGACGTGTACCTGCTCAACCTGGCGGTGGCCGACATCCTCTTCCTCTGCACCCTCCCCTTTTGGGCCCTGGACGCCGTGTCCGGCTGGGTCTTTGGAGACTTCATGTGCAAGACGGCCGCCAGCATCTACAAGGTCAACTTCTTCAGCTGTATCCTGCTGCTGTCCTGCATCAGCGTGGACCGCTACATCGCCATCGTGATGGCCGTCAAGGCCAGGGCCTCCAGGAGGAAGATGCTCCATCGCAGCAAGGTGACCTCCCTGCTGGTCTGGATGTCGGCCGTGATCCTGTCCCTGCCTGAATTCTGCTTCAGCCAGCAGGACTCCACGCAGGGCCGTTGCCTGACCATCTACCCGGGGAAGGCCCTAAAGGCCTCGGGCCTAGCCGTCCAGGTGGCCGTCGGCTTCTTCCTCCCCTTCACCGTCATGGCCTTCTGCTACTCCACCGTCGTCTGGAAGCTGCTCCGAGCACGCACGCTGCAGAGGCACCGGGCCATCAAGGTGATCGGGACGGTGGTGGCGGTCTTCGTCCTCTCCCAGCTGCCCTACAACACCTTGGTCATCGTCAGGGCCATGGACGCCATCAACATCACCATCACCGACTGCCAGACCCTCAAGTACTTGGACTTCGCCACCCAGGTCGCCCAGAGCGTGGCCTTCCTGCACTCCTGCCTCAACCCGCTCCTGTACGCCTTCATCGGAGTCAAGTTCCGCAAAGATCTGCTGAGAATCCTGAAGGATGTGGGATGTGCCGGGACCGCCACAGCCAAACCACAGCTAGGCCCGTCTAAGACGGACTCTAAGTTCTCCCCTGTGCATTCAGAGACTGAAACTACAGCGACCCTCTCTCTATAACCACCCCCCCCCCACCCCCCACCCCCCACCACCAATAACACAGGCCAAAACACGAGCGTCCAAAGTACAAGGTTAGTTTAGAGGTGTATGGAACGAGCTGCCGGAGGAGGGAGTTGAGGCAACATTTAAGAAACATTTGGACAGGTACATGGATAGGACAGGTTTGGAGGGATATGGGCCAAACGCGGGCAGGTGGGACTAGTGTAGCTGGGGCATGTTGGCCGGCACCGCACGTTTCTGGATACAGCGAGGAAACTGGCCCTTCGGCCCACCGTGTCCGCACCGACTAGTGATCCCCCGCACGTTAGTGTTGCCAACTGTCCCGTATTAGCCGGGACATCCCGTACATTGGGCTAAATTGGTTTGTCCCGTACGGGACCGCCCCTTGTCCCGTATTTGACCGCTACTACTCGGGTCGAGGGGACTGTCGGGTCGGAGCGCCGCGTCCGGCCCCCGCCTCACCCGTCCCCGACGTAGTGCAGCCCGTGGAGTGCAGCAGCAGCAGCGCCTCCTCGCCCGTGGCCCCGTCGGTCGGTCGGTCGGCAGCCCGGCCAGCTGTCCGACCTTCGGACCTTCGCTTACCGCCGACACCACCACCACCACCACCCCTCCTTCTCACGGCCGATCATCGGTTCGTGAGTAGGACGGAGCGCCGGACTGTGCGCGCGGCCCCCTGGGCCAAAACTCCTCAGCTGGGCCTGCCGGCTGGGCTTTGTGTGCAGTCCAGCACCCGGAGCCAACTCATCATTCACCCAGCCACGGCCCAGTCGCTCAACGAATTGCCGTCGGGGAATTTGTCCCGTATTTTGACCTTTTGTCCCTTATTTGGGAGTGAGGACGTTGGCGACCTTACTTGGAGCGCAGGAGGATGAGCGGTGTTTTAGAGCATACAGTGCAATCATCAGTTGGAACATTAAATATCCACTTGTCCGGATTAACTGTATGTTGCTGTTTTATGCTACATTCCTTTCAATGTTTTGTAATCTTTCGCTGATGTGCTTTAATAAATAAAGCAGCATAAAGCTGTGGGCCATAAAATAATTTGACTGCTGACTTGTCATTGTGACCAACAGTGATGTTTTGTGATAATAGCTTCGTCTTCATGTGATAGGGGCAGAATCAGGCCATTCGGCCCATCGACTCCACTCCGCCATTCAATCACGGCTGATCTATCTCTCCCTCTCAACCCCATTCTCCTGCCTTCTCTCCGTAACCCCTGACACACACAGGTCTAAAAAGTTAAACTCATTTAGTTTAGCTTATAGAAACATAGACAATAGGTGCAGGAGGAGGCCATTCGGCCCTTTGAGCCAGCACCGCCATTCATTGCGATCAGGGCTGATCGTCCCCAATCAATAACCCGTGCCTGCCTTCTCCCCATATCCCTTGACTCCACTAGCCCCTAGAGCTCTATCTAACTCTCTCTTAAATCCATCCAGTGACTTGGCCTCCACTGCCCTCTGTGGCAGGGAATTCCACAAATTCACAACTCTCTGGGTGAAAAAGTTTTTTCTCACCTCAGTCTTAAATGGCCTCCCCTTTATTCTAAGACTGTGGCCCCTGGTTCTGGACTCGCCCAACATTGGGAACATTTTTCCTGCATCTAGCTTGTGCAGTCCTTTTATAATCTTATATGTTTCTATAAGATAACCCCTCATCCTTCTAAACTCCAGTGAATACAAGCCTAGTCTTTTCAATCTTTCCTCATATGACAGTCCCGCCATCCCAGGGATCAATCTGGTGAACCTACGCTGCACTGCCTCAATCACAAGGATGTCCTTCCTCAAATTAGGAGACCAAAACTGTACACAATACTCCAGATGTGGTCTCACCAGAGCCCTATACAACTGCAGAAGAACCTCTTTATTCCTATACTGAAATCCTCTTGTTATGAAGGCCAACATTCCATTAGCTTTCTTCACTGCCTGCTGTACCTGCACGCCAACTGTCAGTGACCGGTGTACAAGGACACCCAGGTCTCGCTGTACCTCCCCCTAACCTAACCCCATTGAGATAATAATCTGCCCCCTTGTTTTTGCCACCAAAGTGGATAACCTCACATTTATCTATATTATACTGCATCTGCCACGCATCTGCACACTCACTCAACCTGTCCAAGTCACCCTGCAACCTCCTAACATCCTCTTCACAGTTCACACTGCCACCCAGCTTTGTGTCATCCGCAAACTTGCTAGTGTTGCTCCTAATTCCCTCTTCCAAATCATTAATATATATGGTAAACAGTTGCGGCCCCAACACCGAGCCTTGCGGCACTCCACTCGCCACTGCCTGCAATTCTGAAAAGGACCCGTTCACTCCTACTCTTTGCTTCCGGTCTGCCAACCAATTTCTATCCACGTCAACACCCTACCCGCAAATACCATGCGCTCTAATTTTAGTCACCAGTCTCCCGTGCGGGACCTTATCTAAGGCTTTCTGAAAGTCTAGATACACTACATCCACTGGCTCCCCTTCATCCATTTTACCTGTCACTTGCAGATTAACTTCTTGGGAATCCTGCAACAACACTCCCAAGTCCCTTTGCACCTCCGATTTCTGGATTCTCTCCCCATTTAGAAAACATTCCACGCCTTTACTCCTACCACCAAAATGCATGGCTCCACACTTTGCTACGCTGTATTATTGTATCTGAGGAGGTTTTAGTTTGTTTAGTTTAGAGATGCAGCTGAACTAAACTGCCTGCAACCCAGCCGACTATTTGTGGGCCAACCACAGAAGCAGATCTGAAAATCGCTCCCTACTCTTAACACTGTGACTGGCTCGATTGTAGCCATATATAGTCCTTCCGCTGACTGGTTAGCACGCGACAAAAAGCTTTTTTAAACTGCACCTCGGTACGTGTGACAATAAACTGAACTGAAAAATGAAGTGCAGAAACAGGCCCTTCGGCCCACCGAGTCCAGGCCGACCAACGATCCCCGCACACACTAACACTATCCTATTTACCATTTTACCGAAGCCAATTACCCTACAAACCTGTACGTCTTTGGAGCGTGTGAGCAAACCCGAGAACCCGCAGAAAACCCACGCAGGTCGCCAACGAGGTAGATGGGAGGTCAGGACCGCTCTCTAGTTGGTGAGAGGACGGTTCGGTTGCCTGATAACAGACAATAGACAATAGGTGCAGGAGTAGGCCATTCGGCCCTTCGAGCCAGCACCGCCATTCAATGTGATCATGGCTGAACATCCACAATCAGTACCCCGTTCCTGCCTTCTCCCCATATCCCCTGACTCCGCTATCTTTAAGAGCCCTATCTAGCTCTCTCTTGAAAGCATCCAGAGAACCTGCCTCCACCGCCCTCTGAGGCAGAGAATTCCACAGACTCACCACTCTCTGTGAGAAAAAGTGTTTCCTCATCTCCGTTCTAAATGGCTTACCCCTTATACTTAAACTGTGGCCCCTGGTTCTGGACTCCCCCAACATCGGGAACATGCTTCCTGCCTCTAGCGTGTCCAAGCCCTTAACAAACTTATATGTTTCAATGAGATATCCTCTCATCCTTCTAAACTCCAGAGTGTACAAGCCCAGCTGCTCCATTCTCTCAGCATATTACAGTCCCGCCATCCCGGGAATTAACCTTGTGAACCTGCGCTGCACTCCCTCAATAGCAACAGCCGGGAAGAAACTGTCCCTAAATCTGGAGGTGTGCGTTTGTTTTCACACTTCTGTACCTCGTGCCTGATGGGAGAGGGGAGAAGAGGGAGTGGCCGGGGTGAGACTGGTCCTTGATTATGCTGCTGGCCTTGCCAAGGCAGCGTGAGGTGTAGATGGTGTCGATGGAAGGGAGGTTGGTTTGTGCGATGGTCTGGGCTGCGTCCACAATTCTCTGCAAGTTCTTGCGGTCTTGGATGGAGCCGTTCCCAAACCGTGCCGTGATGCATCCCGATAAAATTCTAAAAGGTGAGTTGAACCAAGTTTCAAGGAGATGTGCGGGGCATGTTTTGTTTTACGCGGAGGGCGGTGGGTGCCTGGAACGCGCTTCCTGGGGTGGTGGTGGAGGCAGATACGATAGTGGCGTTAAAAGGTCTTTTAGACAGGCACGTGGATATGCAGAGAATACAAGGATATGGATAGACACAAAATGCTGGAGTAACTCAGCGGGACAGGCAGCATCTCTGGATGGAAGGAATGGGTGACGTTTCGGCTCGAGACCGTTCTTGTGCAGGCAGATGAGAGATGGACTTGGCATCATGTTCAGCAGAGACATTATGGGCCGAAGGGCCCGTTCCTGTGCTGTACTGTTCTAAGTTCTACTAGACCAAGTGGGGCCCATTGGGTCCCTGTCACACGGGAGGCCTGGTTCCCTCAACGCAACCTATTCCCCAATGCAATATTCCACCACTCACCCATAGCCCCCACGGGAGGCCTGGTCCCCCAACGCAACCCTAGTCCCTAACGCAATATTCCACCACTCACCCATAGCCCCCACGGGAGGCCTGGTCCCCCAACGCAACCCTAGTCCCTAACGCAATATTCCACCACTCACCCATAGCCGACAACTGCGCAGGGGCTGCTCCTTTTGCCTTATGCACCCTCCCTCATTTTTAAACTTTAAAAAAATGCATTTGCACTTGCTAGCTAGCAGGACTCAGTGTACTGTGACTTTTAAAAAATGCATTTGCACTTGCTGGGGCCAGCAGGACTCGGTGTACTCTGACTTCAAAACAAATGCATTTGCACTTGCTAGCTAGCAGGACTCAGTGTACTGTGACTTTAAAAAATGCATTTGCACTTGCTGGGGCTGGCAGGACTCAGTGTACTTCGATAGCAACAATGTTGGGAGCAGGGCTACAATCCCATTGCGACGTCACAGCTGTAAGCACGGGGAAAAAGCTGTTATTTTATTCCGTCTCTTCACATTTTTGAACATTTTGATTAATAACTCGAGAAAAAATGCATGAATTTTTCAGATGAGGCGATCATTGACTTCACGGGGAAAATCTCTACCGGAATATGTAAAAGAATTACCATTAGCGCATCGTTTTTTTGAAAAGATATGATCGCACACGAACAAATAAATACACACACATACACACACACATCCAAGATCAGAGTTTTATAGTTATAAAAGCCCTGTCCCACGGTACGAGTTCATTCCAAGAGCTCTCCCGAGTTTTAAAAAAATTAAACTCGTGTTAAGCACTGAGAATGAACGTAGCGGGTACGTCGGAGCTCGGGGACGTCTCTTAGCGGCTCGTAACGCTAACGGCAGGTACTCGGGAAGACTCGCTAATGGCAGGTAAGCACGGGAAGACTCGTGAAGATTTTTTCAACATGATGAAAAATGTCCACGAGAGCCCCGAGTACCGACGAGTGGCCATTACCGTAAATCTCCGAGTTCGAATCAGGGCAAACTCGGGAGATCTCTTGGAATGAACTTGTACCGTGGGACAGGGGTTTAAGGATAGGATAATGATGGTTTATTTCAATTTCCATTTATATCAACGTTTAATAACTCCATAAAGTCCTTCTTTGCTTAGTTTAGTTTAGAGATAGAGCGCGGAAACAGCCCCGTCGGCCCGTCTAATTGACCCTACAGTCCACACCAACCAGCGATCCCCGCATACTATTTCTATGTCCTACACACCATGGGGCAATTTACAGATGCTAATTAACCTGCAAACCCGCAAATCTTTGGAGTGTGGGAGGAGACCGGAGCACCCGGAGAAAACCCACGCAGGTCACGGGGCGAAAGTACAAACTCCGTACAGACAGCACCCGTAGTCGGGATCGACCCCGGGTCTCTGGCGCTGTGAGGCAGCAACTCTACCGCTGCGCCACCGTGCCGTCCGCCGTACAAAAATCTTACGTTCCCAAAGCTTTAGTTCCAACATGGTGGCGCAGCGGTAGAGTTGCTGCCTCACAGCGTCACAGGCCTGGGTTCGATCCTGGCTACGGGCGCTGTCTGTACAGAGTTTGTACGTTCTCCCCCGTGACCTGCGTGGGTTTTCTCCGGGATCTCTGGTTTCCTCCCACACTCCAAAGACGTGCAGGTTTATAGGTTAATTGGTTGGGTGTAAATGTAAATTGTCCCTAGTGTGTGTAGGGTTGTGTTAGTGTGCAGGGATCGCTGGTCGGTGCGGACTGGGTGGGCCGAGGGTTCTGTTTCCGCGCTGTATCTCTATGCTAAACTGAACTAACCCTTATCTATTGCACCATCTTTCTCACACCAGCTTTTATCTTTTTCTTTTCAAGGTTAAAAGCAGAAACGCATTTTATTGTGAATGTCTGCTGGAACTTTGTTTTCACGCATGTGCGAGAGAGATTAAAGTCTAATCGGCTGTTTGTCTGAGGCAAGGTGTGAACATATCAAAGTGGTTTCAGGATATGTGTTAGTCTCACGTGTCTTCATCTGGTGAGGTTTCTATTTGTGCAGGAAGGAACTGCAGGTGCTGGTTTGAACCGGAGATAGGCACAAAAATGCTGGAGTAACTCAGCGGGGCAGGCAGCGTCTCTGGAGAGAAGGAATGGGTGACGTTTCGGGTCGAGACCCTTCTTCAATCCAATTCCCCCTTCCCCAGTCAAATGGGCATGTTGCCAGGACTCCTGCTGCCGTTGTACAGAGCCCTAGTGAGACCACACCTGGAGTATTGTGTGCAGTTTTGGTCCCTCTAATTTGAGGAAGGACATTCTTGCTATTGAGGGAGTGCAGCGTAGGTTCACAAGGTTAATTCCCGGGATGGCGGGACTGTCATATGCTGAGAGAATGGAGCAGCTGGGCTTGTACACTCTGGAGTTTAGAAGGATGAGAGGGCATCTCATTGAAACATATAAGATTGTTAAGGCCTTGGACACGCTAGAGGCAGGAAACATGTTCCCGATGTTGGGGGAGTCCAGAACCAGGGGCCACACAGTTTAAGAATAAGGAGTAAGCCATTTAGAACGGAGACGAGGAAACACTTTTTCACACCGAGTGGTGAGTCTGTGGAATTCTCTGCCTCAGAGGGCGGTGGAGGCCGGTTCTCTGGATGCTTTCAAGAGAGAGCTAGGTGGGGCTCTTAAAAATAGCGGAGTCAGGGGATATGGGGAGAAGGCAGGAACGGGGTACTGATTGGGGATGATCAGCCATGATCACATTGAATGGCGGTGGTGGCTCGAAGGGCCGAATGGCCTACTCCTGCACCTATTGTCTATTGTCTATTGTATTGCAGGCTACCCAGTCAGCGGAAAGACAATGCGTGATTACAATGAAGCCGTCCACTGTGCACAGATACAGGATAAATAGCGCTTCGTGCAACATAAAGTCCAGTAATGTCCGATTAAAGATAATGCAAGGGTCTCCAATGAGGTAGTTGGGAGGTCAGGACCGCTCTCTAGTTGGTGAGACGACGGTTCAGTTGCCTGATAACAGCCGGGAAGAAACTGCCCCTGAATCTGGAAATGCTACCCTTGTCGCTTTACCTCCCCCCTTGACTCCATCCAAGGACCCAAGCAGTCTTTCCAGGTGCGGCAGAGGTTCACCTGCATCTCCTCCAACCTCATCTACTGCATCCGCTGCTCTAGATGCCAGCTGATCTACATCGGTGAGACCAAGCACAGGCTTGGCGATCACTTCACCCAACACCTCCGCTCGGTTCGCAATAACCAACCTGATCTCCCGGTGGCTCAGCACTTCAACTCCCCCTCCCATTCCCAATCCAACCTTTCTGTCCTGGGCCTCCTCCATGGCCAGAGTGAGGCCCAGCGCAAATTGGAGGAGCAGCACTTCATATTTCGCTTGGGTAGTTTACACCCCAGCAGCATGAACATTGACTTCTCCAATTTCAGGTAGTCCCTGCTTTCTCCTCCCCTTCCCAGCTCTCCCACAGCCCACTGTCTCCGCCTCTTCCTTTCTTCTTCCCGCCCCCCCCCCCACATCAGTCTAATGAAGGGTCTCGACCTGAAACGTTGCCTATTTCCTTCGCTCCATAGATGCTGCCTCGCCCGCTGAGTGTCTCCAGCATTTTTGTCTACCTCTGAATCTGGAGATGTGCGTTTTCTACTCCGCCATTCAATCATGACCGATCTATCCCTCCCACCTACCTAACCACATTCTCCTGCCTTCTCCCCATAACCCCCGACACCTGTACTAATCAACAGGTTGCATGTTCTCCCTGTGACCGCGTGGGGTTTTCTCCGGGTGCTCGGGTTTCCTCCAACATGCCAAAGATGTGCGGGTTTGCAGGTTAATGGCCCCTCCATAAACTTCCCCTAGTGTGTAGGGAGTAGTTGAGAAAGTGGGATAAGATAGGACTAGTATGCACGGGTGATCGATGGTGGGTATGGACTCGTTGGAGCGAAGGGCCTGTTTCCACGCTGTATCTATCAATCGCTCGTTGATCAAAAGGGTTGAGTCGGGAAGAAAGGTTAAGCAGGGTTGGCCTCTAGCAGTGGTATCGACTCATAACGCCGTACAGAGTGGAAACAGGACCTTCGGCCCAACTTGCCTTTACTACCATAAGTCATAGGAACAGAATTAGGCCATTCGGCCCATCGAGTCAGCACCATTCAACCCCATTCTCCTGCCTTCTCCCCGTAACCCCTGCCACCCGTACTAATCAAGAATCTATCCCATCTCTTGCCTTAAAAATATCCACTGACTTGGCCTCCACAGCCCTCTGTGGCGATGAATCCTGATTCCTGATTATCAGGCTGGAGTATTGCGAACAAATGTGGGCCCCATATCTGAGGAAGGATGTGCCGGCTCTGGAGAGGGTCCAGAGGAGGTTTACAAGAACGATCCCAGCAATGAGTGGGTTAACCTATGATGAGCGTTTGTCGGCGCTGGGCCTGTACTCGCTGGAGTTTAGAAGAATGAGCGGGGGGGGGGGCCTCGTTGAAACGCACAGAATAGTGAAAGGCCTGGATAGAGTGGATGGTCGACGCCGGCTGCAGGAGGCTCCTCCCCCTCCCCTCCCCCACCGGCCACAAAGGTGGATGGGCGAGGAGAGGAGAGGGGCGTGGGGTCACTGGTCGACCAAAGAAGGTGACGGCTGGAGGCCCCGCAGCAGCCTGGGGCTCGCCTGGATCGGACGCTTGCTATTGAGGGAGTGCAGCGTAGGTTTACAAGGTTAATTCCCGGGATGGCGGGACTGTTATATGCTGAGAGAATGGAGCAGCTGGGCTTGTACACTCTGGAGTTTAGAAGGATGAGAGGGAATCTCATTGAAACATATAAGATTATTAAGGGGCTTGGAAACGCTAGAGGCAGGTTAGTCGGGAAGTGGTGTTGGGTAAATTGAATGGATTAAAGGCCGATAAATCACCAGGGCCAGATAGGCTGCATCCCAGAGTACTTAAGGAAGTAGCTCCAGAAATAGTGGATGCATTAGTGATAATTTTTCAAAACTCTTTAGATTCTGGAGTAGTTCCTGAGGATTGGAGGGTAGCAAACGTAACCCCACTTTTTAAGAAGGGAGGGAGAGAGAAAACGGGGAATTACAGACCAGTTAGTCTAACATCGGTAGTGGGGAAACTGCTAGAGTCAGTTATTAAAGATGGGATAGCAGCACATTTGGAAAGTGGTGAAATCATTGGACAAAGTCAGCATGGATTTACGAAAGGTAAATCATGTCTGACGAATCTTATAGAATTTTTCGAGGATGTAACTAGTAGAGTGGATAGGGGAGAACCAGTGGATGTGTTGTATCTGGACTTTCAGAAGGCTTTCGACAAGGTACCACATAAGAGATTAGGATACAAACTTAAATCACACGGTATTGGGGGTTCAGTATTGATGTGGATAGAGAACTGGCTGGCAAACAGGAAGCAAAGAGTAGGAGTAAATGGGTCCTTTTCACAATGGCAGGCAGTGACTAGTGGGGTACCACAAGGCTCAGTGCTGGGACCCCAGCTATTTACAATTTATATTAATGATCTGGACGAGGGAATTGAAAGCAACATCTCCAAGTTTGCGGATGACACTAAGCTGGGGGGCAGTGTTAGCTGTGAGGAGGATGCTAGGAGACTGCAAGGTGACTTGGATAGGCTGGGTGAGTGGGCAAATGTTTGGCAGATGCAGTATAATGTGGATAAATGTGAGGTTATCCACTTTGGTAGCAAAAACGGGAAGGCAGACTATTATCTAAATGGTGGCCGATTAGGAAATGGGGAGATGCAGCGAGACCTGGGTGTCATGGTACACCAGTCATTGAAAGTAGGCATGCAGGTGCAGCAGGCAGTGAAGAAAGCGAATGGTATGTTGGCCTTCATAGCAAGAGGATTTGAGTATAGGAGCAGGGAGGTTCTACTGCAGTTGTACAGGGTCTTGGTGAGACCACACCTGGAGTATTGCGTACAGTTTTGGTCTCCAAATCTGAGGAAGGACATTATAGCCATAGAGGGAGTGCAGAGAAGGTTCACCAGACTGATTCCTGGGATGTCAGGACTTTCATATGAAGAAAGACTGGATAGACTTGGCTTATACTCGCTAGACTTTAGGAGATTGAGAGGGGATCTTATAGAAACGTACAAAATTCTTATGGGGTTGGACAGGCTAGATGCAGGAAGATTGTTCCCGATGTTGGGGAAGTCCAGGACAAGGGGTCACAGCTTAAGGATAAGGGGGAAATCCTTTAAGACCGAGATGAGGAAAAACTTTTTCACACAGAGAGTGGTGAATCTCTGGAACTCTCTGCCACAGAGGGTAGTTGAGGCCAGTTCATTGGCTATATTTAAGAGGGAATTAGATGTGGCCCTTGTGGCTAAAGGGATCAGGGGGTATGGAGAGAAGGCAGGTACGGGATACTGAGTTGGATGATCAGCCATGATCGTATTGAATGGCGGTGCAGGCTCGAAGGGCCGAATGGCCTACTCCTGCACCTATTTTCTATGTATCTATGTATCTATGAAACATATTCCCGATGTTGGGGGAGTCCAAAACCAGGGGCCACAGTTTAAGAATAAGCAATTTAGAACGGAGACGAGCAAACACTTTTTCTCACAGAGAGTTGTGAGTCTGTGGAATTCTCTGCCTCAGAGGGCGGTGGAGGCCGGTTCTCTGGATGCTTTCAAGAGAGAGCTAGATAGGGCTCTTAAAGATAGCGGAGTCAGGGGATATGGGGAGAAGGCAGGAACGGGGTACTGATTGGGGATGATCAGCCTTGATCACAGTGAATGGCGGTGCTGGCTCGAAGGGCCAAACGGCCTACTCCTGCACCTATTGTCTATTGTCTATTGTCATAACACCCAGAGTATGGACTGGACTCCAAAATGGCATCAATACCTGGTGCCTCTTGCATGGGGGGTGGGGGGGGGGTCGGTAGAATATTTCTGTACACTTGCCAATCGGGGATTGTGCTTAATTAAGTATGGCCGATATTCTACTGGAGTGTAAGAAAAATAATTTTGCCGTCAATTTGCACTTTGCACATGCGACCATTGAACCAGAGTGATACAGCGTGGAAACAGGCCCTTCGGCCCAACTTGCCCACAACGACCAACATGACCCATCTACACTAGTCCCACCTGCCTGCGTTTGGCTCAGAAGAAAAAGGTCCCAACCGATCCAACCTCTCCCTGCTAATCTTTAGACTTTAGACATTAGAGGTACAGCGTGGAAACAGGCCCTTCGGCCCATAGAGTCCGTGCCGTCCAGCGACCACCCCGTACACCAGTACTCTCCTACGCACGAGGGACAATTTACACTGTATCCGTACACTGTGGACGGCTCGATTGTAATCATGTATTGTCTTTCCGCTGACTGGTTAGCAAGCAACAAAAGATTCTCACTGTACCTCGATACAGGTGACGGTAAAACTACACTGAACTGAACAATTTACGGAGGGCCAGTTAACCGACAAACCTGCACGACTTTGCGATGTGGGAGGAAACCGGAGCACCCGGAGAAAAACCCACGCAGTCAAAGGGAGAACGTGCAAACTCCACACACACACACACACACACACACACGCACCCGAGGTCAGAATCGAACCCGGGTCTCTGCCACTGAGAGGCAGCAGCTCTACCCGCTGCACCACCCTGCCTGCCGTCCACATCAGTGCGGACTAGCTGGGCCGAAGGGCCTGTTTCCATGCTGTACGGCTCTAGTTAATTGTCACCTGTAACGAGGTACAGTGAAAAGTGGGCCGAAGGGGGCCTGTATCTCTAAACTCAACTAAACTTGGTAAGTAGCAAAAATTGTAATGACGGAAATGTACTTCATTTATCATTTAAATATTTTATGTTTAACTTAAGCATACAAATCTGTTTGCAACCATATAAATACTTTTATTTGTGTTAGCTTCGACATCTGAGAAAATGTTTCAAAACTGAAGTCCGAGCAATCTACCACATGGTGCTGGAGTACGATTGTAGCCCGGAGATTCACATATATATATATCAAAGTCAAATCGTTACGCACTTTCGCATTTAGTCCAGGAACGAGTTACAGTTCAGATCAAACCGCTAACTTTGATGTTACAAATGTACACTCACACACAATCTACGTGTACAAAGAAAAAAGACACAGAGTGCTGGAGTACTCAGCGGGTCAGGCAGCATCTGTGGAGAACATGGATAGGTGACGTTTCACAGAGTGCTGGAGTAACTCAGCGGGTCAGGCAGCATCTGTGGGGAACATGGATAGGTGACGTTTCACAGAGTGCTGGAGTTACTCAGC
>CM075995.1:8547196-8577196 GCA_038087875.1 Malacoraja senta | reverse complement strand
TGTGTGGGCCAAATGCAGGCAGGTGGGACTAGTGTAGATGGGGCATCTTGGCCAGCGTGGGCAAGTTGGGCTGAAGGGCCTGTTTCCATGCTGTATCACTCTGTGTCTCAATCAGTTTATCGTCACCTGTACCGAGGTACAGTGAAAAAGCTTTTTGTTGTTATCCAGTCAGTGGAAAGACAATATGTTTAAGAAAGAACTGCAGATGCTGGAAAATCGAAGGTAGACAAAAGTGCTGGAGAAACTCAGCGGGTGCGGCAGCATCTGTGGAGCGAAGGAAATAGGCAACGTTTCGGGTCGAGACCCTTCTTCAGACTGATGTGAGGGAGGGGGGGGGGGAAGAAGAAAGGAAGAGGAGGAGACAGTGGGCTGAGGGAGAGCTGGGAAGGGGAGGAGAAAGCAGGGACTACCTGAAATTGGAGAAGTCAATGTTCATACCGCTGGGGTGTAAACTGCCCAAGCGGAATATGAGGTGCTGCTCCTCCAATTTACAGTGGGACTCACTCTGGCCATGGAGGAGGCCCAGGACAGAAAGGTTGGATTCAGAATGGGAGGGGGAGTTGAAGTGCTGAGCCACCGGGAGATCAGGTTGGTTAATGAGGACCGAGCGGAGGTGTTCGGCGAAACGATCGCCAAGCCTGCGCTTGGTCTCACCGATGTAGATCAGCTGGCATCTAGAGAAGCGGATGCAATAGATGAGGTTGGAGGAGGTGCAGGTGAACCTCTGCCTCACCTGGAACGACTGCTTGGGTCCTTGAATGGAGTCGAGGGGGGGGGGAGGTAAAGCGACAAGTGTAGCATTTCCTGCGGTTGCAAGGGAAAGTGCCCGGGGAGGGGGTGTTTCTGGTGGGAAGGGATGAATTGACCAGGGAGTAATGGATGGAAAGCCGACAGGGGAGGAGATCGGAAGATGTGGCCAGTGGTGGGGTCACGTTGGAGGTGGCGAAAATGTCGGAGGATTATTTATTGTATGTGACGGCTGGTGGGGTGAAAGGTGAGGACAAGGGGGACTCTGCCCTTGTTACGAGTGGGGGAGATGGGGAGTGAGAGCAGAGTTACGGGGTATAGAAGAGACCCTGGTGAGAACCTCCTCCCCTTCCCAGCTCTCCATCAGCCCACTGGCTCCACCTCTTCCTTTCTTCTTCCCGCCCACCCCCACATCAGTCTGAAGAAGGGTCTCGACCCGAAACGTCACCTATTTCCTTCGCTCCATAGATGCTGCCTCACCCGCTGAGTTTCTCCAGCATTTTTGTCTCCCAGCGGAAAGACAATACATGATTACAATCGAGCCGTCCACAGTGTACAGATACATGATAAGGGAATAACGTTTAGTGCAAGGTAAAGCCAGCAAAGTCCGGTCAAGGATAGTCCGAGGGGTCACCATAGAGGTAGATAGTAGTTCGGCATGATACCCGTACGCGATCCAGACAAGCACCAGGTTTTACCTCAGTGGTATCAAACAACAGTTCCCTCTCATCGACCACAATCTTGTAGGTGGTGGAGTGCGGAGCGCCAAACGAGCGGATACTCTCGTACGGGAACGTCTCCAGCGGTTTGGCCTCTCTCCTCTTGTACACGGACACAGATTCGGCACACACGCCCAGCCACAGCTCCTGGGGGAAGCCACCTTCCTTACACTGTAACACACAACACCGCCACCAAGTATTATTCCTCCGTTAACAATTTATTATTAACAGCGAAGCACTTTAGTTTATTGTCACATGTACCGAGCTTTTAGTTTAGAGATACAGCGCGGAGACGGGCCCTTCGGCCCACCGTGTCCGCGCCTGCCAGCGATCCCCGCACGCTTAACACTATCCGACACACACTAGGGACAATGTTTACATTTACACCGAGCCAATTAACCTACAAACCTGCACGTCTTTGGAATGTGGGAGGAAACCGGAGCACCCGGAGAAAACCCACGCGGGTCACGGGGAGAACGTGCAAACTCCGTACAGACAGCGCCCGTAGTCGGGATGGAACCCGGGTCACCGGCGCTGCATTCGCTGTAAGGCGGCAACTCTACCGCTGCGCCACCGTGCCGCCCCTTTGCTTCGTTTAGTTTGGTTTGGGTCAGTTTAGCTCATCGTCACGTGTATCGAGGTACAGTGAAAGGGTTTTGTTGCGTGCTAACCAGTCAGCGGAAAGACAACACATGGATTACAAGCGAACTATTTACAGTGTACAGATACATGATGAGGGAATAGCGTATCGTGCAAGGTAAAGCCAGCAAGGTTCGAGCAAGGATAGACCGAGGGTCACCAATGAGGTGGATAGTAGTTCACCGCTGCTCTGCAGTTGTCATCGAGTGACACAGAGTGGAAACAGGCCCTTCGGCCCAACTTGCCCACACGCGTTTGGACCCTATCCCTCCAAACCTGTCCTATCCATGTACCTGTCTAACTGTTTGTTGGTAGGATGGTACAGTTCCCTGATAACAGCTGGGAAGAAACTGATCCTGAATCTGGAGGTGTGTGCGTTTTCACACTTCTGTACCTCTTGCCTGATGGGAGAGGGGAGAGGGCAGAAGAGGGAGTGACTGAGGGTGAGACTGGTCCTTGATTATGCTGCTGGCCTTGAAGTGTAGATGGAGTTGATGGAAGGGAGTTTGGACCGAGGTACGGTGACAATCTTTCTGTTGCGTGGTATCCGGTCAACGGAAAGATTATACATGGGACAGCGCGGTGGCGCAGCGGTAGAGTTGCTGCCTCACAGCGTCAGAGACCCGGGTTCTATCCTGATTACGGCCGCTGTCTGTACGTTCTCCCTGGGACCGCGTGGGTTTTCTCCGGGTGCTGCGGTTCCTCCCACATTCCAAAGGCCCGCACGTTAGTAAAGTTAATTGTCTTTGGTAAATTTGTAAATTATCTTGCTATTCTTGCTATTGAGGGAGTGCAGCGTAGGTTTACAAGGTTAATTCCCGGGATGGCGGGGACTGTCATATGCTGAGAGAATGGAGCAGCTGGGCTTGTACACTCTGGAGTTTAGAAGGATGAGAGGGTATCTCGTTGAAACATATAAGATTGTTAAGGGCTTGGACACGCTAGAGGCAGGAAACATGTTCCCGATGTTGGAGGAGTCCAGAACCAGGGGGCCACAGTTTAAGAATAAGGAGTAAGCCATTTAGAACGGAGACGAGGAAACACTTTTTCTCACAGAGAGTGGTGAGTCTGTGGAATTCTCTGCCTCAGAGGGCGGTGGAGGCCGGTTCTCTGGATACTTTCAAGAGAGAGCTAGATAGGGCTCTTAGAAATAGCGGAGCCAGGGGATATGGGAGAAGGCAGGAACGGGGTACTGATTGGGGATGATCAGCCATGATCGCATTGAATGGCGGTGCTGGCTCGAAGGGCCAAATGGCCTACTCCTGCACCTGTTGTCTATTGTCTATCCCTGGTGTGTAGGGTAGAGTGCAGGGATCGCTGGTAGGTGTGGACTCGGTGAGCCGAAGGGTCTGTTTCCACGCAGTATCTCTAAAGTCTAAAGACATTTAGTTTAGTTTAATTTATCATCGTCACACTGGGGGGGGGGGGGGGGGTGGAGTCAACAACGTGGAAGCGTGTGCGTGCAGTTAGCGGGAAAGAGAGTGTAGGAAAGGTCACGTTGAAACTATCAGGGCATGGGGATGGGAACCAATGCAAGGAGACAGAGGAGGGGTGGACTGAAGCAAAAGGTAGAAGGGAGATGAGAAAAAACAAACCTGAAAGCTTTGTTCCTTAATGGGAGGAACATTCGTAATAAGGCGGATGAATTGAATGCGCGGTTAGTAGTTAATGGATATGATATAGTGGGAATTACAGAGACATGGCTCCAGGTGACCAAGGCTGTGAGCTAAACATGCAGCGGTGTTCGATATTCAGGAAGGATAGACAGAAAGTAAGAGGAGGTGGTTGAAGAGGAGATTAATGCAATAGCAAGGAGAGACATTAGCTTGGTTGCTGTGGAATCTGTATGGGTAGAACTGTGAAATAGCCAAGGGCAGAAAACGCTGGTTGGAGTTGTATACAGACCACCAAAGAGCAGTAGGGAGGTTGGGGATAGCATCAAGCAGGAAATTCTTGATCGGTTATCTAGAACAGTTATCATGGGTGACTTTAATCTACATTTAGATTGGGCCAACCAAATTGGGAACTGCGCTGAGGAGGAGGATTTCCTGGAATGTAGACGGGATGTTTTTTTTAAACCAATATGTAGAGGAACCAACTAGAGGACAGGCCATCCTAGACTGGGTATTGTGTAATGAGGAAGGATTAGTTAACGATCTTGTTGTGCAAGGCCCCATGGGCAACAGTGACCATAATATGGTGGAATTCTGCATTAGGATGGAGAGTGACTTCACCGGTAATTCACAGACTTGGGTCCTGAACTTGAACAGAGGAGACTTTGAAGGTATGAGACGGGAATTGGCTCGGATAGACTGGCAAATTACACTTAAAGGGTTGATGGTGGAGATGCAATGGCGACGATTTAAAGACCGCATGGATGAACTCCAGAAATTGTCCATCCCTGTCCGGCGAAAAAACGGGGAAGGGGGCTCAACCGTGGCTGACGAGGGAAGTCAGGGATAGCGTTAAATCCAAGGAAGAGGCAGATAAATTGGCCAGCGGAAGCAGCAAACCGTAGGACTGGGTGAAATTTAGAACTCAACAGGGGAGGACAAAGGGGTTAATTAAGAGGGTGAAAAGAGCATGAAAGGAAGCTTGCGGGGAATATAAAAACTGACTGTAAAAGCTTATTCAGGAAAAGATTAGTGAAGACATATGTAGGTCCCTTACAGTCAGAGACAGGTGAATTTATAATGGGAAACAAGGAAATGGCAGAACAGTTAAACAAGTACTTTGGATCTGTCTTCACTAAGGAAGACACAAACAATCTCCCGGAAATACTAGGGAACCGAGGATCTAGTGGGAGGGAGGAACTGAAGGGAATCCACATTTAAACTATTGGGACTGAAGGCAGATAAATCCCCAGGGCCTGATGGTCTGCATCCCAGAGTACTCAAGGAGGTGGCCCTAGAAATCGTGGACGCATTGCTGATCATTTTCCAATGTTCTCTCGACTCTGGATCAGTTCCTGTGGACTGGAGGGTAGCCAACGTAATCCCACTTTTTAGGAAAGGAGGTAGAGAGAAAACGGGGAATTATAGACCAGTTAGCCTTACATCGGCAGTGGGGAAGATGCTGGAGTCGATTATTAAAGATGTTATAGCAGCGCATTTGGAAAGCAGTGACAGGATCGGTCAAAGTCAGCATGGATTTACGAAGGGGAAATCATGCTTGACTTATCTTCTGGAATTTTTTGAGGATGTAACAAGTAGAATGGATAAGGGAGAGCCAGTGGATGTGGTGTATCTGGACTTTCAAAAAGCCTTTGACAAGGTCCCACACAAGAGATTAATGGGCAAAATTAGGGCACATGGTATTGGGGGTAGGGTATTGACATGGATAGAGAACTGGTTGGCAGACAGGAAGCAAGGAGTAGGAATTAACGGGTCCTTTTCAGAATGGCAGGCAGTGACTAGTGGGGTGCCGCAAGGCTCGGTGCTGGGACCCCAGTTGTTTACAATATATATTAACGATTTAGGCAAGGGAATTAAATGTAACATCTCCAAGTTGGCAGATGGCACAAAGCTGGGTGGCAGTGTGAGCTGCAAGGAGGATGCCATGAGGATGCAGGGTGACTTGGACAGGTTGGGTGAGTGGGCAGATGCATGGCAGATGCAGTATAATGTGGATAAATGTGAGGTTATCCACTTTGGTGGCAAGAACAGGTAGGCAGATTATTACCTGAATGGTGTCAGAATTAGGAGAAGGGGAGGTGCAACGGGATCTGGGTGTCCTTGTACTTCAGACACTGAAAGTAAGGATGCAGGTACAGCAGGCAGTGAAGAAAGCCTTCATTGCGAAAGGATTTGAGTTTAGGAGCAAGGAGGTTCTACTGCAGTTGTACTGGGCCCTGGTAAGACCACACTTGGAGTATTATGTGCAATTTTGGTCTCCAAATTTGAGGATTGGACAGATGCAGGAAAAATGTTCCCGATGTTGGGGGAGTCCAGAACCAGGGGTCACAGTTTAACAATAAGGGGTCGGCCGTTTAGCACTGAGATGAGGAAAAACCTTTTCACCCAGAGAGTTGTGGATCTGTGGAATTCTCTGTCACCGAAGGCAGTGGAGGCCGATTCACTGGATGTTTTCAAGAGAGAGTTAGATTTAGTTCTTAGGGCTGAGGGAATCAAGGGATATGGGGAAAAAAACGGAACGGGGTACTGATTGGGGGATGATCAGCCATGATCACATTGAATGGCGGTGCTGGCTCGAAGGGCCGAATGGCCTACTCCTGCACCTATTGTCTATTGTCTAAATGGTATTCCCTTATCATGTATCTGGAGACTGTAAACGGCTAGATTGTAATCATCTTCAAGAAGGAACTGCAGATGCTGGAAAATCGAAGGTAGACAAAAATGCTGGAGAAACTCAGCGGGTGAGGCAGCATCTATGGAGCGAAGGAAATAGGCAACGTTTCAGGTCGAGACCCTTTGGTCTCGACCCGAAACGTTGCCTATTTCCTTCGCTCCATAGATGCTGCCGCACCCGATTGTAATCATGTGTTGTCTTTCCACTGACAATAAACAATCGGTGCAGGAGTAGGCCATTCGGCCCTTCGAGCCAGCACCGCCATTCAATGTGATCATGGCTGATCATCCCCAAATCAGTACCCCGTTCCTGCCTTCTCCCCATATCCCCCTGACTCCGCTATCTTTAAGAGCCCTATCCAGCTCTCTCTTGAAAGCATCCAGAGAACCGGCCTCCACCGCCCTCTGAGGCAGAGAATTCCACAGACTCACCACTCTATGTGAGAAAAAGTGTTTCCTCGTCTCCGTTCTAAATGGCTTACTCCTTATTCTTACTGGTTAGCTTTTCACTGTACCTCGGTACACGTGACGTTATAAGGGGGCAGTTTTTATACACTTTATAATCTACGGACCTACCACCAAAATTATGTTATTGGTCATTTATTTTTTATTTTTTATTTTTTCTCTCTCTTTTCTTTCTATCGCTCTATCTCTCAAAATCTATTAAAAAAAAATAATAAATAGAAGCTGTGTTAATTTGTCAATTGATAATCAAATTGTGTTTTGGTTATGATATGTATAAAAAAAGAATTTAAAAAAAAAGAAGAAAAAAGGGCCAATTTCCGCGCTGTATCTCCGAGCGAGAATGGCGCGAACTTGTCGATATTCACCTCCACATCAAACAGGGTGGAGCCGTACCCGGGCCACTCTCTGACGAGGGCCATGTACTTGGCCATGGCCTGCCCTTGGTTCATTCCCTGCATCTTCATCCACTTGTCCACCATGTTGGCCTTGGCCGAGGAGACCTCCTCCTTCACCCACATCTCCAGCATCTGCTCGTCCTCCGACCGGGAGCGGCCGAGGGAAGCGGCCCGGAAGCTGCGCCTCAGCGTGCCCTCCAGGAAGCTGGCGCGCTTCCGCTCGCCCCGGTCGCCGGAGGGGGAGAAGGTCCTGGTGGACTGGCTGATCCGGGCCTTCACCCGCTCCGTCGGGAACACGGCGTCCATCTCGGGCAGCGCCGCCTCCGGCGAGTGGTCCCCCTGCAGGAACTGGAGCCTCAGCGCGGCCAGGTACTGCAGGCTCTCCTCGGGGGCTGGGTAGTGCCCGCGGATAACCGCCTCGTGAGCCTGCAATCAAAACACACACACACACACACACAGCAACACGTCAGTGTGGGGGCCAGAGAGATGTTGTCACAGCTGGAAAGATGTGGAGAACATGGATAGGTGACATTTCACACAGTGCTGGAGTAACTCAGCGGGTCAGGCAGCATCTGTGGGGAACGTGGATAGGTGACGTTTCACAGAGTGCTGGAGTAACTCAGCGGGTCAGGCAGCATCTGTGGGGAACATGGATAGGTGACGTTTCACAGAGTGCTGGAGTAACTCAGCGGGTGGGTCAGGCAGCATCTGTGGAGCGAAGGAAATGGGCAACCTTTCGGGCCGAAACCCTGAAGGAAATAGGCAATGTTTCGGGCCGAAACCCGGAAGGGTTTCGGGCCGAAACGTTGCCTATTTCCTTCGCTCCATAGATGCTGCCGGAACATGGATAGGTGACGTTTCACAGAGTGCTGGAGTAACTCAGCGGGTCAGGCAGCATCTGTGGAGAACATGGATAGGTGACGTTTCACAGAGTGCTGGAGTAACTCAGCGGGTCAGGCAGCATCTGTGGAGAACATGGATAGGTGACGTTTCACACAGTGCTGGAGTAACTCAGCGGGTCAGGCAGCATCTGTGGAGAACATGGATAGGTGACGTTTCACAGAGTGCTGGAGTAACATCACCCATTCCATCTCGCCTGTACCACTGATTTACTCCAGCATTTTGTGTCCGTCTACAGATATTTACGAGGATGTTGCCAGGACTAGAGGGGCCTGAGGTACAGGGAGAGGTTGAGCAGGCTGGGTCTCTATTCCATGGAGCGCAGGAGGATGAGGGGGTGATCTTACAGAGGTGTACAAAATCATGAGAGGAATAGATCGGGTAGATGCACAGAGCCTCTTGCCCAGAGTAGGGGGAATCGAGGACCGGAGGACACAGGTTTAAGGTGAAGGGGAAAAGATTTGCGAGGAATCTGAGGGGTAACTTTTTCCACACAAAGGGTGGTGGGTGTATGGAACGAGCTGTGTGAAACGTCCCCTCTCAACCCCATGTTCCTGCCTTCTCCCTGTGACATAGAGCATAGCACAGTACAGCACGGGGACAGGCCCTTCGGCCCCACCATGTCTGTGCCGAACATGATGCCAGGTTAAACTGATCTCCTCTGCCTGCTCGTGATCCGTATCCCTCGATTCTCAGCACCTCCACGCGCCTATCTATACGTCTCTTAAACACCACTATCGTATCTGCCTCCACCACCACCCCTGGCAGTGCGTTCCAGGCACCCACCACCCTCTGTGTATAACATTTCCCCCTCTGTCATATGCTGAGAGAATGGAGCAGCTGGGCTTGTAGACTCTGGAGTTCAGAAGGATGAGAGGGTATCTCATTGAAACATATAAGATTATTAAGGGTTTGGACACGCTAGAGGCAGGAAACATGTTCCCGATGTTGGGGGGAGTCCAGAACCAGGGGCCACAGTTTAAGAATAAGGGGCAAGCCATTTGGAACGGAGACGAGGGAAACACTTTTTCTCACAGGAGAGTGGTGGGTCTGTGGAATTCTCTGCCTCAGAGGGCGGTGGAGGCAGGTTCTCTGGATGCTTTCAAGGGGAGGTCATTTAAGACTGAGGTGAGAAAAAACTTTTTCACCCAGAGAGTTGTGAATTTAAGGAATTCCCTGCCACAGAGGGCAGTGGAGGCCAAGTCACTGGATGGATTTAAGAGAGAGTTAGATGGAGCTCTAGGGGCTAGTGGAGACAAGGGATATGGGGAGAAGGCAGGCACGGGTTATTGATTTGGGGACGATCAGCCATGATCACAATGAATGGCGGTGCTGGCTCGAAGGGCCGAATGGCCTCCTCCTGCACCCATTTTCTATGTTTCTATGTTTCTATGCTTTCAAGAGAGAGCTAGATAGGGCTCTTAAAAATAGCGGAGTCAGGGGATATGGGGAGAAGGCAGGAACGGGGTACTGATTGGGGATGATCAGCCATGATCACATTGAATGGCGGTGCTGGCTCGAAGGGCCGAATGGCCTACTCCTGCACCTATTGTCTATTGTCTATTGAATGACTACACTTTATCTTGCTCTAAACCTTATTCCCTTTATCCTGTACAGTGTGGACGGCTCGATTGTAATCATTGTCTTCCCGCTGACTGGATAGCACGCGACAAAAAGCTTTCCACTGTACCTCGGTACAGGTGACAATAGACTACACTGAACTGGACTCCCCCCTGAGCCTGGAAGAGTGGAAATGCTGGGTGATTGAACCCAAGATTAAGGATGAGAGGGGATCTTATTGAAACGTATCAAATTATTAAGGGATTGGAGAGACAATGTTCCCCATGTTGGGGGGAGTCCAGAACCCAGGGGTCACACAGTTTAAGAACAAGGGGTCGGCCATTTAGACTGAGATGAGGAAAAACCTTTTCACCCAGAGAGTTGTGAATCTGTGGAATTCTCCGCCACAGAAGGCAGTGGAGGCCGATTCACTGGATGTTTTTAAGAGAGAGTTAGATTTAGCTCTGAGGGCTAAATCTAAGGAATCAAGGAATATGAGGAGAAAGCAGGAACTGGGTACTGATTGGGGATGATCGGCCATGATCATATTGAATGGCGGTGCTGGCTCGAGGGGCCAAATGGCCTACTCCTGCACCTATTCCGACTGGATTCCGAATGGCCTACTCCTGCACAAAAAATAAATAAATGTGTGACTATTGTCTATGTTTCTATGTCAAGCTGGGGCCAAGCATGTCCTCTACCACTGAGCGACGTCTAGTGCCCAAGGCTTCTCGTGGAATTACCTGTTCAAACATGAAGGCAAATTCCACGCTGTCTTTCGGTACGTTTTCCTTGTCAAGGAAGCAGTAGAGTTTGAAGTAGAACGCCCACGAATCTCCCGAAGCGGCGGCCGCCCTGGACGTGGGAGGGAAATGAGCGGCATTATTCAACGGGCCACAGGGTGGTGAATCTGTGGGATTCTTTGCCACAGACGGCTGTGGAGGCCACAAGTCAGCGGATATATTTAAGGCAGAGAGAGGTAGGTTCTCGATTAGTACGGGTGTCGGGGGGTTATGGGGAGAAGGCAGGAGGGAGAGATAGATCAGCCATGATTGAATGGCGGAGTAGACTTGATGGGCCAAATGGCCTAATTCTGCTCCTATCCATTATGACATTAGGTGCCCGGGAATGGTGGGAAGGCACTTCCTTTCCATAGATCAGCTGCAAACAGCTGGAAGGAGGATCATAAGGTCGGCACGGTGGCGCAGCGGTAGAGTTGCTGCCTCACAGCGCCAGAGACCCGGGTTCGATCCCGACTACGGGTGCCGTCTGTAAGGAGTTTGTACCTTCTCCCCGTGACCCGCGTGGGTTTTCTCCGGGCGCTCCGTTTTCCTCCCGCACTCCAAAGACGTGCGGGTTTGTGGGTTAATTGGCTTCTGTGAATTTTCCACAGTATATGGCGGATGAGAAAGTGGGGTGACACGGAACTAGTCTGGACGGGCGATCGCCGGTCGGCGTGGGAACGGCGGGGCGGGCCTGTTACTGTGCTGTACTTCTAAACCACGGGTGTCAAACATGAGTGGGCTGCAGCTGTCCCCGGTGCCCGATCGGGCTGCGTTTACGCATGCACCACGCGATCCGGCGCGCCATGAAGTCGCATTTTGCCCGTGACCTGAGATGAGTTTGACACCCCTGTTCTAAACTAAACCGAGAAATAAGCCCTTCAGGCCAAGCGGTCTATGCTGACCAAGGTGCCCCATCTATACCACAGGTACAAGGACACGACAGGTTTGGAGGGAAATGGGCCAAGCAGGCAGGCGGGACTAGTGTAGATGGGACATGTTGGGCGGTGTGGGCAAGTTGGGCAGGAGGGCCTGTTCCCGCGCTGTATCACTCTATGACTAGGGACTATTTACGGGACTATTCACCTACACGTCCCAACAGTTGGGAAAAGGGGAAGTACAACGGGATCTGGGGGTCCTTGTTCATCAGTCTATGAAAGTAAGCATGCAGGTACAGCAGGCAGTGAAGAAAGCGAATGGCATGTTGGCCTTTATAACAAGAGGAATCGAATATAGGAGCAAAGAGGCCCTTCTACTATAGTACAGAGCCCTAGTGAGACCACGCCTGGAGTATTGTGTTCAGTTTTGGTCCCCTAATTTGAGGAAGGACATTTTTGCTATTAAGAGAGTGCAGCGTAGGTTTACAAGGTTAATTCCCGGGATGGCGGGACTGTCATATGCTGAGAGAATGGAGCAGCTGGGCTTGTACACTCTGGAGTTTAGAAGGATGAGAGGGGATCTCATTGAAACATATAAGATTGTTAAGGGCTTGGACACGCTAGAAGCAGGAAACATGTTCCCGATGTTGGGGGAGTCCAGAACCAGGGGCCACACAGTTTAAGAATAAGGAGTAAGCCATTTAGAACGGAGACGAGGAAACACTTTTTCACACCGAGTGGTGAGTCTGTGGAATTCTCTGCCTCAGAGGGCGGTGGAGGCAGGTTCTCTGGATGCTTTCAAGAGAGAGCTAGATAGGGCTTAAAACTAGCGGAGTCAGGGGATATCGGGGAGAAGGCAGGAACGGGGTACTGATTGGGGCATGATCAACCATGATCACATTGAATGGCGGTGCTGGCTCGAATTGCCGAATGGCCTACTCCTGTACCTATTGTCTATTGATTGGAGAGGGATACTTACTTTTCAAACTTTGCCAAAATATCGACCACAACGGTTCTGCTTTCAATTGCTTTGTCCGTCGAGCCCTTGTGTTCGAAGAGGGCAAACATATTTCTGCTGTACTCCATGCCTAACCCACGCATCAGCTTCTCAACAACCTGGAAGAAACAAAAACAGTCTCACTTTAGTTTAGTGTCAGGATACAACGCGGAAACAGGCCCTTCGGCCCACCGAGTCTGCACCGACCAGCGATCCCCCTCACACTAACACTATCCTACACACACACACACTAGGGACAATTTACCATTTATACCAAGCCAAAAAACCTGCACGTCTTTCGAGCGTGGTAGCAAAGCGAAGATCTCAAAGAAAACCCACGCAGGTCACGGGGAGAACGTACAAACTCCGTACAGACAGCACCCGTAGTCAGGTCTCTGGTGCTGTAAGGCAGCAACTCCACCGCTACCCAACGTGCTGTTTTCCCCAAAAGTATTATTTAGTAAATTACACGTTTACCATAAAGACTTTTATTTTACGTTGGAACGAGATATTTATTTTGTTCTCCACAGATGCTGCCTGACCCGCTGAGTTACTCCAGCACTCTGTGAAACGTCACCTATCCATGTTCTCCACAGATGCTGCCTGACCCGCTGAGTTACTCCAGCACTCTGTGAAACGTCACCTATCCATGTTCTCCACAGATGCTGCCTGACCCGCTGAGTTACTCCAGCACTCTGTGAAACGTCACCTATCCATGTTCTCCACGGATGCCGCCTGACCCGCTGAGTTACTCCAGCACTCTGTGAAACGTCACCTATCCATGTTCTCCACGGATGCTGCCTGACCCGCTGAGTTACTCCAGCACTCTGTGAAACGTCACCTATCCATGTTCTCCACAGATGCTGCCTGACCCGCTGAGTTACTCCAGCACTCTGTGAAACGTCACCTATCCATGTTCTCCACAGATGCTGCCTGACCTGCTGAGTTACTCCAGCACTCTGTGAAACGTCACCTATCCATGTTCTCCACAGATGCTGCCTGACCCGCTGAGTTACTCCAGCACTCTGTGAAACGTCACCTATCCATGTTCCGGCAGCATCTATGGAGCGAAGGAAATAGGCAACGTTTCGGCCCGAAACCCTTCCGGGTTTCGGCCCGAAACGTTGCCTATTTCCTTCAGGGTTTCGGCCCGAAAGTTTGCCCATTTCCTTCGCTCCACAGATGCTGCCTGACCCGCTGAGTTACTCCAGCACTCTGTGAAACGTCACCTATCCATGTTCTCCACAGATGCTGCCTGACCCGCTGAGTTACTCCAGCACTCTGTGAAACGTCACCTATCCATGTTCTCCACAGATGCTGCCTGACCCGCCGAGTTACTCCAGCACTCGGCGACCTTTTTGCCCACTCTACTAATTTAACAGCTAGGGCTGGTCGACATTTCAGTGTGTTCCAGGAGAGAGCAGAGCAAGGTGAAGGTGCCAAGCCTGCCCGCACGATGTCCTTACCTCGCCGGCTGTGGTGTGGGAGTTAATAGTGATCTTACAGGAGCCTCCCCCGTGGCAATACACCGTGGTGGTCATCTCTTGCATGTTGATCAAGGCCACTATTTCTTCCCGAGATGGCACGTACTCTCTCGTCTTGGTTTTCTTCAGAGATTCGTATATGAACGTTGCGTATTTTTCAACCTCACCGGGAAATTGGTCTCGTATCCTGGATAGTGAAGCAAATGGCAACGGCCAATGAAACGTTTAGTGTTTAAGAAGGAACTGCAGATGCTGAAAATCGAAGGGAGACAAAAGTGCTGGAGAAACTCAGCGGGTGCGGCAGCATCTATGGAGCGAAGGAAATAGGCAACGTTTCGGCCCCGAGACGTCGCCTATTTCCTTCGCTCCATAGATGCTGCTGCACCCGCTGAGTTTCTCCAGCACTTTTGTTTAGTTTCTGGATACAGCGAGGAAACAGGCCCTTCGGCCCATCTTGCCCGCACCGACTAGTGATCCCCCGCACACTAGTGTTGCCAACTGGCCCGTATTAGCCGGGACATCCCGTATATTGGGCTCAATTGGTTTGTCCCGTACGGGACCGCCCTTGTCCCGTATTTGACCGCTACTACTCGGGTCGAGGGGACTGTCGGGTCGGAGCGCCGTGTCTGGCCCCGCCTCACCCGTCCCCGACGTAGTGCAGCCCGTGGAGTGCAGCAGCAGCAGCAGCAGCAGCACCTCGCCCGTGGCCCCGTCGGTCGGTCGGTCGGCAGCCCGGCCAGCTGTCCGACCTTCGGACCTTCGCTTACCGCCGACACAACCACCACCACCTCCTTCTCACGGCCGATCATCGGTTCATGAGTTGGACGCGGCGCAGGACTTTGTGGGAGCGATGTCACGCGGCCCCCGGGCCAAATCTCCTCAGCTGGGCCTGCCGGCTGGGCTTTGTGTGTAGTCCAGCACCCGGGGCCAACTCATCACCCACCCAGCCACGGCCGAGTCGCTCAACGAATTGCCGTGGGGAATTTGTCCCGTATTTTGACCTTTTGTCCCTATTTGGGAGTGAGAACATTGGCGACACTAACACACATTAACACTATCCTACACACACTAGGGACAATTTACAATTATGCCAAGCCAATTCACCTACAAATCTGTGCATCTTTGGAATAGAGTCACAGAGTGGAAACAGGCCCTTCGGCCCATCTTGCCCACACCAGCCAACATGTCCCAGCTACACTAGTCCCACCTGCCTGCTCTTGGTCCATATCCCTCCAAACCTGTCTGATCCATGTACCTGTCTAACTGTTTCTTAAACGATGGGATAGTCCCAGCCTCAACTACCTCCTCCGGCAGCTCGTTCCATACACCCACCACCCTTTGTGTGGAAAAAGTTACCCTTCAGATTCCTATTCAACCTAAAAACAAGAGAGGGGGGATCTTATAGAAACATATACAATTCTTAAAGGATTGGACAGGCTAGATGCAGAAAAAAAATTCCCGTGTTGGGGGAGTCCAGATCCAGGGGTCACAGTTTAAGAATAATGGGAAGGCCATTTCATTTAGGGCTGTGATGAGGAAAAACCTTTTCACCCATAGAGTTGTGAATCTGTGGAATTTTCTGCCACAGAAGGCAGTGGAGGCCAATTCACTTGATGCTTTTAAGAGAGAGATTTAGCTCCGAGGGCTAACTCGATGGGCCGAATGGCCTAATTCTACTTCTATAACTTGTGAACTTGTGACTCTGCACGTCTACCCGATCTATTCCTCTCATGACCTTGTACAGCTCTATAAGATCGCCCCTCATCCACTCAGATTTAGTTCAGTTCAAGTTCAAGAGAGTATAGGAGCAGGGAGGTCCTACTGCAGTTGTACTGGGTCTTGGTGAGACCACACCTGGAGTATTGCGTACAGTTTTGGTCTCCTAATCTGAGGAAGGACATTATAGCCATAGAGGGAGTGCAGAGAAGGTTCACCAGACTGATTCCTGGGATGTCAGGACTTTCATATGAAGAAAGACTGGATAGACTTGGCTTATACTCGCTAGAATTTAGGAGATTGAGAGGGGATCTTATAGAAACGTACAAAATTCTTATGGGGTTGGACAGGCTAGATGCAGGAAGATTGTTCCCGATGTTGGGGAAGTCCAGGACAATGGGTCACAGCTTAAGGATAAGGGGGAAATCCTTTAAGACCGAGATGAGGAAAACTTTTTCACACAGAGAGTGGTGAATCTGTGGAATTCTCTGCCACAGAAGGTAGTTGAGGCCAGTTCATTGGCTATATTTAAGAGGGAGTTAGATGTGGCCCTTGTGGCTAAAGGGATCAGGGGGTATGGAGAGAAGGCAGGTACGGGATACTGAGTTGGATGATCAGCCATGATCATATTGAATGGCGGTGCAGGCTCGAAGGGCCGAATGGCCTACTCCTGCACCTATTGTCTATGTATCTATGTTTTCTATGTTTATTGTCATGTGTCCCTGATAGGACAATGACATTCTCGCTTTGCTTCAGCACAACAGAACATAGTAGGCATTGACTACAAAACAGATCAGTGTGTCCATATACCATTATATAAATATATACACACATGAATAAATAAACTGATAGAAGTGCAAATAACAGATAATGGGCTATTAGTGTTCAGTGTTATGTCCGAGCCAGGTTTAATAGCCTGATGGCTGTGGGGAAGTAGCTATTCCTGAACCTGGTCGTTGCAGTCTTCAGGCTCCTGTACCTTCTACCTGAAGGTAGCGGGGAGATGAGTGTGTGGCCAGGATGGTGTGGGTCCTTGATGATGCTGCCAGCCTTTTTGAGGCAGCGACTGTGATAGATCCCCTCGATGGAAGGGAGGTCAGAGCCGATGATGGACTGGGCAGTGTTTACTACTCTTTGTAGTCTTTTCCTCTCCAGGGCGCTCAAGTTGCCGAACCAAGCCACGAGTTTAGAGATACAGCGCGGAAACAGGCCCTTCGGCCCACCGAGTCCGCGCCGACCGGCAATCCCCGCACGTTAACACGATCCTACGCACACTGGGGACAATTTACATTTACACCGAGCCAAGTAACCTACAAACCCGCACGTCTTTGGAGTGCGGGAGGAAACCGGAGCACCCGGAGAAAACCCACGCAGGTCACGCGGGGAGAACGTGCAAACTCCGTACAGACGGCGCCCGTGGTTGGGATGGAACCCGGGTCTCTGGCGCGGTGAGGCGGCGAGGATGGGTGGGCGTCGGCGGGTGAGGGGGCCGTACCTCTTGAGGTGGAACTTGAGGTAGCGAAGGATGGAGCGGCAGGGCAGGAAGGTGCAGGACATGCAGGTGAGCAGCTGCCAGTTGCGCAGGTGTTGCGTGCTGTCGGGGTGCGGGGCCTTGGCCGTCTGTTTGATCAGCTGGCAGTACAGCTCGTCGCGCAGCGGCCGCAGGTCCTGGCCCGTCTGTAGCACGCCCTGGACAATGGGCACGGGGTCGGCCACCGACTCCATCTGCTGCAGGGCGTTGAAGAGCTTGATGGCCTCCTCCTGGAGGCTGGTGTAACCCTTGTCCTTCAGCACTGTGGAACAAAACACACACACACACCTCAGTGGATGTTTAGTTTAGAGATACAGGCCCTTCGGCCCACCGGGTCCGTGTTGACCAGCGATCCCCGCACACTAACACTATCCTACACTCTCTAGGGACAATTTTTACATTTACACCGAGCCAATTAACCTGCAATCCTGCACGTCTTTGGAGTGTGGGAGGAAACTGGAGATCCTGGAGAAAACCCACGCAGGTCACGGGGAGAACGTACAAACTCCGTACAGACAGCACCCGTAGTCGGGATCGAACCCGGGTTTCCGGCGCGGCATTCGCTGTAAGGCAGCAACTCTACGAGCGATATTTTTCAGGCAGAGAAAGACAAATTCTTGATTAAAACGGGCGTCAAGGGTTATGGGGAGAAGGCAGGAAAATGGGATTAGGAGGCAGAGATCAGCCGTGATTGAATGGTGGAGTAGACCCGATGGGCCGAATGGCCTGATTCTACCCCTGCAGCTTGTGAACAAGTGAAAGCACACAACGGAAATGACCGCTAGTTCAGTTCATCATTCACAAGCTGCAGGAGCAGTATTAGGCCATTCGGCCCATCAAGTCTACTCCGCCATTCAAGCGTGGCTGATCTATCTTTCGTCCCAGTTGCCAAACACTTTTAACTCCCCCTCCCATTCCCACTCCGACCTCTCTGTCCAGGGCCTCCTCCGCTGTCAGATTGAGGCCCAGCGCAAAATGGAGGAACAGCACCTCTTATTTCGCTTGTTTAAGAAGGAACGGCAGATGCTGGAAAATCGAACGTGACAAAAATGCTGGAGAAACTCAGCGGGTGAGGCGGCGTCTATGGAGCAAAGGAAATAGGCGACGTTTCGGGGCGAGACCCTTCGAAGAAGGGTCTCGACTCGAAACATCGCCTATTTCCTTCGCTCCATAAGGGTCTCGACCCGAAACGTCGCCTATTTCCTCCGTTCCATAGATGCCGCCTCGCCCGCTGAGTTTCTCCAGCAATTTTGTCTCCCATATTTCGCTCGGGCGGTTTACACCCCAGCGGTACGAACATTGACTTCTCTAACTTCAAGCAACCCTTGCTGCCCCTCTCTCTCCGTCCCTCCCCCACCCCAGTCGCCGTACTAGTTTCACTGTCGACCGGTTGAGTTCCACTATCTGCATCTACTCGTTATCACCTGTCCCACAGCCAACAATGGAGCATTGTGGGCTCCACATTTCCTTGATTATCGTTGCTCTCTGCATGTCTTCCACTGGTTTCTCTTAAGTACCGCCTCGATCTCTCCCTCCCCTTTCCCCTGACTCTCAGTCTGAAGAAGATTGATCGCGCCCGGGTCTCTGGCACTGCAAGCGTTGTCAGGCAGCTTGCGCCACAGTCTGGTTAGCACGCCACAACAGCTTCTCACTGTACCCCGCTACACGTGACAATAAACTAAACTGACAAGGGCCTGTAATCGCGCTGCATCTCGAATGTCTAAAGTCCAAATCTGAGGAAGGACATTATTGCCATAGAGGGAGTTCAGAGAAGGTTCACCAGACTGATTCCTGGGATGTCAGGACTGTCTTATGAAGAAAGACTGGATAGACTTGGTTTATACTCTCTAGAATTTAGGAGATTGAGAGGGGATCTTATAGAAACTTACAAAATTCTTAAGGGGTTGGACAGGCTAGATGCAGGAAGATTGCTCCCGATGTTGGGGAAGTCCAGGACAAGGGGTCACAGCTTAAGGATAAGGGGGAAATCCTTTAAAACCGAGATGAGAAGAACTTTTTTCACACAGAGAGTGGTGAATCTCTGGAACTCTCTGCCACAGAGGGTAGTCGAGGCCAGTTCATTGGCTATATTTAAGAGGGAGCTAGATGTGGCCCTTGTGGCTAAAGGGATCAGAGGGTATGGAGAGAAGGCAGGTACGGGATACTGAGTTGAATGATCAGCCATGATCATATTGAATGGCGGTGCAGGCTCGAAGGGCCGAATGGCCTACTCCTGCACCTAATTTCTATGTTTCTATGTTTCTATGTTTCTATGTTAATTCCACTTTCCCGACACACTGGGGGCAATTTTACAGCGGGCCAATTAACCTACAAACCTCTCACCCTGGCCACAAACTCTTTGAATCACTTCCCTCTGGAAGGCGACTCCGGACTGTCAAAGCTGCCACAGCCAGACATAAAAACAGCTTTTTTTCCCACGAGTAGTAGCTCTACACAACAGCCAAAAATCTGTAGCCTCCTTTTGATCTGGTATTTTATTTAATTCACATGTTTAATCGATAATGTTTTATTATTAATGTTTAATGTCTTATTTGTCATTCCCAGCTGCCACTGTATGTCGTGTTGTCACGTGGGCGGAGCACCAAGGCAAATTCCGTGTATGTGAATACTTGGCCAATAGACTCATTCATTCATTCAAACCTGTACGTCTTTGGAGTGTGGGTGGAAAGTGGAGCTCCTGTTTCCACGCTGAGTCTTTCAACTAAACACAAACTTGGCAGAAGAAAACGTCCTTCAAACTTACGACTTAGATTGATATCTCCGTAAGGCAGAGGAAGTAGGGGAGAGTGCAGGGGGTGGTGTGTGTAGCGTAGAATCGGGTTCCTTTTGTAGATTTGTTCCACAACTTCATTATTCAGACAGTTTTCCTGAAATACAGAATAGCAGATGGAATTAAATTGCTTTCTCAATAGACAATAAGGTGCAGGAGTAGGCCATTCGGCCCTTCGAGTTAGTCCCAAAGCATGACACAAACAAGCTGGAGTAACTCAGCCGGGACAAGGCAGCATCTCTGGAGAGAAGGAATGGGTGACGTTTCAGGTCCAGACCCAAGCCTATCAGGCATCTTACCATACGGAACACAGACACAAGAGAGGAATAAAAATTATGAGAGGAATAGATTGGATAGACGCACAGCGTTTAGGGTATTGTGTTCAAGAAGGTTCTGCAGATGCTGGAAAATCGAAGGTAGACAAAAGCGCTGGAGAAACTCGGCGGGTGAGGCAGCATCTATGGAGCGAAGGAAATAGGCAACGTTTCGGGCCGAAACCCATCTTCAGTTTAGGGTATTGCGTTCAGTTCTGGGCACCATGTTATAGGAAAGATGTTGTCAAGCTGGAAAGGGTACAGAGAAGATTTACGAGGATGTTGCCAGGACTAGAGGGTGTGAGCTACAGGGAGAGGTTGAGCAGGCTGGGTCTCTATTCCTTGGAGCGCAGGAGGATGAGAGGGGTGCTCTTATAGAGGTGTACAAAATCATGAGAGGAATAGATCGGGTAGACGCACAGAGTCTCTTGCCCAGAGTAGGGGAAATCGAGGACCAGAGGACATTGGTTTAAGGTGAGGGAGGGAAAGATTTACTAGGAATCTGAGGGGTAACCTTTTCACACAAAGGGTGGTGGGTGTATGGAATGAGCTGCCGGAGGAGGTAGTTGAGGCTGGGACTATCACAACTTTTAACAAACAATTAAGTTGGTACATGGATAGGATAGGTTTAGAGGTATATATATGGGCCAAACGCGGGCAGGTGTAGACAATAGACAATAGACAATAGGTGCAGGAGTAGGCCATTTGGTCCTTCGAGCCAGCACCGCCATTCAATGTGATCATGGCTGATCATCCCCAATCAGTACCCCGTTCCTGCCTTCTCCCCATATCCCCTGACTCCGCTATTTTTAAGAGCCCTATCTAGCTCTCTCTTGAAAGCCTCCAGAGAACCGGCCTCCACCGCCCTCTGAGGCAGAGATGGGGCATGTTGGTTGGTATGGGCCGTGTGTATGCGTAGGGAGGTGTTAATGCGCGGGGATCGCTGCTCGGTGCGGACTCGGTGGGCCGAAGGGCCTGTTTCCGCGCTGTGGCTGGAAACGAAACTAAACCAAATGAAGGTGGAGAGAGCGTTATACACAGAAATCCCCTCACCTTGATGTCCTGAATGAGTTGCTGTGTGGGCGTATCGATGGGCGGTTTGGTGTCGATGACGTTCTGGACAGCATTAGCCCATTTGGTGGCTTCATTCAGCAGCTTGGTGTAAAGGCAGTAGCAATGCTTACGGCCGTAGACCGTGACGTTCCAGTAACCTGCCGACCCACAAACCAAATATGCCATTAAAAACAGACGTCTCGACCGGAAACGTCACCCGATTCCTTCACTCCCGAGATGCTGCCCGTCCCGCTGAGTTGCTCCAGCAATTTTGTGTCTATCTTCGGTTTAAACCAGCATCTGCAGTTCCTTCCTACACATCAGGGAAAGAGTTACACAGACGGACAGCGCCGATACTGGTCTCCAAATAGTGAAAGGCCTGGATGGAGTGCATGTGGAGAGGATGTTTCCACTAGTGGGAGAGTCCCAGACCAGAGGGCACAGCCTCAGAATTAAAGGACTTTCCTTTAGAAAGGAGATGAGGAGGAATTTCTTTAGCCAGAGGGTGGTGAATCTGTGGCGTTGTTCACAGACGGCTGTGAAGGTCAAATCAATGTGTATTTTTAAGGCATGTGTTGCAATGCTGAGGCTCTATAAGGCGCTGGTCAGGCAGCATTTGGAGTATTGTAAGCGGTTTTGGGAACCATATCTGAGGAGGGATGTGTTGGCTCTGGTGAGGGTCCAGAGGATATTTACGAGAATGATCCCAGGAATGAGCGTGTTAACATATGATGAGCGTTTGACGGCTCTGGGCCTGTACTCGCTGGGGTTTAGATGAGGGGGGGGACCTCATTGAAACTTACTGAATAGTGAAAGGCCTGGATAGAGTGGATGTGGAGAGGATGTTTCCACTAGTGGGAGAGTCTAGGACCAGAGGGCACAGCCTCAGAATAAAAGGACGTTGCTTTAGGAAGGGGATGAGGAAGAATTTCTTTAGCCAGAGGGTGGAGAATCTGTGGAATTCATCGCCACAGACGGCTGTGGAGGCCAAATCTACGGATATTTTTATGGCAGAGATTGATAGATTCTTGATTAGTACGGGTGTCAGGGGTTATGGGGAGAAGGCAGGAGAATGGGGTTGAGAGGGAGAAATAGAGCAGCCATGATTGAATGGCGGAGAGGACTTGAAGGGCTGAATGGCCTGATTCTGTTCCTGCGTCTTATGATCTAAGATATAACTGATTGATTGATTGAAAGATACCGTGTGGAAACAGGCCCTTCGGCCCGTAATGTCTGTGCTGATCACGATGCCAAAACCAACTGCCTGTGCGGGATCCATATCCCAGCATTCCCTGAATGTCCACATGCTAATGTGGATAACTATCGTATCTGCCTCCACCTCCACCACCACCCCTGGCAGCGCGTTCCAGGCACCCACCACCCTCTGTGTAAAAAAAACCTGCCCCGCACATCCCCTTTACACTTTTTATTCTTTTTTAGGTTTACAAAGTTAATTCCCGGGATGGCGGGACTGTCATATGCTGAGAGAATGGAGCAGCTGGGCTTGTACACTGGAGTTTAGAAGGATGAGAGGATTCCTCATTGAAACATATAAGATTATTAAGGGTTTGGACACGCTGGAGGCAGGAAACATGTTCCCGATGTTGGGGGAGTCCTGAACCAGGGGTCACACAGTTTAAGAATAAGGAGTAAGCCATTTAGAACAGAGACGAAGAAACACTTTTTCACACAGAGAGTGGTGAGTCTGTGGAATTCTCTGCCTCAGAGGGCGGTGGAGGCAGGTTCTCCGGATACTTTCAAGAGAGAGCTAGATAGGGCTCTTAAAGATAGCGGAGTCAGGGGATATGGGGAGAAGGCAGGAACGGGGTACTGATTGGGGATGATCAGCCATGATCACATTGAATGGTGGTGCTGGCTCGAAGGGCCGAATGGCCTACTCTTGCACCTATTGTCTATTGAAATACCACGGAGACAAAACTACGGGGTCATAAGACTAGGAGCTAAATTAGGCCATTCGGCCCATCAAGTCTACTCCGCCATTCAATCATGGCTGATCTATCTCTCCCTCCTAACCCCATTCTCCTGCCTTGTCCCCATAACCCCTGACACCTGAGTACCTGTCAATCACCACCTTAAAAATAAGTATTGACTTGGCCTCCACAGCCTTTTGTGGCAAAGAATTCCACAGATTCACCACCCTCTGACTAATGTCATAGTCATAGAGTGATACAGTGTAGAAACAGGCCCTTCGGCCCAACTTGCCCACCCCGGCCAACAATGTCCCAGCTACACTAGTCCCACCTGCCTGCGCTTGGTCCATATCCCTCTAAACCTGTCCTATCCATGTACCTGTCCAACTGTTACCTAAACATTGCGATAGTTTCTGCCTCAACTACTACCTCTGGCAGCTCGTTCCATACACCCACCACCCTTTATGTGAAAAAGTTACCCCTCAGATTCCTATTAAATCTTTTCCCCTTCACCTTAAACCTGTGTCCTCTGGTCCTCGATTCCCCCTACTCTGGGCGAGAGACTCCGTGCATCTACCCGATCTATTCCTCTCATGATTTTATCCATGAGTATAAATAGTGCAAGTGAACTGGGATGGAAGTCACATTCAGTGGGATTTAGAAGGATGAGAGGGGATCTTATGCAAACATAAAATTGGACAGGCTGGATGCAGGAAAATGTTCCCGATGTTGGGGGAGTCCAGAACCAGGGGTCACACACAGTTTAAGAAGAAGGGGGTAGGCCATTTAGGACTGAGATGAGGAAAAACGTTTCCACCCAGAGAGTTGTGAATCTGTGGAATTCTCTGCCACAGAAGGCAGGCAGTGGAGGCCGATTCACTGGATGTTTTCAAGAGAGAGTTAGATTTAGCCCTTAGGGCTAACAGAATCGAGGGATATGGGGAGAAGGCAGGAACGGGGTGGGCGGCACGACTCGTTTGCAGCGGTCTCTGCAGTCCGTCTGTCTTTTTATTATTTTTGTCTCGTTTTTATGTAGTTTTTTATTATTTATTTTGTCGGGGTATGTGTGTGGGGGGGCGGGTGGAAACTTTAAAATCTTTCCCCTGCACGGGAGACCCGACCTTTTCTTTGTCGGGTCTCCGTTTGTCGTTGGGGCTGGGCAACGTGGAGCGGCCTCCAGCAGGAACGACCTGGGGCTCCAGTTGCGGAGCTGCGGACTACTCACCGTCGCGGGGCTGGCCGAGTCCGGAGCGGGTGGAGCTGTGGTGGAGACAATCGCTGCTGCGACCCGACCCCCGGAGATTCGGAGGCTACAACCGCGGGTCTGGCGGACGGCAACACCGGAAGCCCGCGGGTCCCCTGGTGGGAGACCGCTTTTCGGGGCTTCCGCAGCGGCGACTTCTCCCGCCCGAGTTGCGGGGTTGAAGAGCACCTGGAGCGGGGCTTTATCCCCCCGCGCGGCTTGGAATGGCCACCGGACTTTGCGAGCGCAGGCCGGGGCTCTAACACCAAGACACGGTGCGCGACCTTGCATCACCCGGCGTGGCTTTAATGGCCGCGGGATAATCACCATCGCCCGCCGGGGGCTTTGACTTTGACTCTGACATCGGGGGGGGGGGGGGGGGGAGTGCAGTGGAGAGATAAGTTTTTTTGCCTTCCATCACAGCGCTGTGATGGATGTATGTGTAAATTGTGTTGTGTCTCGGGTCTTCTTCGTTTTGTAATGTATGGCTGCAGAAACGATATTTTGTTTGGACCTCAACGGGGTCCAAATGACAAATTTGTCCAAAAGACAAATAAATAATAATAATAATAATAATAGATTGGTTGTTGCATGTGAAGCAATCAGACTAGTGTAGCATCACTAACTCCACCTTACTGTACACTTGATATTAACACCCATTTCCTACATTAGTCAGTCATGTAAGCGGTAGCGATGAACTAACAACCTATTGTAGCGCTCTAGTATATGTTATGATTAAAGATGATTGAACCTCCAGACCTGTGTCTGTTTAGTCATTTACATGGTGTCAGAAGTGGGATTGTAGATGATCGGCCATGATCACATTGAATGGCGGTGCTGGCTCGAAGGGCCGAATGGCCGACTCCTGCACCTATTGTCCATGTTTCCATGTTTACCTGTCTCCTTAAAGATCTTCTCCACGGGCTGCAGGACGGAGCAGAGATTGTTGAGGACCAGCGTCCCCAGCTTGGCCGTGTTTCGCTCGCACGTCCGGTAGTAATCCAGTGAGTTGTAGGTCAGCACAAACCAATGCTTCTTCACCTTCAGGGAGTTCCCTTTCCCACCGCTTTTCACCTCTTTGTGTAGCCAACCTGGACAGGGACAGGAGGGTAGTTCAGTGGAGTAGAGTGTAGTATAGTGTAGTGTAGTGTAGTGTAGTGTAGTGTAGTGTAGTGTAGTATAGTATAGTATAGTGTAGTATTGTAGAGCATAGTATTGTATAGTTCAGTGGAGTAGAGTGTAGTGTAGTGTAGTGTAGTGTAGTGTAGTGTAGTGCAGTGTAGTGTAGTGCGGTGTAGTATAGTGTAGTGTAGTATTGTAGAGCATAGTATTGTATAGCTCAGTGGAGTAGAGTGTAGTGTAGTGTAGTGTAGTGTAGTGCAGTGTAGTATTGTATTGTACAGCATAGTATTGTATAGCTCAGTATGGTAGAGTGTAGTGTAGTGTAGTGTAGTGTAGTGTAGTGTAGTGTAGTGTAGTGTAGTATTGTACAGCATAGTATTGCATAGCTCAGTATAGTGTAGTGTAGTGTAGTGTAGTGCAGTGTAGTATTGTATTGTACAGCATAGTATTGTATAGCTCAGTATGGTAGAGTGTAGTGTAGTGTAGTGTAGTGTAGTGTAGTGTAGTGTAGTGTAGTGTAGTATTGTACAGCATAGTATTGCATAGCTCAGTATAGTATAGTGTAGTGTAGTGTAGTGCAGTGTAGTATAGTATTGTACAGCATAGTATTGTATAGCTCAGTATAGTAGAGTGTAGTAATTCTATCATCTCCTTTATAAAAAAAAAAATTGTAATCAAAAAATGTATTCAATTATTAAAAATTAATATTGACACTCCAATAAAACAAGGCAGAACCCACCACCATAATACCACACAAACATATATCCATAATACAACTATGATACAATCCTTATTGAGGATACATTCAACACCCTGCCGAGCCCAGCAGTCCCGCAACTCCCTCAGGGTGCCCGTGGACAGGGCGTATTCCCTTTCTAACAGCACCCGGGCCACGGACATAAAAGGGGCAGGCAGCCGGCTCGGGTAGAGCCCTCCACCGCCTCTATCGTCTCCTTTGGAGGCGTGGGTTCAGATCCCACTTCTGACACCACGTTAGTGAATGATCCACTACAACATACATGGTGAAACATAACTCTTTATTCCATTTGGAAATACAGAACATTCAAACTGCCAGCCGGCTGACCTCGTTAGGGTAGTACCGTGTAGTACTGTAATACAATGTAATGGGTGGCTGCATATATGTGTAGTGGAGATTATACATGGCATGGATTAATAAAGGGTTAATCTACAATAGTATCGTTTAGTTCAGTGTAGTATAGAGTAGTGTAGTGTTGTATAGTGTAGTATCATTTAGTTCAGTGTAGTATAGTGCAGTACAGTGTAGTGTAGCATAGTTCAGCTTAGTCTAGTTTACCAACAGAGGACAACAGAGGAGGAGGACTGAACTTTGGTGCCTTCCCTCACAGTGGGAAACTTTGATCCCGCTGTGTGGGGATGTTTATGTTAAAGACTATCGTGTTCTGTGTTCTTTATTTTATTCGTGTGGCTGTATGGTGACCACACATTTCACTGTACCAATTGGTACATGTGACAATAAATGTATCTTGTCTATTGTATAGTATAGTTTAGTATAGTATAGTATAAGCATGCAGGTAAAGCAGGCAGTGAAGAAAGCAAATGGCAAGTTGGCCTTTATAACAAGAGGAATCGAATATAGGAGCAAAGAGGTCCTTCTGCAGTTGTACAGAGCCCTAGTGAGACCACACCTGGAGTATTGTGTACAGTTTTGGTCCCCTAATTTGAGGAAGGACATTCTTGCTATTGAGGGAGTGCAGCGTAGGTTCACAAGGTTAATTCCCGGGATGGCGGGACTGTCATACGCTGAGAGAATGGAGCAGCTGGGCTTGTACACTCTGGAATTTAGAAGGATGAGAGGGTATCTTATTGAAATATCTAAGATTGTTAAGGGTTTGGACACGCTAGAGGCAGGAAACATGTTCCCGATGTTGGGGGAGTCCAGAACCAGGGGCCACAGTTTAAGAATAAGGAGTAGGCCATTTAGAACGGAGACGAGGAAACACTTTTTCTCACAGAGAGTGGTGAGTCTGTGGAATTCTCTGCCTCAGAGGGCGGTGGAGGCCGGTTCTCTGGATGCTTTCAAGAGAGAGCTAGATAGGGCTCTTAAAGATAGCGGAGTCAGGGGATATGGGGAGAAGGCAGGAACGGGGTACTGATTGGGGATGATCAGCCATGATCACATTGAATGGCGGTGCTGGCTCGAAGGGCCGAATGGCCTACTCCTGCACCTATTGTCTATTGTCCAGTACAGTTGAGTATAGTTCAGTTTAGCATTGTTCAGTATAGTTTAGCTTAGTATCGTTTAGTTCAGAATAGAATGGTTTGGTATGTTTTTTTTTAATTTTTTTTAATATTTTTATTTTATTAGAAGTAAGTACAATTGTATACAATCATATTTTCATAATACCTTTTATGTACAGCTTCTTATTTTTTTAATTTTTTGTAATAAAGAAGAAAAAGAAAAAAGTTATATAATGAAAAATAGAAAAATGTGAGATATATAGTGTGTGAAAAGGAAAAATAGAGAGAGAAAAAAGAAAGTTGAGAGAAAATAGAAGAAAGAGAGTAAATGAAGAGAAGAGAAGAAAAGAAAAAAGAAGTAAGGAGATCGCATTTATAATCTTGACCATCCGCAGTCACGGATTAGCTTTTACACCTGTTTAGCACCATACGTTTCCAAAAAGACGACAAATGGAGATCAACTCGTTATGAATTGGTCAAATTTATCTATTAGGAGGAATCGCATTTCCTCAAGATGTGCGGTATCCAACATACTTGCAATCCACATTTTGAGCGTTGGTATTGGTGTATTTTTCCAAAATTTCAATATTGATTTTTTTTGCTATTATTAAACCATAATTAAAAATTGACTTTTGAGATGAGCTCAATTTGTTCCCATCTTCCATTACCCCAAATATAATCAATTCATTATTGGGTTCCATTTATGTCTTAAATAATTTTGTAAATATTTCGAAAATATCACTCCAAAATCCATGGTTTTATACAAGAAACAAAAGAGTGTGTTATAGTTGCGTCTTGGGTTAAACATTTATCGCAAATGGGGGATATATTTGGATAAAATTTATTTAATCTTGTTTTTGAGTAATATAATCTATGTAAAATTTTAAATTGGATTAGGTTATGTCTTGCGTTAATCGAACACTTGTGAATGTATGTCAAATACTTTTCCCATGTAGCCTTCGTAATTTTTTATCAATAATTCCCGTTCCCACTCTTCTCTAATTACCTCGGTCACAGGTAAATCTATATTTAAGATGCTATTATATAAATATGATATTAATTTTTGTGTATCAGCTTTTATATTCATTACTTCTTCTAGTAAATCAGGAGTTATTTTTTGATATCCCTGTATGTATGTCTTCAAAAAATTACAAATCTGAAAATATTTAAAATAATGAGTGTTTTTCAGTTTAAATTTTAATTGTAATTGTTGAAATGATAATAAATCTCCCATTTCATACATGTCCCCGATCCTTTTAATTCCTAAACTTTCTCATTGATTATATATTTTATCCATCATAGATGGTTTAAATAAAGGATTATTCGCTATCGGTGTTAACAATGATAGGTTTCTTAATTTGGTATGGTTTAGTATAGTATAGTTAAGTTTAATATTGTATAGATTAGTATATAGTTTAGTTTAGTATAGTCATGTTTAGCATAGTTTTGCATAGTTTGCTGTAGTTTGGTAACGTTTGGTAGAGTTTACTATAATATAGTTCTGTTTAATTTAGTATAGGCTGGTTTGGTATGGTTTAGTTCAGTATAGTATAGTTTAGTATAATTCAGTTGAGAAAAGTTTATATACTAGTATAGTATAATTATTATAGTTTATGATCGCTGGTTGGCGCGGACTGGGTGGGCCGAATGGCCTATTTCTGCACTGTATCTATAAGTCTAAAAAAGTAACTCAGCGGGTTGGTCAGGCAGCATCTGTGGAGAACATGGATAGGTGACGTTTCACAGAGTGCTGGAGTAACTCAGCGGGTCAGGCAGCATCTGTGGAGCGAAGGAAATGGGCAACCTTTCGGGCCGAAACCCTGAAGGAAATAGGCAACGTTTCGGGCCGAAACCCGGAAGGGTTTCGGGCCGAAACGTTGCCTATTTCCTTCGCTCCATAGATGCTGCCGGAACATGGATAGGTGACGTTTCACAGAGTGCTGGAGTAACTCAGCGGGTCAGGCAGCATCTGTGGAGAACATGGATAGGTGACGTTTCACAGAGTGCTGGAGTAACTCAGCGGGTCAGGCAGCATCTGTGGAGAACATGGATAGGTGACGTTTCACAGAGTGCTGGAGTAACTCAGCGGGTCAGGCAGCATCTGTGGAGAACATGGATAGGTGACGTTTCACAGGGTGCTGGAGTAACTCAGCGGGTCAGGCAGCATCTGTGGAGAACATGGACAGGTGACGTTTCGGGTCGAGGC
>CM075995.1:8523407-8546996 GCA_038087875.1 Malacoraja senta | reverse complement strand
CGAGCTGCCGGAGGAGGTAGTTGACGCAGGGACTATCCCAACATTTTAAGAAACAGTTAGACAGGAACATGGATAGGACAGGTTTAGACAATAGACAATAGGTGCAGGAGTAGGCCATTCGGCCCTTCGAGCCAGCACCGCCAATCAATGTGATCATGGCTGATCATCCCCAACCAGTACCCCGTTCCTGCCATCTCCCCATATCCGTTGATTCCGCTATCTTTAAGAGCTCTAACTAACTCTCTCTTGAAAGCATCCAGAGAACCGGCCTCCACCGCCTTCTGAGGCAGAGAATTCCACAGACTCACAACTCTGTGTGAAAAGGTTTTTCATCTCCGTTCTAAATGGCTTACCCCTTATTCTTAAACTGTGGCCCCTGGTTCTGGACTCCCCCAACATCGGGAACATGTTTCCTGCCTCTAGCGCGTCCAAACCCTTAATAATCTTATATGTTGCAATAAGATAACCTCTCATCCTTCTAAATTCCAGAGTATACAACCCCAGCTGCTCCATTCTCTCAGCATATGACAGTCCCGCCATCCCGGGAATTAACCTTGTAAACCTACACTGCACTCCCTCAATAGCAAGAATGTCCTTCCTCAAATTAGGGGACCAAAACTGCACACAATACTCCAGGTGTGGTCTCACTAGGGCCCTGTACAACTGCAGAAGGACCTCTTTGCTCCTATACTCAACTCCTCTTGTTATGAAGGCCAACATGCCATTCGCTTTCTTCACTGCCTGCTGTACCTGCATGCTTAATTTCAGTGACTGATGAACAAGGACCCCAGATCCCGTTGTACTTCCCCTTTTCCCAATTTAACTCAATTTAGATAGTAATCTACCTTCCTGTTTTTGCCAGCAAACTGGATAACCTCACATTAATCCACATTAAACTGCATCTGACATGCATCTGCCCACTCACCCAACCTGTCCAAGTCACCCTGCATCTTCATAGCATCCTCCTCACAGTTCACACTGCTACCCAGCTTTGTGTCATCTGCAAATTTGCTAATGTTACTTTGAATCCCTTCATCTAGATCATTGATGTATATTGTAAATAGTTGCGGTCCCAGCACCGAGCCTTGCGGTACCCCACTAGTCACTGCCTGCCATTCTGAAAGGGACCCGTTAATTCCTACTCTTTGTGTCCTTTACAGAATCCAATGAACCTACATCTCTGGTCGGTGCGGACTCGGTGGGCTGAAGGGTGTGTTTCCGGGCAGCATCTCTAAACTAAGTGCTTGAAAAAAATTCCAAAGATTGACAGCAACTTTAATGATTGTATAGCAGCCACTGGTGTTCTTAGGATTTGAAGCACCATTCATTCCCCCCCCCTCATATTAGTTGAGTTTATTGTCACGTGTACCAAGGTACAGTGAAAAGCCTTTGTTGCGTGCTCACCTGTCAGCAGAAAGACAATACATGATTGCCATCGTGCCGTTTACAGGATATTGATCCACGCTACGGGAATAACGTTTCTTGCAAAGTAAAACCAGTAAAGTCCAATCAAGGATAGTCCGAGGGTCCCCAATAAGGTTGATAGTAGTTCAGGACTACTGATAGACACAAAACGCTGGAGTAACTCAGCGGGTCAGACAGCATCTCTGGAGAAAAGGAAACCTTTTCTCCAGAGATGCCGTCAGACCCACTGTGTTACTCCAGCGTTTTGTGTCTCCCTTCGATGTAAACCAGCATCTGCAGTTCCTTCCTACACAGTTCATGGCAAATGTATAACTTGTGAACTTGTATGGGATAAGGGGGCAGAGATCAGCCATGATTGAATGGCGGAGTAGACTCAATAGACAATAGGTGCAGGAGTAGGCCATTCGGCCCTTCGAGCCATTCAATGTGATCATGGCTGATCATCCCCAATCAGTACCCCGTTCCTGCCTTCTCCCCATATCGCCTGACTCCGCTATTTTTAAGAGCCCTATCTAGCTCTCTCTTGAAAGTATCCAGAGAACCCGCCTCCACTGAGGCAGAGAAGACTCAGTGGGCCGAATGGCCTAATTCTACTATAACTTGTGAACAGTTCAGCACTGCGCTCTGGTTGTGGTAGGATGGTTCAGTTGCCTGATAACAGCTGGGAAGAAACTGCCCCTGAATCTGGAGGTGTGTGTTTTCGCACTTGTGCTATGCTCGCCCTTTACATGATCGCTTCTATTGCACTGCCTGCAATATACGTATTGCCGATACGATTCCAAAGGGAACATTCTCTAACTGATTCAAGTTCACTCAAGCAATTCTAGTAATCACAATGTCAATCCTGAGGAAATAAAAAAGATATTTGAGCACTTAGGCAAATGGATTGGAAGGTCCTCATTTCAAGAAAATTGGATTAAACCACAAATTCATCCTGCTTAATGCAAACTTACTTTGGTTTACAATTTTATTTCTCGAAAACATAGCTTGGGCAAATCAATCATTGGTTAAAAAAACAAGAATGCTCTTAGTGGACACGGTGGCGCAGCGGTTGATCTGGTATTTTGTTGGTTCACAATGGTGTTTTATCATCCATGTTTTATTATTATTAATGTTTAGTGTTTTCTGAGTCATTCGTAACTGTCACTGTATGTCATGTTGTTACTTGTGGGCGGAGCACCAAGGCAAATTCCTTGTATGTGAATACTTGGCCAATAAACTTACTTACTACTTAGAGTTGCTGCCTTACAGCCAATGCAGCGCCAGAGACCCGGGTTCGATCCCGACTACGGGTGCTTGTCTGTACGGAGTTTGTACGTCCTCCCCATGACCCGCGTGGGTTTTCTCCGAGATCTTTGGTTTCCTCCCACACTCCAAAGACGTACAGGTTTGTAGGCTAATTGGCTTGGTAAATATAGAAATTGTCCCTAGTGTGGGTGTAGGATAGTGTTAATGTGCAGGGATCGCGGCTGGTCGGCGCAGACCCGAAGGGCCCGTTTCCGCGCTGCATCACTAAACGAAACTAAACTATAAACTAAACATTAACTAGTTCGTGGCATAAATGCAACAATAAATCCTGAGGGTTTACATCCATTCTCCCATCTACCGATCGGTGGTAGCCAGCACCATCTTCTTCGCTGCCGTGTGCCGGGGCAGCAGGGCGAAGGCTGCGGACTCCGACAGGATCAACAAACTCATCAGGAAGGCTGGCTCCGTCCTGGGGGCAGAGTTGGAGTTGGATTCATGGGGGGGGGAGGTCTCCGAGGGGAGGATGCTCCCCAAACTGGACAATACAGCTCACCCCCTCCATGACAAACTGGTCAACCTGAGGAGAACCTAGATGCAGCACAGAACGCCACAGGATCCTTTTCCCCTGTGGCTATCAAACTGTACAACTCCTCCTCCTTCTGTCGTGGGGTAGACTGACTCCCCTCACCCCTCCTACCCTCCCTCCCCAATCTTCACGATTCATTCGTCATCGTTTGAAAACATTAGCGACGCAGTGGTCCTGGTTTCCAATGGGAACGGTGACGGACGCACCACACATCTCTGTCCTCCAGTTCCTGCGGACTTCCGCCGCTGGAAGTATAGTGTTTTTGCGTGTGTGCGTGTGTCTGTCTGTGTGTCTGTGTGTGTGTGTGTGTGTGTGTGTGTGTGTGTCTCTGTGTGTCTGTGTGTGTGTGTGTCTGTGTGTGTGTGTCTGTCTGTGTGTGTGTGTGTGTGTGTGTCGGTGTGTGTGTGTGTGTGTGTGTGTGTGTCTGTGTGTGTGTGTGCGCGCGTGTGCGTGTGTGGGTGTGCGTGTGTGTGTGTGTGTGTGTGTGCGTGTTTGTGTGTGTGTGCGTGTGTGCGTGTGTGTGCGTGTTTGTGCGTGCGTGTGTGCGTGTGTGTGTCTGTGTGTGTGTATGTGTGTGTGTGTCTCTGTGTGTGTGCGCGCGTGCGTGTGTGTGCGCGCGTGCGTGTGTGTGTGCGCGCGTGCGTGTGTGTGTGTGCGTGTGTGTGCTTTATCATCGTTCCTTACAATGCCGTGTACGACAGTGATCGCAACTTCTACTGAAGTGTGGATGGCCGTTGGCTCGCTAGGAGCTCATCCGCCCTTTGACAGGTCTTGTTTTTGGTCCTGCTGGGGGTCCCACAGCCCCCTCTTCACCTGGCAAACCAGGTGGGGGAGACGGTTTAGTCGCCGACTATCCGACCATGGAGCGGGTAGCACGGGATTACATGGGACCCGTGGCGGGGGGGAACTCCCCCCCCGACCTGACCTTTACTCATGAAGAAGGGTCTCGACACGAAACGTCGCCTATTCCTTCGCTCCATAGATGCTGCCTCACCCGCTGAGTCTCTCCAGCATTTTTGTCTACCTTCAATCGCATCTGCAGTTCTTTCTTAAACATTTACTCATCCCCAATCCTTTCCACTCGTCACTTTAATTTCATGTTTCTTGTGTTTCATCAATTTCCCTCCTGGGATAAATAAAGTTCTATCGTATCGTCCAAGGTCACTGGAATTGTGGCATTAAATATTCATAGACCATTAAGCCCCGTTTCAGGAGTTAAATATGTCCATCATTTATGCACTCAATTTGTACGTCAGAGTCCAACCGCACGGACACAGGCCCTTCAGCCCAACGAGTGCATGCAACCAGGATGCTCTATCGAAGCGCGTCCCATTAACCAATGCTGCTCCCAACCTTTGCTCACCATGTACCCGCTGAAAAGTCCCTTAAATGTCATGGACCCTGCCTCAACTGCCTCCTCTGCCATTTTATCGGGGGACGCATCGCAGCTCGGTTTGGGAACAGCTCCATCCAAGACCGCAAGAAATTGCAGCGAATTGTGGACGCAGCCCAGACCATCGCGCAAACCAACCTCCCCTCCCATCGACTCCATTTACACCTCACGCTGTCTCGGCAAGGCCAGCAGCATAATCAAGGACCAGTCGCACCCTGGCCACTCCCTCTTCTCCCATCGGGCAAAAGGTACAGAAAGGTACAGAAGTGTGAAAACGCACACCTCCAGATTCAGGGACAGTTTCTTCCCGGCTGTTATCAGGCAACTGAATCATCCTACCACAACCAGAGAGCGGTGCTGAACTACTATCTACCTCAATGGTGACCCTCGGACTATCTTTGATCAGGCTTTGCTGGCTTTACCTTGCACTAAACGTTACTCCCTTATCATGTTTCTAGTCAAGTCAAGTCAAGTCAAGAGAGTTTATTGTCATGTGTCCCAGATAGGACAACGAAATTCTTGCTTGCTGCAGCACAACAGAATATTGTAGGCATAAATACAGATCAGATCAGTGTGTCCATATCCCCATAGAATATATATACACACATAAATAAATAGATAAAGTGCAATAGGCTGTTATTGTTCAGAGCTTATTTGATGTTGTGTTTAATAGTCTGATGGCTGTGGGGAAGCAGCTGTTCCTGAACCTGGATGTTCCAGATTTCAAGCCCCTGTACCTTCTTCCCGATGGCAACGGAGAGATGAGTGTGTGGCCAGGATGGTGTGGGTCCTTGATGATACTGCCAGCCTTTTTGAGGCAGCGCCTGCGATAGATCCCCTCGATGGTAGGGAGGTCAGAGACGATGATGGACTGGGCAGTGTTTACAGCTTTTTGCAGCCTTTTCCGCTCCTGGACGCTCAAGTTGCCGAACCATGCCATGATGCAACCGGGTCATCATGCTCTCTACTGTGCACCTGTAGAAGTCCGAGAGAGTCCTCCTTGACAAACCGACTCTCTGTAATCTTCTCAGGAAGCAGAGGCGCTGATGTGCTTCCTTTATGATTGCACCAGTGTTCTGGGACCATCTATACACTGTAAATGGCTCAATTGTAATCGTGTATAGTCTTTCCGCTGACTGGTTAGCACGCAACAAAAGCTTTTCACGTGACAATAAACTAACTGAAACTGCCAACTCATTCCATGTACCCACCGCCCTCTGTGAAAGGTAGTCCCTCAGGTGCCTTTTCATTCTTTCCCTCTTCACTTTAAGCCTCTGCTCTCTGATTCTCGATTCCACTCCCATTGGAAAAAGTAGGGCCACGGCCACACCTGGAGAGCAGGCTTGGTTTGTCCATCCTGCAACCAGTGGAATTCTTTCACTCGGAAAAGATCTCGGAAACAACTTTGTGGAGGCCAAGTCAATGGATATTTTTACGTTAGAGAGAGAGATTCTTGATTAGTACGGGTGTCAGGGGTTATGGGGAGAGGGCAGGAGAATGGGGTTAGGAGAGAGAAATAGATCAGCCATGATTGAATGGCGGAGTTGGCTTGATGGGCCGAATGGCCTAATTCAGGTCCTATCACATATAATACTTGTGATCTTATGAAGCTGCCCAGAATTTCATTGTCCTATCTGGGACACATGACAAAAATAGACAATGGACAATAGACAATAGGTGCAGGAGTAGGCCATTCGGCCCTTCGAGCCAGCACCGCCATTCAATGTGATCATGGCTGATCATCCCCAATCAGTAGCCCGTTCCTGCCTTCTCCCCATATCCACTGACTCTGCTATTTTTAAGAGCCCTATCTAACTCTCTCTTGAAAGCAGTCCAGAGAACCTGCCTCCACCGCCCTCTGAGGCAGAAAATTCCACAGACTCACCACTCTCTGTGAGTAAAAGTGTTTCCTCGTCTCCGTTCTAAATGGCTTACTCCTTATTCTTAAACTGTGGCCCTTGGTTCAGGACTCCCCCAACATCGGGAACATGTTTCCCTGCCTCTAGCGTGTCCAAGCCTTAACAATCTTAGATGTTTCAATGAGATACCCTCTCATCCTTCTAAACTCCAGAGTGTACAAGCCCAGCCGCTCCATTCTCTCAGCATATGACAGTCCCGCCATCCCGGGAATTAACCTTGTAAACCGACGCTGCACTCCCTCAATAGCAAGAATGTCCTTCCTCAAATTCCTTTCTTGACTTGACTTGACTTGAGAGGGAAGCCGCTGAACCTGGCCCCTTGGACTGGAGAGGAAGGAGTCTGATGCGGGAGGCAGTGTGCTGCACCGGAGGGTGGAGTGGGGCCGCTGGAGGCCCTGCTGTAGCCTGGGGCTCGGCTAGGTCAGGCGCTGATCCAAGAGGCAGAATTAGGGGACACAATGGTGCAGCGTTAGAGCTGCTGCCTTACAGTACCAGAGATCCAGGTTTGATCTTGACTGGAGGTGGTGTCGTTACTGTGTTTGTGTATTGTCTGTGGAGGACTGTGTGGGTATCCTCCAGGTGCTCCGGTTTCCTTCCCACATTCTAAAGACAGACAGTTTGCAGGTTAATGGCTTCGGTAAATACTGTAAATTGTCCCTGGTGCGTAGGATAGTGTGGGGATCGCTGGTCGCGCGAACTCGGTGGTCCGAAGGGCCTGCTTCCTCTATACTCTGTACCTCCAGAGTCTAAAGAGGCCGACGGTGCGGACTGGATGCTGCCTGCAGCAGCAGGGAGCAGAGGTGGACAACACCAACAGCTACACTTGGCCAGGCCGACCCTGTAACGCCACCAGGACAACGGACGGGCCCTTCATGTTCGGGTTAAGAACCTTTGCACTTACAACACCTGAGACTTGAAAATGGTGCCAATCTGGGAACTTTTTAGAACGGAGACGAGGAAACACTTTTCTCACAGAGAGTGGTGAGTCTGTTGAATTCTCTGCCTCAGCGGGCGGTGGAGAGAGCTAGATAGGGCTCTTAAAGATAGCGGAGTCAGGGGATATGGGGAGAAGGCAGGAACAGGGTACTGATTGGGGATGATCAGCCATGATCACATTGAATGGCGGTGCTGGCTCGAAGGGCCGAATGGCCTACTCCTGCACCTATTGTCTATTGTCTATTGTCATAACTCTTGTACCTCAGTACATGTGGCAATAACTTGCCATTGAAGAGGTGCATTCACCTAACCCATTCCCCTCGTGATTGTATATACCTCCACGAAATTTCGTTCAGACCGAAAGGTCTGAATGACAAATAAAGGAATCTCTAATCTCTAATCTCTAAGATCACCCTTCACCGATAGCCATCTTCACTGTCTGCAACACCACCTATTTCAGCGCCATCTGCAAACTTACTAATTGTACGTTCTCATCCAAATCATTGGCATGGAAACCACCAGCAGCAGTGAACCCAGCAGCGATTCCCGAGGCAGACCACACGCCTCCAGTCCGAAAAACAACTCAACACGATCCTCTCTGCTTCCTTCATGAAGCCAATTATGTATCCAGGCAGCTCGCTGTCCTGGACGCCGCCTGATCTAACCTTCCACAGCTGCCTACCATGGGAATCCTATCAGGGTGGCGCAGCGGTAGACTTGCTGTCTTACAGCACTTACAGCGCCAGAGTCCCAGGTTCCATCCCGACTACGGGTGCTGTCTGTACGGAGTTTGTACGTTCTCCCCGTGAGCTGCGTGGGTTTTCTCCAATGATCTTTCGTTTCCTCCCGCACTCCAAAGGCGTGCAGGTTTGTAGGTTAATTGGCTGGGGTAGAAGAAACATAGAAAATAGGTGCAGGAGGAGGCCATTCGGCCCTTCGAGCCAGCACCTCCACTCATTGTGATCATGGCTGATCGTCCCCTATCAATAACCCGTGCCTGCCTTCTCCCCATATCCTTGACTCCACTAGCCCCTAGAGCTCTATCTAACTCTCTCTTAAATCCATCCAGGTGACTTGGCCCTCACTGTCCTCTGTGGCAGGGAATTCCACAAATTCACAACTCTCTGGGTGAAAAGGTTTTTTTCTCACCTCAGTCTTAATGACCTCCCCTTTATTCTAAGACTGTGGCCCTGGTTCTGGACTGCCCCAACATTGGGAACATTTTTCCTGCATCTAGCTTGTCCAGTCCTTTTATAATTTTATATGTTTCTATAAGATCCCCATTCATCCTTCTAAACTCCAGTGAATACAAGCCTAGTCTTTTCAATCTTTCCTCATATGACAGTCCCGCCATCCCAGGGATCAATCTCGTGAACCAACGCTGCACTGCCTCAATCACAAGGATGTCCTTCCTCAAATTAGGAGACCAAAGGAATGCAAAAAAAAATTGTGTGTGTGTGTGCGCGCGGGCGCGTGCGTGATAGTGTTGTTCTTCTTTCTTCTGTGTCCTTATGCTATATAGTGACTCGCCACTGCTGCACACGTCGTTGCGCTGTTGGAGTGTTAAGTGCAAGGTCTGCAGTAGTGCATGGGCTATCCAGCAATGGGCATTGCAGTAGGTGTTGCATGTCTGGGGTCTGTGCGCCACAGTCACAGGTTGTTATACCCGCGACACGGCCCATTTGTGCATTGGCACCCTTGACCGCCCCCCAGGTTCGCAGTCGGTCGAGACATCTCCATCTCAGCGGACTCGATGGGCCGAAGGGTTTCAATGCTCTGTCTCTAAACTAAACTTGCCTGAAGTAGATACAGATTGTGTCTTTCACCCAGCCTCAACATTTTTGGATACTTCTCCAAAAACAAAAAACAAAGTCATGTCCCTTATTTAACTCAGTTAAACTTCCTCTAGTAACCATGAAATCTTCATATTGTGCATAATAGTTGGATATCAGGAGCTATACAGAGCATTGTGAAATGTGACGACGTAAATGATCTGAGTCTTGACCTGAAACATCACCCATTCCTTCTCTCCACAGATGCTGCCTGACCCACTGAGTTCTCCAGCACTGAGTGAAACGTCACCTATCCATGTTCTCCACATGCTGCCTGACCCGCTGAGTTACTCCAGCACTCTGTGAAACGTCACCTATCCATGTTCTCCACAGATGCTGCCTGACCCACTGAGTTACTCCAGCACTGTGTGAAAAGTCACCTATCCATGTTCACCACAGATGCTGCCTGACCCGCTGAGTTACTCAGCACTGAGGTGAACGTCACCTATCCATGTTCTCCACAGATGCTGCCTGACCCGCTGAGTACTCCAGCACTGTGTGAAACGTCACCTATCCATGTTCTCCACAGATGCTGCCTGACCAACTGAGTTACTCCAGCACTGTGTGAAACGTCACCTATCCATGTTCTCCAGATCTGCCTGACATTTGAAGCATAATCAATTATTTACACCTGCAATTCTGCAATTTCACAAATTGCTAAAGAGGATTGATAGACAGGAAGATAGACATAAAATGCTGGAGTAACTCAGCGGGTCAGGCAGCATCGCTGGAGAGAAGGAATGAATGGGTGACATTTCGGGTCGAGACCCTTCTTCAACTAATGGCCTGTCCCACAGGCTATCGACTGTCATAGTCGTAGCAGGTCGCCGATAAAACGGCGACCGGACCCCCCCCCCCCCTTCGACATAAAATTTGAAATAGAATCATTAGTTTAACAAGAAAAAAAAAACAAGATTAAATAAATTCTACCCAAATATATCCCCCACTTGCGATAAATGTTTAACCCAAGATGCAACTATAACACACTCTTTTGTTTCCTGTATAAAACTTTATAGATTTTGGAGTGATATTTTCGAAATATTCACAACATTATTAAGATAAAAATGGAACCTAATAATGAATTGATTATATTTGGGGTAATGGAAGATGGGAATAAATTGAATCCATCTCAAAAATTATTTTTTAATTATGGTTTAATAATAGCAAAAAAATTAATATTGAAATTTTGGAAAAATACACCAATACCAACGCTCAAAATGTGGATTGCAAGTATGTTGGACACCGTACATCTTGAGGAAATGCGATTCCTCCTAATAGATAAATTTGACCAATTCACAACGAGTTGGTCTCCATTTGTCGTCTTTTTGGAATCATATGGTGCAACACAATTGTAAAAGCGAACTCGTGACTGGGCGAGGGATGGTCAAGATTATAAATAAGATCTCCTTACTTCTTTTTTCTTTTTCTTCCCTTCTTTTATTCTCTTTTTCCTATTTTCTATTCTTTAACTTTCTTCTTTCACTCTCTATTTTTCTTTTCCACACACTATATATCTCACATTTTTCTATTTTTCATTATCTAACCTCTTTTTCTTTTTCTTCTTTATTATAAAAATTAAAAAAATAAGAAGCTGTACATAAAATGTATTATGAAAATATGATTGTATACAATTGTACTTACTTCTAGTAAAATTAAAATATTTAAATAAAAATAAAAAATAAATTTAAAAAAAGGAAAAAAATGGAAGTCAGCACCTGCCGACAACTGTGTACATGTAAGGTCATAAATAATAGAAGCACAATTAGCCATTCGGCCCATCAAGTCAACACCATTCAATCATGGCTGATCTATCTCACACTCCTAACCCCACTCTCCTGCATTTTACCCATATCCCCTGACCCGTTCTAATCAAGAATCTATCTATCTCTGCCTTAAAAATATCCATTGACCTGGCCTCCACAGCCTTCTGTGGCAAAGAATTCTACAGATTCACCATCCTCTGACTAAAGAAATTCCTCATCTCCTTCCTAAAGGAACGCCCTTTGATTCTGAGGCTATGATCTCTAGTCCTAGAGTCATAGAATGGTACAGTGTGGAAACAGGCCCTTCGGCCCAACATTTCCAGCTACACTAGTCCCACCTGCCTGCGCTTGGTCCATATCCCTCCAAACCTGTCCTATCCATGTACCTGTCTAACTGTTTCTTAAAGGCCTGTCTCACGAGTCTGCGGTCATTGGCGGCGAAACGGGAAGAATCTGCCGCCATAGACCGCGCACTCGTGAGAACGTACAATTCCGGGGCCGTGCGGCGGTGTTCCCAACACCGCACGGTGCTAAAATAAAACCGACAATGTCGAAAACTATATACTCACCGCACAACCTCCACCAGTGATGCACGAGTGCGGCACGGCCGCCCGCACGGGCCGCCGCCAGTGTGGCTTGTGCGCCGTGCGTCAAACCTCCACTGCCACAGCCTCCGCCAGTGAGGCACGTGCCTCCGCCAGTGAGGCACGTGTGCGGCACGGCCGCAGGCACAGCCACCGCTACAGCGCCGCGATCAGGATGCCCGCCGCCACAGCCGCCGCTGGTGAGTCACGTGCGGCGGGCCGACGTCATCGCAGTCGGCCCGCCCTTTTTTTTACTTACCGCAAGCACGTGGGACCCGCCGTGTTTGAATTACTCGGCCCCCGCGCAGCATCCGTGCGGCGCTCCAGTGGATAGGCTCGGCGCTCTCGCCGTTGCCGCGCGGTCCCCGCTACCGGCGACGCCGCGCTTCACCTATCCAGGCCTTTCACTTTGGTGAGTTTATTTTTATTTTTGTTTTTTTATTTTATTTTTATTTATTAGAAGTACATTACATTACAACCAATTACATTAGTACTCGTCACGTATATCTTATTACGATTAATGTACTCCGTCATTTTTTACACTAATAAAGGGAAAGGATGAGATTGAGAGAAAGAAGAAAGTGAAGGGAAAAAGTGAAAGTGTAAAAAACGTGACAACAAAAAAGAACAAAGACCCTATAAGAAAGAACTTTTTAAAAAAAGAGTTAAGAAATAGACCCTAAAAAAGAAGAAAAAAGAGAAAGAGGGAAAAGAGAAAAACAAATACTTTGTTGTAAGCATCACGCAAATGGGATATATCAACTCTCCAGCTTTCATCCCCCCTTACCTGACCTCAGTTTTTTGTTTTTTAAGTACTTTTGCACCCTATACTTGTAATAATTCTATAAATGCAGACCACGTCAGGTGGAAGTGATCTGGTTTACCTGCCAGGAGGAGTCTTATCTCTTCTAGGTGTAATGTTTCGAACATATTTGAAATCCACATGTTTATAGTTGGTATTGGAGCGTTTTTCCAGAATTTTAGGATTAACTTTTTTCCAGTTATTAACCCATAGTCTATTAATTTCTTTTGGAACACATTTAGTTCTGGACTATCTTCCGTTGTTCCGAAGATAATCCATTCTGCTTTGGGTATCAGTTTTATTTTAAATAATTTTGTAAAGATTTCAAAAATTTCAATCCAAAATTTTTGAATTTTTGTACAGAAAACAAATGAGTGCGCTATAGTAGCTTCTTGAGATTGACATTTATCACAAATGGATGATACATTTGGGAAATTTTTATTAATTTTAGTTTTGGAATAATATAATCTATGTAAAATTTTAAATTGTATTAAAGTGTGTCTTACATTAATCGAACATTTATGCACGTTTAGTAAATGTTCATTCCACCTTTCCTTTGAGATTGTAATAGCTAATTCTTGTTCCCAGTCTCTTCTAATACCTTCCATAGATGGTATTTCTACATTTAAGATAATATTATACAAATATGATATTAAGTTTGCTGATTCAGCTTTTATCTGCATTGCTTCATCCAGTACATCTGCTGGGATATTATAATGATCTTTTGTATATTTTTTCAAATAGTCACATATATGAAAATATTTAAAATATTGATTATTTCCCAGTTTATATTTTATTTGTAATTGTTGGAATGATAATAATTTTCCAGTTTCATACAAGTCACTGAACGTTTTAATTCCTAGTCTATCCCATTGTATAAAAGATTTGTCTGTAATAGAGGGATTAAACGAGGGATTATTAACTATTGGAGATAACAGCAATAGATTTCTCAATTTTAAATTTTGTTTTATTTGTTTCCAAGTTCTGATTGTATTATGTATAATTGGGTTTTTGTTATAATTTATGTTATTCAGTTTCATTGGTGAGAGGAGGATCGCTCCAATGTTTCCAGAGGAGCAGTCCTCTGTCTCCATTACAATCCAGTCCACTTGCTGGGCAGAGTTGTCCATCGGTTGAATCATATTTTTAATATTTACTGACCAATAGTAATACATGAAGTTAGGGAGTGCTAAGCCCCCTAATACTTTAGCTTTGTTCAAGTGTGTTCTTTGTATTCTATGGGATTTATAGTCCCATATAAAATTAGTAATGTCTGAATCCAGTTATTTTTAAACTTCTTTGGTAGGTATATAGGAATCGATTGAAATAGGTATAAAATTTGTGGTAAGATGATCATTTTTATTGCATTTATTCGGCCTATTAAAGACATCGGGAGCGTTTTCCAAAATTTAATTAGTGTATTTAAATTTATTAAGTAAAGGATCAAAATTTGCTTTAAACATGCCTTGATATGTTCTAGTCATTTCAATACCCAAGTATTTAAATTTTTCTGTAGCTATTTTAAAAGGGAATTTTAAAAGATGTGTTGAGTCTTTCGGTTTTATTGACATAATTTCACTTTTATTCCAATTTATTCTGTATCCAGAAAAAGATCCAAAGTCCTCAATTAAATTTAATATATTTGGTATAGTAATTTGAGGTTTTGTAATGTACAATAATATATCATCCACGTATAAAGATATTTTATTATTTGAATATTTAGTATTATACCCATGGATATCTGGATGTGTTCTAATTTTTTCTGCTAACGGTTCAATTATGAGAGCAAACAACTGTGGTGATAATGAGCATCCTTGTCTATTTCCCCTTGATAGTTGAAATTTCGAGGATAATATGTTATTAGTTAATATTCTAGCTGTAGGTTTATTATATAATAGTTTAATCCATAAAATAAAATTCTCTCCCAGTTGGAATTTTTGTAATACTTTATCCATATCATTCCATTCTACTTGGTTAAATGCTTTTTCAGCGTCCAGCGAAATAATTGATAATTCTTGTTCTTCAAATTTATGTGAGTGCATTATATTGAGTAGACGTCTCATATTATTAGATGAATATCTCTTAGGGATAAACCCCGTCTGATCTGGGTTTATTAGTTTACTAATATATTTACTTAATCTTCTAGCTAATGTTTTCGCTAATATTTTTTGTTCTGTATTTAACAATGCTATAGCTCTATATGAACCCGGTTCTTCTATATCTTTATCTTTTTTAAGTATTAGTGTGATCGTTGATTCAGCTAATGTATCAGGTATTTGTTTTTTAAAAGCATATTGATACATGTTTTGTAATCGTGGTATAATTTTGTCATAGAAGCTTTTATAAAATTCATTAGTAAATCCATCAGGACCTGGTGTTTTTCCATTCTTTAATGAGTTTATTGTATCTTCTAATTCCTTAATTGAGATTTGTGCACCCAATTCCTCTTGTTCCTTCAACTCTAACTTTGGAAGATTACAATTATCCAAGAACTCTAATTTTATTGGAGTCAGTTGTCGTTTTAGATGTATACAAATTCTCATAAAATTGCGCAAATCTTTTATTAATATCCTTCGGTATGGTTAATAATTCCCCTCTATCTGATTTAATCTTTAGGATCGTATGTTCTTTTTGTCGTTTATTTAGCTGGCGAGCCAAAAGTTTATGCGGTTTATCCCCAAATTCAAAGTGCTCCTGTTTTGTAATTTGGAAAAGTCTTATAGGTTTGGCTGATAATAGTTTATTTAATTTAAATTTCAAAATTATTATTTTATTATGTTTATCTATTGATGGATCTTTAGCATTATCTATATCCATTTGTCTAATAAGTTCTTCTAACTGTCTTTGTTCATTCTTATTCTTTTTATTTTGAAAAGCTTGATATGAAATTATAATACCTCTAATGAATACTTTAAAAGATTCCCATAGTACAGTAGGCGATATATCTGGAGTGTCATTTATTTCAAAAAAGGCGTCCATTTGTTCTTTTAAATATATACTCGCTTGCGGATCTTTTAGGATTTGAGAATTAAATCTCCAAAACGATTTATTCTTAGACATACCTTCCAGTTTTAAAAAGAAAGTTGGTGCTGAATGGTCTGAAATCGAGTTTGTATGGTATGTTGGGTTCAAAGTATGAGGGATCAATTTTGTATCCACCAGGAAATAATCTATACGTGAGTATGTTTTATGTACCATTGAATAAAACGAGTATTCCCTGCCAGTTGGATTAGCAATTCTCCAAACATCTGCTATATTAGTATTGTTTATATAAGTATTTAAAAGTTCAGCGGTTTTAGATTTCGTATTCCCTCTCTGTTTTTGGCTTGATTTGTCTAAATACAGATCTAAAACACAGTTAAAGTCTCCTCCTATTATAACATTTTGATAATTAAACTCTGCGATTATGCTCAGAATTTTATTGAAAAAATGAGGGTTGTCAAAGTTAGGCGCGTATATATTTACCAAAGTAATTGGAGTATCATGAATTTCTCCATTAACTATCAAATATCTCCCTTCAATGTCTGTTATGGTATTCTTTGCTTTGAATGGTATACCTTTTCTAATAATGATTGACGTACCTCTAGATTTCAAAGTATATGAGGAATGGTATATTTGACCTATCGATTTCGCCCTCAACCTAGCTTGATCCTGAGATTTTAGATGAGTTTCTTGTAAGAAGATAATGTCAAAATTGTACAGTTTCAGCTGAGCTAGTATCTTACCCCTTTTAATAGGTTCGTTAATACCTCTTATATTCCAACTGCAGAATGCGACTCCTCCTAGGTTCTTTTGTTTAGCATCTTGCATTTTGAATAATTATAGTACCTTTAAATCTTGTGGTGCATCCATATCCCAGGTCTTTGGGTATTGGGGGAACCTTTGAATTTCTAAGTTTTGTTGGCATATCCCTTTTACGCTTATCACTAAACACAAAACACAAACATGTGAGTTTATGTGATAATAATAATTAATTTTAAAAAATTGAAAAAGTGAAAATACAGTGTCTAAAATAGTCGACACTGTAACAAGTGGCCCACCTGTAGGTGGGAGAAAACCTTGTTTCGACTTCCATTGTTGGTGTTAAACAAATAACTCCGCTCTCTTGGTTAATCATAACATATTAGAACGGGGCCTCACATTCAGATATATGATACAAATTTACCCTATATATTTCATTATAACATATCATATATATATCGCAATTTTAGCTACTAATTATTAAACAAATGATTTTAGCTTCAATAATAGCCCTTCAACCACTTTGGTAAGTTTCAATGAGGTTTCTCCCCCACCACCCCCCCCCCCCCCCCCCCCCCATTCTCCTAAACTCCAGCGAGTACAGGCCCAGCGCCTTCAAAAGCTCATCATAGGTTAACCCACTCATTCCTGGGATCTTTCGTGTAAACCTCCTCTGGAATCCTCTCCAGAGCCAGCACATCCTTCCTCAGATACGGGGCCCAAAATTCCTCACAATATTCCAAATGCGGCCTGACCTGCGCCTTATAGAGCCTCAACATTACATCCCATTACATCACACGGCCCTTGTATTCACTGGAGTTTAGAAGGATGAGGGGGAATCTTATATAAACATATAAAATTATAAAAGGGACTGGGAAAAGCTAGATACAGGAAAAATGTTCCCAATGTTGGGCGAGTCCAGAACCAGGGGCCACAGTCTTAGAATAAAGGGGAGGCCATTTAAGACTGAGGTGAGAAAAAACGTTTTCACCCAGAGAGTTGTGAATTTGTGGAATTCCCTGCCCTGGAGGGCAGTGGAGGCCAAGTCACTGGATGGATTTAAGAGACAGTTAGATAGAGCTCTAGGGGCTAGTGGAGTCAAGGGATATGGGGAGAAGGCAGGCACGGGTTATTGATTGGGGACGATCAATAACCCGTTCATTGTGATCAGTCCTGATCACAATGAACGACGGTGCTGGCTCGAAGGGCCGAATGGCCTCCTCCTGCACCTATTTTCTATGTTTTTATGTCTTGGTTGGATTGGCTCCTTGTCAGAGATCTCCCCCTCGACCTTACCGCCATCGGTGGCCCTACCAGGAGCACAGCTCCAGACGGCATCGCTCTCAGGACCACACACGTTATTTCTTACAATAACTAACAATAAATCAAACGGAACATTTAAAAAAACTGAACTAAGTTGCCCCAGCGAATGAGGAAAAGCAGGAGTGACGACTAAATAATATTTCCCACTGAGATAACAGACACAATGAGCAGAATAGCCTGTTGTGGCCTCTTGCGCGGCAAGATTGTCACATTATATTCGGGCACTCACTAGTTTCCTTTCCCTCTTTCAGCTCAAGCACTTGCGCAATTACCAAAAAGGATCCGAGTGTTGTTTAAATTGCACTTTAAATCAATGCTGATTGAAGGAGAGTGCACAACTTGAAAGGCAACGAGACAGACATATGCTGACACATGCAGTAACGCTGGGAACTTTCAGCAGCTTAATGTAGTGCTGGTAAATGAAGCCTTATATTGGTCAGCATTTTCCCGGCCGGCTTCCTCTTTCTTCCCCCCCCCCCTCCTCCCCCCCCAAACTACCCTACAATTCTGAAGTCTGAAGAAGGGTTTCGGCCCAAAACGTCGCCTATTTCCTTCGCTCCATAGATGCTGCCTCACCCGCTGAGTTTCTCCAGCACTTTTGTCTACCTACAATTCTTCATAGGACTGGCCTCAAATCGCTGCCTTGACCAAATGGAGATATTCACCAACAATTAACCAGAAAAAAACATTAAACTCTTTATGTCAACAGACAATAGTCGCAGGAGTAGGCCATTCGGCCCTTCGAGCCAGCACCGCCATTCAGTGTGATCATGGCTGATCATCCCCAATCAGTACCCAGAGGCAGGAAACATGTTCCCGATGTTAGGGGAGTCCAGAACCAGGGGCCACAGTTTAAGAATAAGGGGTAAGCCATTTAGAACGGAGATGAGGAAACACTTTTTCTCACAGAGAGTTGTGAGTCTGTGGAATTCTCTGCCTCAGAGGGCGGTGGAGGCAGGTTCTCTGGATACTTTCAAGAGAGCTAGATAGGGCTCTTAAAGATAGCGGAGTCAGGGGATATGGAGAGAAGGCAGGAACGGGGTACTGATTGGGTATGGTCAGCCATGATCACATTGAATTGCGGTGCTGGCTCGAAGGGCCGAATGGCCTATTCCTGCACCTATTGTCTATTGTCACCCTCGGGGAAAAGGTTCTGACCGCCTACCCTATCTATGCCTCACAATTTTATATATTTCTATCAGACGCCCTTTTTTGAAGACTTGACCAAAAAGGTCGATGAGGGCAGAGCTGTAGATGTTGTATATATGGACTTCAGTGAGGCTGCTCTGGAAGGTTAGACCCAAGGAGAGATTGCTGAATGGATAGAAAATTGGCTTCATGGAAGGAAGCAGAGGGTGATGGTGGAAGGTTGCTTCTCGGACTGGAGGCCTGTGACTCAGGGTTCATATTATCATAAGTGATAAGAGTAGAATTAGGCCATTCGGCCCATCAAGTCCTCTCCGCCATTCAATCATGGCTGATCTATCTTTCCCTCCCAACCCCATTCTCTTGCCTTTTCCCCCATAAACTCTGACCCCCATACTACTCAAGAATCCATCTATCTCTGCCTTAAAAATATCCACTAAATGGTTCGGTGCTGGGCCCGTTACTGTTTGTCCTCTACATCAATGATTTGGGTGAGAACATACAGGGCAAGATTAGCAAGTTTGCAGATGATACAAAAGTGAGTGGTTTTGCAGATAGTGAAGATGGTCATGAAAAATTACAGCAGGATCTTGATCAATCGGCCAGGTGGGCGGAGGAATGGTTGATGGCATTTAATGCAGAAAAATGTGAGAAGTTGCATTGAATTAAATTGAATACAATTTATTAGCCAAATATGTATACATACAAGGAATTTGCCTTGGTGCTTTGCTTGCAAGTAACAACACGATATACAGTAGACAATGAAAATTAAAACATTATAACTTAAAATGAAGTCCAACAAGGGCAGGACCTACACAGTGAATGGTAGGGCTCCGGGGAGTGTTGTAGAGCAGAGGGATCTAGGAGTACAGGTGCATGGTTCCTTGAAGGTCGAGTCGCAGGTAGATCGGGTGGTCAAAAAGGCTTTTGGCACATTGGCCTTCAACAGCCAGAGTATTGAGTATAGAATTTGGGAGGTCATGTTGCAGTTGTATATGAAGTTGGTGAGGTAATATTTAGAGTATTGTGTTCAGTTCTGGGCACCATGTTATAGGAAAGATGTTGTCAAGCTGGAAAGGATACAGAGAAGATTTACGAGGATGATGCCAGGACTAGAGGGTGTGAGCTATAGGGGGAGGTTGAGTTGGCTGCGAATCTATTCCTTGGAGCGCAGGAGGATGAGGATTGATCTTATAGGGGTGTATAAGATCATGAGAGGAATAGATCGGGGAGATGCACAGAGTCTCTTGCCCAGAGTAGGGGAATCGAGGACAAGAGGACAAAGGTTTAAGGTGAAGAGGAAAAGATTTAATGGGAACCTGAGGGGTAACTTTTTCCACAGAATGAATGGTGGGCGTATGGAACAAGCTGCCGGAGGAGGTAGTTGAAGAAACAGTTAGACAGATACATCGATAGGACAGGTTTTGAGGGATATGTACCAAATGATGGCAGGTGGGATTAGTGTAGCTGGGACATGTTGGTCAGTGTGGGCAATTTGGGCCGAAGGGCCTGTTTCCACACTGTATCACTCTATGACTCTGTGTCATTAAACTGGAATGGGTGCAGAGAATATTTACGAGGATGTTACAAGGATTTGAAGGGCTGAGCCAGAGGTGAAAACCTCCTAACCTGGTGCCAAGGCAACCTCTCTGGCAATGGCAGCAAGAAAACGGAGACTGTGATCGATCTCATTGGCGGTAATACATTGACAACAAAGTCGGGATGGTTGATAGGTTCAGGTTCGTAGGAATATGTATCATCAGCAATTTGTCCTGGACCAGACACATCAAAGCAAATGGCCAGGAGAGCTCACTAATGACTCGACTTCCTTGGAAGGCTTTGGAAGTCTGGCATGCTCCCAACAACTCTCATCAACGTCTGCGGATGCGCGTGGAAAGCATTTTGTCAGGATGCATCACCGCTCGGTTTGGGAACAAGCTCCATTCAAGACCGCAAAAGAATTGTAGAGAATTGTGGACGCAGCCCAGACAATCCAACCTCCCTTCCACTGACTCCATCTACACCACACGCTGCTGCCTCAGCAAGGCCAACGGCATAATCATTGGACAATTTGCACCCCAATCACACACACCCTCTTCCATCAGGCAAGAGGTACATAAGTTTGAAACCGCACACCTCCAGATTCAGGGACATTTTCTTCCCAGCTGTTATCAGGCAACTGAACCGTCCTCTCACCAACTAGAAAGCGGTCTTGACCTCCCATCCACCTCATTGGAGACCTTAAAACTATCTTTAATTGGATTTTTCTGGACTTTATCTTGCACTAAACATTATACCTTTATCCTGTGTCTGTATGCTGTGGACGGCTTGATTGTAATCATGTTTAGTCTTTCAGCTGACTGAATAGTACGCAACCCTACAGGGCCCTAGTGAGACCACACCTGGAGTATTGTGTGCAGTTTTGGTCCCCTAATTTGAGGAAGGACATTCTTGCTATTGAGGGAGTGCAGCGTAGGTTTACAAGGTTTATTCCTGGGATGGCGGGACTGTCATATGCTGAGAGAATGGAGCAGCTGGGCTTGTACACTCTGGAGTTTAGAAGGATGAGAGGGTATCTCATTGAAACATATAAGATTGTTAAGGTCTTGGACACACTAGAGGCAGGAAACATGTTCCCGATGTTAGGGGAGTCCAGAACCAGGGGCCACAGTTTAAGAATAAGGGGTAAGCCATTTAGGACTGAGATGAGGAAAAACATTTTCACCCAGGAGTTGTGAATCTGTGGAATTCTCTGCCACAGAAGGTAGTGGAGGCCGATTCTCTACATGTTTTCAAGAGAGAGTTAGATTTAGCTCTTAGGGCTAAGGGAACCAAGGGATATGGGGAGAAAGCAGGAACAGGGTACTGATTTTGGATGATCAACCATGATCATATTGAATGGCGGTGCTGACTCGAAGGGCCGAAAGGCCTCCTCCTGCACCTATTGTCTATGTTTCTATGGTAGACAAAAGTGCTGGAGAAACTCAGCGGGTGCGGCAGCATCTATGGAGTGAAGGAAATAGGCAACGTTTCGGGCTGAAACCCTTCTTCTGAAGAAGGGTTCGTCTGAAGAAGAGTTGCCTATTTCCTTCACTCCATAGCTGCTGCTGCACCCGCTGAGTTTCTCCAGCACTTTTGTCTACCTTCGATTTTCCAGCATCTGCAGTTCCTTCTTAAATTCTATGTTTCTATTCCTTCTCTCCAGAGATGCTGCCTGACCTGCTGAGTAACTCCAGCATTTCGTGTCTATCTTCGGTTTAAACTAGGCATCTCTTCCTGCACACTCTGAAATGTATATCAGCAAACCAGAGGTCGGACAGGGTCACGCGTGTGCCGGAAGTCAGTGGTGGACGCCACGCAGAGAATAAAGAGGGACCCAGCGTGGGGGGGGGGGGGAGGGGGCAAGGAGAACAAAGAGGGACCCGAGTGGGGCGGAGGATCACTGCGGACATTGGGGACCACATTGAACGCTTTGTAACTTTGTCGGCGCCCTATACGTGGCACCCCTTTGCATACCCTGTGTATGGATGCAAAATAAAGAATTTCATTGTGGTGTGTCGCATGTGATACTAAAGTATCATTCATTTCATGCAAATTTATTTCCATTCTTTCGCACTTCCTTGACCCACGCCCGATTCCTGATGCCTAGTCTCGACCCAAAACATGAACGATTCCTTCCACTCCCGTCACACGCACACACACACACACACAAAAAAGCCGGAGTAACTCAGCGCGACAGGCAGCATCTCTGGAGTGAAGGAATGAGTGACGTTTCGGGTCGAGACCCTTCTTCAGACTGCCTGTCCCGCTGAGTGACTCCTGTCCATCTTCGGTTTAAACCAGCACACCCACACCCACCCACACACACCCACCCACACCCACACCCCCACACACACACACACCCACACCCACAATACAATATGGTTTTATTCGTCACATTGCACATAAAGTGCAAGTGAAATGAATTTGCCAGCAGCGGTACAATGATAAAGAACACACAAAAACACAATAAACATTTAATACAAACATCCACCACAGCATTCATCACTGTGGTGGAAGGCACAACATTTGGCCAGTCCTCCTCCATTTTCCCCCGTGGTCTGGACCTCAACCCTCCGCAGTCGCCGCTGCGGGCGTCCAGATGTTCAGACAAGGTAGGTCCAGATAAGGCCTGAATCAGTGCCTCCCCACCGGAGACCGCGGCTTCAAGACGGTGTAGGCCGCAGGCTGGCGGTCAATGATCTAAAGTCCCCGCCGCGCCGCAGCCAGAAGCACCGCAGACCGCAGGGCCCACACATACACCCCCACACACACCCACCTACACACACACACCCACCCCCCCACCCCTGATCTCTGCCGGCTGTTTGTTCTTTGCTCATACCTCACTTGCATCCAGGGCAACATTAGTGAGCATGAATTTCACACACCCGACACTGCAGCTTCCGACCTGCATCGGTTTTGTACGATGGCCGGCAACTGAGACCAGGATCCTGCATATCATGTCAGTGAAAACAAGCAACAAACAGGGAGGAAGACAAGGAAAAAATGCCCATTCCAAACGAGACATTAATATCCTAAAGTCGTGGAGGTGTATTCTAACTGAATTACAGCTCAGCACAACCAAATCTTACCCTTTTTTACCAACTATGCTAATCATTAGCCTTTCCTCTTCTTCCCACATCCCCATCCCCCATCCTAGTAGTCCTACTTACATCTTTGTATCCCTTCATTATTTGTATCCCTTCATCCTTTCCCCGCCACCAATGGGCCGTTATGGGCCCAGCCTTCCTTGGTCATCTGTTGCCTGCCCTGCTTTTCCCTCCAGTTCCCTCCCCTCTACTTTCACTCTGATGAGGGGCCACGACCAGAAACGTCAGCCATCCTTTCTCTC
>CM075995.1:8515907-8518407 GCA_038087875.1 Malacoraja senta | reverse complement strand
GTGCAGGAGGTGGCACCAAAACAGTCATCGATGTAGCGGAGGTAGAGGTCGAGGATGGGGCCCAGGTACGTATTGAACAAGGATTGTTCTACGTACCCGACAAAGAGGCAGGCGTAGCTGGGGCCCATGCGTGTGCCCATAGCTACGCCTTGTATTTGGAGGAAATGGGAGGAGTCAAATGAGAAGTTATTGAGGGTAAGGACCAGACCAGGTCTGAAGAAGGGTTTCGGCCTGAAACGTTGCCTATTTCCTTCGCTCCATAGATGCTGCTGCACCCGCTGAGTTTCTCCAGCATTTTTGTGTACCTAGTAATTAGACTATTTCATCATTAAAAAAAAAAAAATTTACTATTCAATATCAGAAATAACTTACTTTCCCTCCACGAGTGTTTTGTTGTGTAGTAACAGGCCAAATCGTTGTTCTCTTTGATAATATTCATTTTGAAGTGGGAACCTGAAATATGTAAACATGAGGCAGATCAAGACTTGAATTCTGGTACATTACTCATAACCTCAGGAGATCCAATTATACACTGATGGGCTACAGTCTAGTTTAGAGATACAATGCAGAAACAGGCCCTTCGGCCCACCAGGTCCGCGCTGGCCAGCGATCCCCGCACACAACACAATTTAACAGAAGCCACTTAACCTACAAACCCTCATGTCTATGGAGTGTGGGAGGAAACCGGAGCACCCGGAGAAAACCCACGGAGTCACAGGGAGGGTTTGTAGGTTAATCGGCCTCTAAAATTGCCCCTAGTGTGTTAGGGAGAAAGTGGAGTAACATAGAACTAGTGTGACTGCATGATCGATGAGAGCTTGACTCTGAGGGCTGAAAGCCTAGGAAAGAACTGCAGATGCTGGCTTAAGTCGAAGTAGACACAAAATTGCTGGGGCGGGTGACTTCTCTCCAGAGATGCTGCCTGAACCGCTGAGTTACTCCAGCACTTTGTGGCTGTCAGCATCAATGAATACGTTTATTGGCCAATTATTCACATACAAGGAATTTGCCATGGTGCTCCGCCCACAAGTGACAACATGACATACAGTGACAGTTAGGAATGACACATTAATAATAAAACATTATTGATTAAACATGTGAATTAAATTTTTTTTAAAACAGAGCAAAAGGAGGCTACAGATTTTTGGTTATTGAGTAGAGCTACTACTCGTGGGGAAAAAGCTGTTTTTATGTCATGCTAATCATAGTCGTACAGCCCAACTCACCCAACCTCAGCCGACCAAGATGCTCCATCTAAGCTAATCCCATGTGCCTGCATTTGGTCCATATCCGTAACAACCTTTCCTATCCACGTATCTGCCCGTGTCATTAACCTGCCTCAAGCACCTCCTCCACCTCTCCAGCATACGGCAGCTGCACAGAACAGCGGTAGAAGACGACCCATTCCCACTCTCCAGAGATGCTGCCTGTCCCGCTGAGTTACTCCAACATTTTGTGTCTACCCAGTTATTTACAATATATATTAACGATTTAAAGCCCCGTCCCACGGTACGAGTTCATTCCAAGAGCTCTTCCGAGTTTGCCCTGATTCAATCTCGGAGATTTACGGTAATGGCCACTCGTCGGTACTCGGGGCTCTCGTGGACATTTTTCAACATGTTGAAAAATCTTCACGAGTCTTCCCGTGCTTACCTGCCGTGAGCGAGTCTTCCCGAGTACCTGCCGTTAGCGTTACGAGCCGCTAAGAGACGTCCCCAAGCTCCGACGTACCCGCTACGTTCATTCTCCGTGCTTACCACGAGCATGATTTTTTTTAAACTCGGGAGAGCTCTTGGAATGAACTCGTACCGTGGGACAGCGCTATTAGACGAAGGAATCCAAGTGTGCGGATGACACAAAGCTGGGTGGCAGGGTGAGCTGCGAGGCGGATGCCATGAGGCTGCAGGGTGCCTTGGACAGGTTTGGTGCGTGGGCAGATGCAGTATAATGTGGATAAATGTGACGTTATCCACTTTGGAAGCAAGAACAAAAAGGCAGATTATTATCCGAAGAAGGGTCTCGACCCGAAACATCACCCGTTCCTTCTCGCCAGAGTTGCTGCCTGTCCCACTGAGTTGCACCACCATTTTGAGTCTACCTGTGGGCTGAGGCCTGTTTCCATGCTAAATCTCTAAAACCGACAAGATGATAGGACTAGTACTCCACAGCATGGGCTATAAAGTACCGACTAGTCCACCATCATGTTCAAATCCCCCATGAGAGCAGCAGGGAAAAATTCAAAGTCAGTTAAATAAATCTGGCTTATTACGGCAGATTAAACTACTTGCAAAAACCCACCAATTTACAGATGTCATTTTAGGAAGAAAATCGACTGTCCTTAACTGATCTGGTGGATGCACAACTCCAACCTCTCAACAACAGTGGGATAGACACAGAGTGCTGGAGTAACTCAGCGGGTCAGGCAGCATCTGTGGAGAACATGGATAGGTGACGTTTCACAGAGTGCTGGAGTAACTCAGCGGGTCAGGCAGCATCTCTG
>CM075995.1:8454701-8515707 GCA_038087875.1 Malacoraja senta | reverse complement strand
GTTCCCTCCACAGATGCTGCCTGACCCGCTGAGTTACTCCAGCACTCTGTGAAACGTCACCTATCCATGTTCTCCACAGATGCTGCCTGACCCGCTGAGTTACTCCAGCACTCTGTGTTTTTCATCTCTTGTCTACCTGCACATAATCCATATCCCACCATTCCCCGCATATCCATATGCATATCCACAGCCCCTTCAATGACATTCATGTCAGAACCTTGTTCCTGGGTGGAATAGGTACAGAATGAAGGAGGAAGGTTAAACGGAGATGAGTGGGGCAGGTTTTGTTTACATCGGTGGGGGCCTGGAATGCATAACCCGGTGGTGGTGGTGGTGGAGGCAGATACCATAGTGATGTTTAAGGAGGCTTTTACATCGGCACGTGGATGTGCAAAGAATAGAGCGATATCGATCAAGTATAGACAATAGGTGCAGGAAGTAGGCCATTCGGCCCTTCGAGCCAGCACCGCCATTTAATGTGATCATGGCTGATCATCCCCAATCAGTACCCAGTTCCTGCCTTCTCCCCATATCCCCTGACTCCGCTATATTTAAGAGCCCTATCTAGCTCTCTCTTGAAAGCATCCAGAGAACCGGCCTCCACCGCCCTCTGAGGCAGCGAAATTCCACAGACTCACCACTCTCTGTGTGAAAAAGTGTTTCCTCGTCTCGTTCTAAATGGCTTACCCCTTATTGTTAAACTGTGTGGCCCCTGGTTCTGGACTCCCCCAACATCAGGAACATGTTTCCTGCCTCTAGCGTGTCCAAACCCAATAACAATCTTATATGTTTCAATGAGATACCCTCTCATCCTTCTAAACTCCAGAGTGTACAAGCCCAGCTGCTCCCTTTCTCTCAGCATATGACAGTCCCGCCATCCCAGGAATTAACCTTGTAAACCTACGCTTGCACTCCCTCAATAGCAAGAATGTACATCCCAAATTTGGAGACCAAAACTGCCCACAATACTCCAGGTGTGGTCTCACTAGGGCCCTAAACCTACGCCGCACTCCCTCAATAGGCAGATGAAGATCAGCTGGCATCATGGTCGGCACAAAGGCTGTGGGCCGAAGGGCCAGTTTCTGTGCTGTACTGATTCTGTTCAAAATAACAATTTGTAAAAGAAACAAAATGAGTAGCTTGGGTGATGCCAGAAACAATGTCCACAGTCTTAGAATGAAGGGGAGGTCATTTAAGACTGAGGTGAGAAAAAACCTTTTCACCCAGAGAGTTGTGAATTTGTGGAATTCCCTGCACAGAGGGCAGTGGAGGCCAAATCACTGGATGGATTTAAGAGAGAGCTCTAGGGGCTAGTGGAATCAAGGGATATGGGGAGAAGGCAGGCACGGGTTATTGATTGGGGATGATCAGCCATGATCACAATGAATGGCGGTGCTGGCTCGAAGGGCTGAATGGCCTCCTCCTGCACCTATTTTCTATGTTCCTATGGCAGGGGGAAAAAGCTGTTTTGGAAGCGTCGATAGAAAGAAGTAAATCTGTGAGGGGAGGGAAGGGGGACTGGTGGAGAGAGAAAAATGTTATCGGATAGTATCGGTTAATATTTAATGCTAAACAGTAATCAATAAGAGTTCAGAAATATTCTGCTTAGTCGCAGCGTGCACCGGCCAGTAACCGGGGAACATGAATAAATATGAAAGTATAAACTGCGGCTGAAGGAGCTTTTCACGCACCAAGTATCACATCTGTTATGAAAAGATTATGAAACAGTACAACTCCAAGGCGGCATTTCCAGCACTGGTCTCTTATCTCTGTGCAGTTTAGTTTATTTTAGTGATACAGCGCAGAAACAGGCCTTTGTCCACTGAGTCAGCTCCGGCCGGCCAGCGATCCCTGCACATTAACGCTATCCCCACACACACACACACGCACACACACACACACACTAGGGACAATTTATATTTGTACCCAGCACGGCTTTGGTGTCAGAGAGTGATACAGTGCGGAAACTGGCTCCTTCGGCCCAACTTGCCCACAGCGACACTAGTCCCACCTGCCCTTGTTGGTCCACATCACTCCAAACCTGAGTGTGGGAGGAAACCGGAGAAAACCCACGGGGAGAACGTGCAAACTGCACAGCACCCGTAGTCGGGATCGAACACGGGACTCTGGCGCTGTAAGGCAGTAACTCTGCCGCTGCGCCACTAATGTGAAGTTTGCTCAATTATGCCAGGAAAAAAATTGCGTTTGATTTTTCTTTTCCCCCTCGGGTGCTCATTCAGTAATTTATTATTCAATTAAATGCTTGGACTGTGAAGTGTCTAATGTAAAATGATTTGTTCTAAGTAAAGTTAGAAGCGTGCAGAGTTCGACGTGCCTTATTCCTCTTGTCGCTCATGTTTGTTTATTTCCCTTCTCAGGTACAAGCGAGTGTTTTCCGTCGGCACGCACGCCGTGACTACCTACAATCCCAGCACCCTTGAAGTACTAATCAGGTAATGAATAATGGCGATAGTCCTGACACTTTGCTGACCTGGAAGACAAAAGTGCTGGAGAAACCAGCGGGTACAGCAGCATCTATGGAGCGAAGGAAATAGGTGACGTTTCGGGCCGAACCCTGAAGGAAATAGGCAACGTTTCGGCCCGAAACGTTGCCTAATTTCCTTCGCTCCATAGATGCTGCTGCACCCGCTGAGTTTATCCAGCACTTTTGTCTACCTTCGATTTCCAGCATCTGCTGACCTGCTTTGGAGCTGTAAGTTATATATTGAGTATATACTGTGTGTATATATCTATAGAATGCCTTGTAGTCATAGAAACATAGAAAATAGGTGCAGGAGTGGGCCATTCGGCCCTTTGAGCCTGCACCGCCATTCAATATGATCATGGCTGATATCATCCAGTATCCTGTACCTGCTTTCTCTCCATACCCCCTGATCCGTTAGTCACAAGTGCCACATCTAACTCCCTCTTTAATATAACCAATGAACTGGCCTCAACTACCTTCTGTGGCAGAGTTCCAGAGATTCACCACTCTTGTGTGAAAAATGTTTTTCTCATCTCGGTCCTAAAGGATTTTCCCCTTTATCCTTAAGCTGTGACCCCTTGTCCTGGACTTCCCAAACATCGGAAACAATCTTCCCTGCATCTAACCTGTCCAAACCCCTTAAGTCAATGCTACTCCCTACTCCGTAACTCTCTTGTCAATTTTTCCCTTCCCTCCCATACCACCCCCTCCCCTGGTACTTTCCCTTGCACCGCAATGAGATGCAACACTTGTCCCTTCACCTCCCCCCTCCACTCCATTCAAGGACCCAAGCAGTCGTTCCAGGTGCAGAGGTTCACCTGCATCTCCTCCAACCTCATCTATTGCATTCGCTGCTCTAGATGCCAGCTGATCTACATCGGTGAGACCAAGCGGAGGCTTGGCGATCGTTCGTTCGCCCACCCGGTCGGTCCGCAATAACCAACCTGAACTCCCGGTGGCTCAGCACTTTAACTCCCCCTCCCATCCGTATCTGACCTCTCTGTCCTGGGTCTCCTCCATGGCCACAACGAGCAACACCGTAAATTGGAGGAAATGCACCTCATATTCCGCTTGGGCAGTCTACATCCTGGGGGCCTGAACATTGAATTCTCCCAATTCTGCTAGCCCTTGCTGTCCCCTCCACTTCATCAGCCATCTGGTTGTCTCCTCCCCTCCCCCAGCCCTCGGGCTCCTCCTCCGCTTTTTCCTTTTTCCCTTTCTTCTCCCCACCCCCTATCAGTCTGAAGAAGGGTTTCGGCCCGAAACGTTACCTATTTCCTTCGCTCCATAGATGCTGCTGCACCCGCTGAGTTTCTCCAGCATTTTGTGTACCTTCAATGCCTACTATGTTCTGTTGTGCTGAAACAAAGCAAGAATTTCATTGTCCTATCAGGGACACATGACAATAAACTCACTTGACTTGACAATATTTGTTTTAGTGTGAGAGATACGGCGCAGAAATGGAGGAGGACTGGCCAAATGTTGTGCCTTCCACCACAGTGATGAACGCTGTGGTGGATGTTTGTGTTAAATGTTTATTGTGTATTGTGTGTTCTTTATCATTGTACCGCTGCTGGCAAATTCATTTCACTTGCGCTTTATGTGCAATGTGACGAATAAAACCGTATTGTATTGTATTGAAACAGGCCCTTCGGCCCACCGAGTCCGCGCCGACCACGACCCCCGCACGTTAGCCACGCCTACTACACTAGGGACATCTTGCGTATAGCGTGCACAGCCTAAAGTTGTCGGACAACTTGTTCTATTTGATCTTATTTGATTGTGCACGCCACGTTGATTGCATTTGTCGAACAGGTCGGACCGCGTGAATGTTGCAATCTTCCCACCCCCACACACTAGCGACAATTGACCACTGAAACCAAGTATATAAAACCCAAGCCAATTAACCTACAAACCTGCACGTCTTGGAGTGCGGGAGGAAACCAAAGATCTCGGAGAAAACCCACGCGGGTCACGGGGAGTAGGCAACCTCCGTACAGACAGCACCGGTAGTCGGGATCGAACCCGGTCTGTGGCGCTGTAAGGCAGCAACTCTACCGCTGCGCCACCATGCTGCCCTTCGGAAATGATGAACATCTCTTTAGTCTGAAGAAGGGTCTCGACCCGAAGCGTCACCTGTTCCTTCTCCCCAGGGATGCTGCCTGTCCCGCTGAGTTACTCCAGCTTTTTGTGTCTATCTCTTTAGTTTATTGTCACGTGTACCGAGGTACAGTGAAAGCTTTTGTTGCGTGCTAACCAGTCAGCGGGAAGACAATACATGATTACAATCATGTCAGCACTGTAAGGCAGCAACTCTACCGCTGTGCCACAGTGTCACTCACAGTGTATCGATACATGATAAGGTAAAGCCAGTAAGGTCCGATCAAATATCAATCCGAGGGTCACCAGTGAGGTGTGGCTATGTCATTAACTTGCCCTTTACTGGATAGACAGCCCATCTTCTTCACTGCCGTGTGCTGGGGCAGCAGGGGCGAAGGCCGCGGACGCCAACAGGATCAACAAACTCATCAGGAATGCTGGGGGCGGAGTTGGAGGTTGGTCTCGGAGGGGAGGATGCTCCTCAAACTGCGGAGCATCCTGGACAATACAGCTCACCCTCCGTGACACACTGGTCAACCTGAGGGGCACCTTCAGCAACAGACTGGTTCCCACCAAGATGCAGCACAGAACGCCACAGGAGATCCTTCTTCCCTGCGGCTAACAACTGTACAACTCCTCCCCCTTCTGTCGTGGGGTAGACAAGTCAAGTCAAGTCAAGTTTATTCGTCACATATACATACAAGATGTGCAGTGAAATGATAAGTGGCAATGCTCGCGGACTTTGTGCAAAAAAAACAAACAAACAAACTACAAACAGAATGGAACAGAATCACATATTCTTTTACATATTAAATATTGTGGGCGGAAGGAAAAAGGGAGAAAAAAACCCAGCAATTAAAAAAAACACAGTAGAGTGGTCCAGTAAAGTTAGTCCCTGGTGAGATAGGAGTTTACAGTCCTAATGGCCTCTGGGAAGAAACTCCTTCTCAACCTCTCGTTCTCACAGCATGGCAACGGAGGCGTTTACCTGACCGTAGCAGCTGGAACAGTCCGTTGCCTGGGGTGGAAGGGGTCTCCCATATCTTGTTGGCTCTGGATTTGCACCTTCTGATGTATAGTTCCTGCAGAGGGGGCGAGTGAAGTTTCCATTGTGCGTTCGGCCGAACGCACTACTTCTCTGCAGAGCCTTCTTGTCCTGGGCAGAGCAGTCGCAAACCAAATCGTGATGTTTCCGGACAAGATGCTTTCCGCAGCCGCTGAGTAAAAGCACTGGAGGATCTTCGGAGACACTCTGAATTTCCTCAATTGCCTGAGGTGGTAAAGGCGCTGTCTTGCCTTACTCACGAGTGCTGCAGCGTGTGATGTCCATGTCATATCCTCAGTGATGTGGACTCCCAGGTATTTAAAACAGCTCACCCTATCCACAGTATCCCCATTATCCTCAATGGTGTGTACGTCCTCGATGATGTGCCCTCCTAAAGTCTGACTCCCCTTCCCCCCCTATCCCCCTTCAATATTTATATGTCCTGAATCCTGGACTTTCCACTTGTCACTTTAATTTCATGCTTCACATATCTTGTGTTTTATGACTGCTGGCAGACCAATTACCCTCCTGGGATAAAATAAAGTTCTATTGTACTGCATCGTATTATTAGACTCTCTTCCCCCCCCCTCCCCTCCCCCCCCCCCCCCCACAATAACCAGGGGTTGCTGCTTATTTTGCAGCTTTGACATGGCGTTTGCAACCTTTCAAACTTGTTTGCCTAAACCAACCCGAACACTGACCCCCGAAACGTCACCTGTTCCTGTTCTCCAGAGATGCTGCCTGTCCCGCTGAGTTTTGTGTGTCTATCTTCAGTTTAAACCAGCATCTGCAGTTCCTCCTAATCTCTGTTTATTGGAATTCACACGTCTAATTAAAGTCTCTCCGCCTGTCCATTTGCCTGTCCCTCCGCCGGCCCCTCTGTCGGCCGACTTCCGTACGCGGTCTGGTCGGGTTGTTTGCCCGCCGGTGCGTTTCGTGCCTCCGCTTCTGGGGGGAGGGGGGGTGGGCCCTGTTGTGGCTCCCAAGGGTCGGGCCATTTCCACTATCGAACCCCTCTGCACGGGAATGGATGAGTCCGGGGGGGCGGCCCTTAGCTACAGGGATGAAGGGCAAGGGTTTAGGTGCAATCTCTCTCTTGCAGACCCGTCTGGACGGGAGATCAACGTCTAATTAAAGTCCTCCCGAAAATACCTGGCTCCTCGCCTTCATTTCGGGCCTATCGCCGCGCCCACAGTCTCTTGTTTGTGGACTTTGGAAGGGGTAGAATGGGGACCCACGGTCCCGTTTATATCTACGGGTCGATGGTGGAAAGGGTCAAGAGCTTCAAATTCCTGGGCGTGCACATCTCTGAAGATCTCTCCTGGTCCAGAACACTGATGCAATCGTAAAGAAAGCACATCAGCACTTCTACTTCCTGAGAAGATTACGGAGTCGCTATGTCAAGGAGGACTCTCTCTAACTTCTACAGGTGCACAGTGGAGGCATACTGACCGGTTGCATCGTGGCTTGGTTCGGCAACCTTGAGCGCCCTGGAGCGGAAAAGACTACAAAAAGTAGTAAACACTGCCCAGTCCATCATCGGCTCTGACCTCCCTATCATCGAGGGGATCTATCGCAGTCGCTGCCTCAAAAAGGCTGGCAGCATCATCAAGGACCCACACCATCCTGGCCACACACTCATCTCCCCGCTACCTTCAGGTAGAAGGTACAGGAGCCTGAAGACTGCAACGACCAGGTTCAGGTATAGCTACTTCCCCACAGCCATCAGGCTATTAAACTTGGACAAAACTCTGAACTTTATTAGCCCATAATCTGTTTATTTGCACTTTATCAGTTTGTTTATTCATGTGTGTATATATTTATATATTATGGTATATGGACACACTGATCTGTTCTGTATTCATGCCTACTATGTTCTGTTGTGCTAAAGCAAAGCAAGAATTTCATTGTCCTATCAGGGACACATGACATTAAAACTCGCTTGAACTTGAACTTTATTGGAATTCCAGCCTTTTCCATAAGGTTAGAATTATGGAGCAGAATTAGGCCATTCGGCCCATCAAATCTACTCGGTCATTCAATCATGGTGGTTCTATCTCTCCCCTCAACCCAATTCTCCAGCCTCTCCCCATAATCTTTGACATCCATACTATGCATGACCCCATCAATCTCTACTTTAAGAATAGCCACTGACTTGGCCACCACAGCCGTCTGTGGCAATGAATTCCACAGATTCACCGCCCTAGGCTAAAGAAATGACTTCTCAGCTCCTTTCCAAAAGTTACGCCCTTTTCACGTTGTTGGTCTGCCTCTAGGGCCCCGGATCCATGATGGCTGGCACTCATTTTATCTGAGCAGTGGTTAGAAAGAGCAATATGGTGCAGTTCTGGTCCCATTACAGAAGGATGCGAAGACACTAAGGAGAGCGCGGAAGAGGTTTACCGGAACTGCTGGTAAATCAGCCCGAAGAAGGGTCTTGGCCGTAAACATCACCTATCCATGTTCTCCAGAGATGCTGCCTGATCCGCTGAGTTACTCCAGCACTCTGTGAAACGTCACCTATCCATGTTCTCCACAGATGCTGCCTGACCCGCTGAGTTACTCCAGCACTCTGTGAAACGTCACCCATCATGTTCTCCAACAGATGCTGCTGACCCGCTGAGTTACTCCAGCACTCTGTGAAACGTCACCTATCCATGTTCTCCACAGATGCTGCCTGACCCGCTGAGTTACTCCAGCACTCTGTGAAACGTCACCTATCCATGTTCCGGCAGCATCTATGGAGCGAAAGAAAATAGGCAACGTTTCGGCCCGAAACCCTTCCGGGTTTCGGCCCGAAACGTTGCCTATTTCCTTCAGGGTTTCGGCCTGAAAGGTTGCCCATTTCCTTCGCTCCACAGATGCTGCCTGACCCGCTGAGTTACTCCAGCACTCTGTGAAACGTCACCTATCCATGTTCTCCACAGATGCTGCCTGACCCGCTGAGTTACTCCAGCACTCTGTGAAACGTCACCTATCCATGTTCTCCACAGATGTTGCCTGACCCGCTGAGTTACTCCAGCACTCTGTGAAACGTCACCTATCCATGTTCTCCACAGATGCTGCCTGTCCCGCTGAGTTACTCCAGCACTCTGTGAAACGTCACCTATCCATGTTCTCCACAGATGTGCAGGAAGGAACTGTAGATCTTGAGTTATATAGATGCAAAGTGCTGGAGTAACTCAGCGGTCAGGCAGCATGTCTGGAGAAAAGGTTGGGTGATGTTTCGCGGTGGAACCCTTCTTCAGACCCAGATATCTTTCCTGACCCAGCACTTGTGTCCTTTTGTTTATCTGCAATTGTTTGTGTCTACCATTTATTCAAAGATAATCCCTTCCCCTGTTATAGACAACAGACAATAGGTGCAGGAGTAGGCCATTCGGCCCTTCGAGCCAGCACCGCCATTCACTGTGATCATGGCTGATCATCCACAATCAGTACCCCGTTCCTGCCTTCTCCCATATCCCCTGACTCCCGCTATTTTTAAGAGCCCTATCTAGCTCTCTCTTGAAAGCATCCAGAGAACCTGCCTCCACCGCCCTCTGAGGCAGAAAAGTTCACAGACTCACCACTCTCTGTGAGAAAAAGTGTTTCCTCATCTACGTTCTAATGGCTTACTCCTTATTCTAAGCTGTGGCCCCCTGGTTCTGGACTCCCCCAACATCGGGAACATGTTTCCTGCCTCTAGCGTGTCCAAACCCTTAACAATCTTATATGTTTCAATGAGATATCCTCTCATCCTTCTAAACTCCAGAGTGTACAAGCCCAGCCGCTCCATTCTCTCAGCATATGACAGTCCCGCCATCCCGGGAATTAACCTTGTAAACCTACGCTGCACTCCCTCAATAGCAAGAATGTCCTTCCTCAAATTAGTTATAGTGGACAATCGGCAATAACATACACCGTCCTCCCCTCTATAGCCTGTTATAATGAGGGTTCACTGTACATTTAATAACCCCAGTACTAGTAAAAAAAAAACTCCTAAGTGCAACTTAAGACATTAAAGTTTAATGTGTAGGAAGGAACTGCAGATGCTGGTTTAAACCGAAGATGGACACAAAATGCTGGAGTAACTCAACGGGACAGGCAGCACTCTGTGGAGAGAAGGAATGGGTGACGTTTCGAGACCACCACCCCCTTCAGTCTGATGAAGGGTCTCACCCATTCCTTCTCTCCAGAGATGCTGCCCATTTAAGTTTTAAAGTTTGGTTTTAATCCAGCCGAGCAGAATTAACGATGTAAAACTTGCCTTTGCAGTGGCCTTATGGAGATATCTGCAGCATCAGTCCAGTCGGCAAGGGGCAAGGCACAGAATTCAACCTGACCTTTCGCAAAGGAAGTGGGAAAAAGTCTGAAACCCTGAAGTTTTCCACTGAACATAGAACAGAGTTGCTGACGGAGGCATTGGTAAGGACTAGCGTAAGTGGCTGCGCGCGCAGCTGTGAAAATATGATGCTTTTCCGTCTCTGCGTTTAACAGTGAAGGTGGTGGTCCATAGATGGCCTTTGTCATATTTGCTGAGGTAGCTACTGTAAACCTTCTAAACTCCAGGCTTGTATTCACTGGAGTTTAGAAGGATGAGGGGCGGATCTTATAGAAACATATAAAATTATAAAAGGACTGGACAAGCTAGATGCAGGAAAAATGTTCCCAATGTTGGGCGAGTCCAGAACCAGGGGCCACAGTCTTAGAATAAAGGAAGGTCATTTAAGACTGAGAAAAAACTTTTTCGCCCAGAGAGTTGTGAATTTATGAATTCCCTGCCACAGATGGCAGGAGGCCAAATCACTGGATGGATTTAAGAGAGAGTTAGATAGAGCTCTAGGGGCTAGTGGAGTCAAGGGATATGGGGAGAAGGCAGGCACGGGTTATTGATTGGGGACGATCAGCCATGATTACAATGAATGGCGGTGCAGGCTCGAAGGGGCGAATGGCCTCCTCCTGCACCTATTGTCTATGTTTCTATGTTTCTACACTTTGGGCTTTAAGGGCCTGTCCCACTTACGTGACTTGCCGGCACCCGCCATAGTTGCAGCAGGTCGCCGAAATATTTTTCAACATGTTGAAAATCCAGCAGCGACCAGAAAAAGGTACGACACTTTGGGCGACTACTCACGACCATGCAGGCGTCACCCCGCGACATGTCATGATATTCCTGAAAAAAATGTCTAAGGCAAGGTAGAAGCATGTCTTTGTCCAAGTTCCTACACGTGCTGCCTTCCTCCTTAAAGGGCCTGTCCCATTTAGGCGATTTTTCCTGCATCTTTGGGCGACTACTCACGACCATACAGGCGTCGCGGGGCGACGCCTGTATGGTCGTGAGTAGTCGCCCAAAGAGTCGTACCTTTTTCTGGTTGCCGCTGGATTTTCACCACGTTGAAATTTTTCGGCCACCTATGACGGGTGCCGGCAAGTCGCCGAAAAAAATCGCGGAAGTGGGACAGGCCCCTTTAGGGTTACAGCGCGGAAATAGGCCCTTCAGCCCACCGAGTCCGCGCCGACCGGCGATCACGCCGCACACCGGCACCATTCTGCGCACCAGGGACAATTTTACTGTTACTGAGGCCAATTAGCCTACATACCTGCACGTCTTTGGAGTGTGGGAGGAAACCGAAGCACCCGGAGAAATCCCACGCTGGTCACGGGGAGAACGTGCAAACTCCGTACAGACGAAGCACGGTGGTGCAGCGGTAGAGTTTCTGCCTCACAGCGCCAGAGACCCGGGTTCGATTCTGACTACGGGTGCTGTCTGTACGGAGTTTTACACCGGCCAACAATGTCCCAGCTACTCTAGTCCCACTTGCCTGCGCTTGGCCCATATCCCTCCAAACCCGTCCTATCCATGTACCTGTCTAACTGTTTCTTAAACAATGGGATAGTCCCTGCCTCAACTACCTCCTCCGGCAGCTCGTTCCATACACCCACCACCCTTTGTGTGAAAAAGTTACCCCTCAGATTCCTGTTAAATCTTTTCCCCTTCATCTTGAACCTATGTCCTCTGGTCCTCGATTCCCCTACTCTGGGCAAGAGATCTACCCTATCTATTCCTCTCATGATTTTGTTCATCTCTATAAGATCACCCCTCATCCTCCTGCACTCCATGAATAGAGTCCCAGCCTACTCAACCTCTCCCTGTAGCTCACACCCTCTAGTCCTGGCAACATCCTCGTAAATCTTCTCTGAACCTTTTCAAGCTTGACAATATTTTTCCTATAACATGGTGCCCAGAACTGAACACAATATTCTAAATGTGGCCTCACCAACATCTTATACAACTGCAACATGATCTCCCAACTTCTATACTCAATACTCTGACTGATGAAGGCCAAAATGCCAAAAGCCTTGTTGACCACCTTATCTACCTGCGACTTGACCTTCAAGGAACCATGCACCTGTACTCCTAGATCCCTCTGCTCTACAACGCTAACCAGAGGCCGACCATTCACTGTGTAGGTCCTGCCCTCGTTAGACGTCCCAAAATGCAACACCTCACACCTCTTTGTATTAAAGGACCGAAAGGCCTACTCCTGCACCTATTGTCTATTGTCTGTCTTTTGAGATTGTCCTTAATGCTACCCGCCAGAGCTATCTCCTGACCCCTTTTGTGCCCTTCTGATCTCCTTTTTCAGTTTGCTGTTTAATGTAAGTCGCCCCTAGTGTGCGGGAGTGTTAGTGTGCGGGGATCGCTTGTCGGTGCAGACACGGTGGGCCGAAGGGCTTGTTTCCATGGCGTGTGTCGTGGATTGAACCTGGGTCTCTGGCGCTGTAAGGGAGCAACTCTGCCGCTGCACCACCGTGCTTCTCCAATATCGCTCTGCTTGCAGTGAGCATCTTTGAGAGTCATGTGGTGGGAAACTCCTGCAGCTTGGGAGACATCTGACAAGTAAAAGCGTGCATAGATGGTGGTTGTTGTGCTGTTGAAACTAATGGACTCAGTCATCCTTGCATGAAAACAGCAATCCTGGGGCTGTTGTGTCAGTGACACAGCCCTGTGCTTCGTAGCCAACCCCATAATACCCAGGGGAAATGCATGAATATTAACAAACAGTTCTCGATTTGAGACGCAAGAAAATACAGATGCTGGATTCTTGATCAGTACGGATGTCGGGGGTTATGGGGTAAAGGCAGGAGAATGGGGTTAGGAGGGAGAGATAGATCAGCCATGATTGAATGTAAATGGCGTCAAGTTGGGAAAAGGGGAAGTACAACGGGATCTGGGGGTCCTTGTACATCAGTCTATGAAAGTAAGCATGCAGGTACAGCAGGCAGTGAAGAAAGCGAATGGGATGTTGGCCTTTATAACAAGAGGAATCGAATATAGGAGCAAAGAGGTCCTTCTCCAGTTGTACAGAGCCCTAGTGAGACCACACCTGGAGTATTGTGTGCAGTTTTGGTCCCCTAATTTGCGGAAGGACATTCTTGCTATTGAGGGAGTGCAGCGTAGGTTTACAAGGTTAATTCCCGGGATGGCGGGACTGTCATATGCTGAGAGAATGGAGCAGCTGGGCTTGTACACTCTGGAGTTTAGAAGGATGAGAGGGGAACTTATGAAAAACATATAAGATTATTAAGGTTTGGACACGCTAGAGGCAGGAAACATGTTCCCGATGTTGGGGGAGTCCAGAACCAGGGGCCACAGTTTAAGAATAAGGCGTAAGCCATTTAGAGCGGAGACGAGGAAACACTTTTTCTCACAGAGAGTGGTGAGTCTGTGGAATTCTCTGCCTCAGAGGGCGGTGGAGGCAGGTTCTCTGGATGTTTTCAAGAGAGAGATAGATAGGGCTCTTAAAAATAGTGGAGTCAGGAGATATGGGGAGAAGGCAGGAACGGGGTACTGATTGGGGATGATCAGCCATGATCACATTGAATGGCGGTGCTGGCTCAAAGGGCCAAATGGCCTACTCCTGCACCTATTGTCTTTTGTCTATTGAATGGTGGAGTAGACAATGGGCCGAATGGCCTAATACTGCTCCTATTACTTATGAACATAAACTTGAGCGAAACAAAGCTGGAGTAAGTCGGCGGGTTAGGCAGCATCGGTGGAGAGGATGGACATGGGCCATTTTGGGTCGGGACTCTTCTTCAGACCTGACAAGGAACATCGTCTGTGCATTCCCTCCACAGATGCTGCCCGACCTGCTGAGTTCCTCCAGCACTTTGTTTTTGCTGAAGATTCCAGCATCTGCAGATCCTTGGGCCTCCATTCAAATTCTGGACTCATTCTCCTTTGTGCCTCCATTCCAATGCTGGCTGGCTGTATGTATGTGTGTACTCCTGCCCTACATTAAATTTGTCAGATTTATTAATCCAAAGTAATTTGAATTATAATTAAGGTAGACACAAAATGCTGGAGTAACTCAGCGGGACGGGCAGCATCTATGGAGAGGAGGAATTGGCGAAGTTTCGGGTCGAGACCCTTCTTCAGACTGATGTCAGGGGAGGGGGCGGGACAAGAATGTCTTGATTTTTTATCTCGCAATGTTTTGGCCTCTTCTAAAATGTTTTGTTTAAAACGAAATTAGCAACTTTGTCTTTGAGAGTTCTCCACTACAATTGGATGCCCAGCCATCCAGAAGTCAGGCCCTTCGGTCCAACTTGCCAACAGCGACAAACATTGCTCACCTACATGAGTCCATCCTGCCCGGGTTTGGCCCATTTCCCACTGAACCCACCCTATCCATGTACCTGTCCAACTGTTTTTTAAAAGTTGCGATAGTCCCTGCCTCAACTACCTCCTCCGCAGCTCTTTCCATACACCCCCTACCCTTTGAGTGGAAAAAATATGTTATTCCTCGGGTTCCCATTAAATCTTTCCCCCCTCACCTTAAACCCGGGTTCGATCCCGACTACGGGCGCTGTCTGTACGGAGTTTGTACGTTCTCCCCGTGACCTGCGTGGGTTTTCTCCGAGATATTCGGTTTCCTCCCACACTCCAAAGACCTACAGGTTTGTACGTTAATTATCTTGGTGTAAATGTAAAAATTGTCCCGTGTGTGTGTAGGATGGAGTTAATATGCGGGGATCGCTGGTCAGTGCGGACCCGGTGGGCCGAAGGGCCTGTTTCCGCGCTGTATCTCTGATTTTTGGATGTCATTTTTGATTCTTCGGATGTCCAGGCCGCTGAGGACGTCCTCCAGTCCCGACGTTGGACTTCCATCACCCCGGCGAGCGGGCCTGAACACCGGGCTGCACCCCCCCCCCCCCCCCCCCCCCGACCACGTGAGGACACCAGAGGAGGATGACTGAATTTTGGAGACTTCCCTCACAGTGGGAAACTTTGATCCCGCTGTGTGGGGATGTCTGTGTTAAAGACTATCGTGTTCTGTGCTCTTTATTATTCGTATGACTGTATGGTGACCACACATTTCACTGTACCAATTGGTACGTGACAAATAAATGTATCTTGTATCTTGATTTCCCCCTGCTCTGGGCGTCTATACCTCTGATGATTATAGATACTCCGATAAAATCACACTTCATCCTCCAGTACTCCAAGGAATAAACTCCTTGCCTGCTCAACCTCTCCCTGCAGCTCATAGATACATAGATACATAGAAAATAGGTGCAGGAATAGGCCATTCGGCCCTTCGAGCCTGCACCGCCATTCAATATGATCATGGCTGATCATCCAACTCAGTATCCCGTACCTGCCTTCTCTCCATACCCCCTGATCCCTTTAGCCACAAGGGCCACATCTAACTCCTCTTAAATATAGCCAATGAACTGGCCTCAACTACCCTCTGTGGCAGAGAGTTCCAGAGATTCACCACTCTCTGTGTGAAAAGGTTTTTCCTCATCTCGGTCTTAAAGGATTTCCCCCTTATCCTTAAGCTGTGACCCCTTGTCCTGGACTTCCCCAACATCGGGAACAATCTTCCTGCATCTAGCCTGTCCAACCCCATAAGAATTTTGTACGTTTCTATAAGATCCCCTCTCAATCTCCTAAATTCTAGCGAGTACAAGCCAAGTCTATCCAGTCTTTCTTCATATGAAAGTCCTGACATCCCAGGAATCAGTCTGGTGAACCTTCTCTGCACTCCCTCTATGGCTATAATGTCCTTCCTCAGATTTGGAGACCAAAACTGTACGCAATACTCCAGGTCCTGGCAATGTAAATCTTCTGAACCCTTTCAAGATGTTGCGTTAATATTAAAGACCTCTTTCGATCTATTTCTTGCCAGCAGTGTGTTTTGTTTTGAGGGGGGGGGGGGGGGCAGTATTGAAGTCCACAGCTGAGGTTGCTAGATGTGTCTGTGGGCACCACAGAGATTCAGGCACAGTTTCTTCCCCGCTGCAATCAGGCAACTGAACCATTCTGCCAACAACTAGAGAGCGGTCCTGAACTACTATCTACCTCATTGGCGACCCACGGCCTATCTTTGATCAGACTTTACTGGCTTTATCTTCCACTAAACATTATTAGCGTTATTCCCTTCATCCTGTATCTGTACACTGTGGACGGCTCGATTGTAATCATGTATTGTCTTTCCGCTGACTGGTTAGCACGCAACAAAAGCTAATCTTTTTTAATCGGGTAGTTGTTTTGGAGCTGGCTGGAAAATCCAGGCCTCACTCAGCAACTATTTTAATAGACACAGAGTGCTGGAGTAACTCAGCGGGTCAGGCAGCATCTGTGGAGAACATGGATAGGTGACGTTTCACAGAATGCTGGAGTAACTCAGCGGGTCAGGCAGCATCTGTGGAGAACATGGATAGGTGACGTTTCACAGAATGCTGGAGTAACTCAGCGGGTCAGGCAGCATCTGTGGAGAACATGGATAGGTGACGTTTCACAGAGTGCTGAGTAACTCAGCGGGTCAGGCAGCATCTGTGGAGAACATGGATAGGTGACGTTTCACAGAGTGCTGGAGTAACTCAGCGGGTCAGGCAGCATCTGTGGAGAACATGGATAGGTGACGTTTCACAGAGTGCTGGAGTAACTCAGCGGGTCAGGCAGCATCTGTGGAGAACATGGATAGGTGACGTTTCACAACGTGCTGGAGTAACTCAGCGGGTCAGGCAGCATCTGTGGAGAACATGGATAGGTGACGTTTCACAGATTGCTGGAGTAACTCAGCGGGTCAGGCAGCATCTGTGGAGAACATGGATAGGTGACGTTTCACAGAGTGCTGGAGTAACTCAGCGGGTCAGGCAGCATCTGTGGAGAGAAAGAGTAGGTGTCGCTTTGTGTTGGAACCCTTCATCAGTGTTTTTCTTCTCCTCTTCCCAGACGAGGTGAGGTTAGCATAGGTAACAAGGCAAAAAAGTTGAGACGGTCGATGTCCCGCTGACAGTTAGAAATGAAAATGTCTAGGGAAGTAGAAAGCCGTCCGGGAAGTCCAAGAGGTGGAGGAGCGTTGGGAGATGGGAGAAGGGGGTCTTCATTGGGTTTGTACCTTCTCTCCGTGATCTGCGTGGGTTTTCTCCGGGTTCTCCGGTTTCCTCGCATTCTCCAAAGACGTACAGGTTTGTAGGCTAATTGGCTTGGCAAAATTGTAAATTGTTCCTAGTGTGTGTAGGGTAGTGTTATGGGCCTGTCCCACTTACGTTTCCTTGGCACGCAAATTACGCGACCTCATCGTCGCGTTGATGCGTACGGGCATCATGTGGCCGCGCGGGGTCAGTCCCACTGAGAATGCCGAAGGGGTATGGAGTTGTGCGCGATATCGCACAGCGCTCCGAAATGTTGTAGCGAACAAAATCTTCGCGCGCCAACGGCCTGTCGCGGAACTAACGGCCAAAGTGGGACAGGCCCAAGACCCTGGTGCGACGCAATGTCTCACCTTCAACAGCAGCAGAAGCAGGCAAACGATCGCCGAGCTCGGCCTGGGGCTCACGGCCGTTGCGGTTGGGATCCGCCCCCACTTCTACTCCCAGAGCGGGGCCAAGACGATTGGAGATAGACACAAAATGCTGGAGTAACTCAGCGCGACCGGCAGCATCTCTGGAGAGAAGCAATGGGTGACGTTTCGGGTCAAGACCCTTCTTTCAGACTGAAGAAGGGTCTCGACCCGAAACATCATCCATTCCGTCTCTCCAGAGATGCTGCCGGTCCCGCTGAGTTCCCCCTGCATTTTGTGTCCATCTTCAAATGACGTCACGCGCTCCAGACAGCTGTGCGGACGCATGAAGTCGCGCGCGTCCTTCGCGGGACCGTCGCGCCTCAACGCGACCACGACGTCATGTAATTAGCGTGCCAAGGATACGTAAGTGGGACAGGGGCTTTAGTGTACCGGGATCGCTGGTCGGTGAGGACCTGGTGGGCTACGGTGGTAGACAAAATTGCTGGAGAAACTCAGCGGGTGAGGCAGCATCAATGGAGCGAAGGAAATAGGCAACGTTTCAGGTCGAAACCCTTCTTCAGACCTACGGTGGGGTAAAGAATCCCTTTGTTAACAGGATTAACAAGCCCATCAGAAAGGCCGGCTCCGTCCTGGGGGCGGAGTTGGAGTTGGATTCACAGGAAGTTGGTCTCGGAGGGGAGGATGCTCCTCAAACTGTGGAGCATCCTGGACAAAACAGCTCACCCCCTCCGTGACACACTGGTCAACCTGAGGAGCACCTTCAGCAACAGACTGGTTCCACCAAGATGCAGCACAGAACGCCACAGGAGATCCTTCTTCCCTGTGGCTATCAAACTGTACAACTCCAACCCCTTCTGTCGTGGGGTAGACTGAGACTGACCCCTTCCCCCACCACCCTACCCCCTCCCCACATCCCCAATCCTTTCCACTCGTCACTTTAATTCCATGTTTCGAGTATCTTGTGTTTTTATGACTGTTGGCAGATCAATTTCCCTCCTGGGATAAATAAAGTTCTATCGAATCATATCGTATTAGCCACAAATGTGCCCCCACTCTATAGGTGAATGGTGGCATCTTGAGGCAAGTTACGTGGGACCATTATGAAGACAGTGGGGTGAATGCATATGAGTGGGTTTTTTTCCACACTCTATCTCTTACTCTGACTTGAAACCTTTTTTTAATCTGACTTTCCTGGGGGGAGAAGGGGGGGGGGAGGGGGGAACGGACACCTTGATAAATTTTAAGTTGCTCACAATTAAGCCTGCACGAGCATCCAATAGCCTCTTTGCTCCTATACTCAACTCCTCTTGTTATGAAGGCCGACATGCCATTCGCTTTCTTCACTGCCTGGGATATGGGCCAAACAGAGGCAGGTGGGACTAGTGTAATAGACAATAGACAATAGGTGCAGGAGTAGGCCATTCGGCCCTTCGAGCCAGCACCGCCATTCAATGTGATCATGGCTGATCATCCCCAATCGGTACCCCCGTTCCTGCCTTCTCCCCATATCCCCTGACTCCACTATCTTTAAGAGCCCTATCTAGCTCTCTCTTGAAAGCATCCAGAGAACCGGCCTCCACCGCCCTCTGAGGCAGAGAATTCCACAAACTCACCACTCTCTGTGTGATAAAGTGTTTCCTGGTCTGCGTTCTAGATGGCTACTCCTTATTCTTAAACTTCCATGGTAGATTGTCTGCTGCTGTTACAATGTTAAATGCCAGCAGACTCCGGAGCTGTTAAGTGCTCGAGTGTACTTCACCCTGAAGGCATATGGTTGTCAAACGGCCCAGATTTCACGGGACTATTGAGACAATGTCTGACTGGGTAATCAGCAGTAGCTTCTGCGGTGTCTGCTGAGATAATTGAGCCCTCGTTAGCAAATTATTTTCCTTTCCCAGCCCGTCTTGCCAAATGACATCCACAGTTCGTGCGTACTGTCCTTGATTTCCCTCAATCTGTCTGTTATGTCTACTCAAAATGAAAACCTTGTCATTCTTTCCCTCTATACAAACTTCGACTGTATTTAGACAATAGACAATAAACAATAGGCGCAGGAGTAGGCCATTTGACCCTTCGAGCCAGCACCGCCATTCAATGTGATCATGGCTGATCATCCCCAATCAGTACCCCGTTCCTGCTTTCTCCCCATATCCCCTGACTCCGCTATTTTTAAGAGCCCTATCTATCTCTCTCCACATATCCTATTTCTACATATCTTATTCTACTGCTGTGGTCAAAAGTGATAGGGTGTAAAATTAGGCCATTCGGCCCATCAAGTCTACTCCGCCATTCAATCATGGCTGATAAATCTCTCCCCCCTAACACCATTCTCCTGCCTTCTCCCCATAACCTCTGACACCCGTACTAATCAAGAATCTATCTATCTCTGCCTTAAAAATATCACTGACAGCCTTCTGTGGCAAAGAATTCCACAGATTAACCACCCTCTGACTAAAGAAATTCCTGCTCATTTCCTTCCTAAAAGAGCGTCCTTTAATTCTGAGGCTGTGACCTCTGGTCCTAGACTCTCGCACTGGTGGAAACAACCTCTCCACATCCACTCTATCCAGGCCTTTCACTATTCGGTAAATTTCAATGAGGTCCCCCCTCATTATTCTAAACTCCAGCGAGTACAGACCCAGCGCCGACAAACGCTCATCATATGTTAACCCACTCATTCCTGGGATCATTCTTGTAAACCTCCTCTGGACCCTCTCCAGAGCCAGCACATCCTTCCTCAGATATGGGGCCCAAAACTGCTCAAAATATTCCAAATGCGCCCTGACCAGCGCCTTATAGAGCCTCAGCATTACATCCCTGTTTTTGTATACAAGCCCTCTTGAAATAAATGCTAGCATTGCGTTTTCCTGTCTGTTTTGTATCTGTCGTTTCATGAACCCCCCGTCTAATGGTGGCACAGTGGCGCAGCGATATATTTGCTGCCTTCCAACGCCAGAGACCCGTGTTCGATCCTGACCATGGGTGCTGCCTGCACGTGATCCGTATCCCACTTCCCTGCATATCCATGTGCCCATCCAAAAGTCTCTTAAATGCCTCCACCACCAAGCCTAGCGTTCCAGGCATTCAATACTTTGTTCGGGGCAAGATTTTTTTAAAGAGGACCTTCTAAGGAGATGTAGTGGGAGAGCGTAGTGGGATAGCTAGTGTGAACGCGGCACTGGCTCGAAGGGCCGAATGGCCTACTCCTGCACCTATTGTCTTTTGTCTATCATTGGTCGGCGTGGGATTCGGTGGGCCGAAGGGCCTGTTTCCATGGTGTATCTCTAAACTTTAAAAAAAAGGACTGTGGGCCAAACACAGGCAAATGGGATTATTTTAGATGGGGCATTTTATTTGGCACGGACAAGTTGGGCGAAAGAGGCTGTTTCTGTGCCACTGAGTATTCTGGAAACAACTCTGGCAGCAGTTAGAATGTGGAACTCTATTTCAGGCAAATAGTGGATACTAGACAAGTGCAGACCCCCCCCCCCCCCCCTCCAATGCACCCGTTCCCTACCCATAGCCCCCAGTTGGACTTGCCCTGCGTGTTGCTACAGCAATTTGCCCTCCCCCTCCTGTGAGGTGAAAAGTTCAGAGTGTTCCTGTGTCGCAACATTGGATCAAAGTGTGTTGGAAGCCGACAGGAATGATTTTAACAGTAAAAAAAAATCTTGTGAAAGTTGGCATTTTTAAAGCTTTAATCGCGAATAACATGAAATATAGGATGAAATCTTCAGTGAGGCTGATCACTGCCAGCCGAGCCATTGTGTCATCATCAGTTGAAGCCGGTCGTTTTTAAATGTTGAGTGAAGGTGATCTCGGCCTCGAGGGGGGAAAATGTCAATCAGAATATGTAAAAATGTAATCTATCTCAGACATTGACAATTTATCCTCTGTTAAGGGAGTGCAGCGTAGATTTACAAGGTTAATTCCCGGGATGGCGGGACTGTCATATGCTGAGAGAATGGAGCAGCTGGGCTTGTATACTCTGGAGTTTAGAAGAATGAGAGGGGATCTTATTGAAACATATAAGATTATTAAGGGTTTGGACACGCTAGATGCAGGAAACATGTTCCAGAGGCCATTAGGACTGTAAACTCCTATCTCACCAGGGACTAGCTTACTGTACCAATTTACGGTTGTGTGGTGTGTTTTTAAAATTGCTGTTTTTTCTTTTTTTTCCTCCCACAAATATGTAATATGTGAATATGTGATTCTGTTCCATTCTGTTTTGTAGTTTGTTTTGCACAATCCGCAAGCATTGCCACTTTTCATTTCACTGCACATCTTATACGTGTATGTGATGAATAAACTTGACTTGACTTGATGTTGGGGGAGTCCAGAACCAGGGACCACAGTTTCAAAATAAGGGGTAAACCATTTAGAACGGAGACGAGGAACACTTTTTCTCACAGAGAGTGGTGAGTCTGTGGAATTCTCTGCCTCAGAGGGCGGTGGAGGCCGGTTCTCTGGATACTTTCAAGAGAGAGCTAGATAGGGCTCTTAAAGATAGTGGAGTCAGAGGACATGGGGAGAAGGCAGGAACGGGGTACTGATTGGGGATGATCAGCCATGATCACATTGAATGGCGGTGCTGGCTCGAAGGGCCGAATGACCTACTCCTGCACCTATTGTCTATGCAGTGAAGAAGCTGCCACTTTGTCTGTCAACTATTCATTGTATCTCTTCCATCTGATATTTTGCTTGGTTGTGAAAGATAAATGTACTTCTATATTTCATTTGCTCGATAATTTATCAACTTTCTTTTCATTTCTACAGCGGTTCCGGGCCGAGTTTTCGGAGGGAAAAATCACTGGAAAGGTAAATCACCAGTTATGCTCTTAAGAACTTTTGGCTGTGATGAATTTTTAATGCCCTTGAATAAGATATAGTTGAGTATTTTAAAATACCATTATTTAACTCATAACCTCAATTTCAAACCCGCCGTATCTATGACAATGTTAAACGTTTTTCAGTCTTCCAGGGTACTTTTTTTTAATAAAAAGGCATCTTAACAGCTTCACTTTAATTTCATGTTTCGTGTATCGTGTGTTTTTTGTGTTTTCTCGGCTTGTACTCGCTAGAATTTAGAAGATTGAGGGGGGGATCTTATAGAAACTTACAAAATTCTTAAGGGGGTGGACAGGCTAGATGCAGGAAGATTGTTCCCGATGTTGGGGAAGTCCAGAACAAGGGGTCACAGTTTAAGGATAAGGGGGAAGTCTTTTAGGACCGAGATGAGATTATTTTTTTTTTAACACAGAGAGTGGTGAATCTGTGGAATTCTCTGCCACAGAAAGTAGTTGAGGCCAGTTCATTGGCTATATTTAAGAGGGAGTTAGATGTGGCCCTTGTGGCTAAAGGGATCAGGGGGTATGGAGAGAAGGCAGGTACAGGATACTGAGTTGGATGATCAGCCATGATCATATTGAAAGATGGACCCGGTGTGGAGGGGAGGGAGAGGAGGAGGAGGGACCATCCGGACTATACTGAATACTTTTATAACTCTCTCAGCGCCCTATACGCGGCGACCCTTTGCATACTTGTGTATTGTACCCACGTGGTCACGGGGAGAACGTGCAAACTCCGCAATACCTCCCGCCCTCTTTCCTGTGTTCCCCTCCCTGGCCTTCGCTTACACTCATTCTTCCCGTTATCCCATCTACTTCCATCCCTCCCATGGACCGAATGCACCTATTTTCTATGTTTCTATGACTGTTGGCAGACCAATTTCCCTCCTGGGATAAATAAAGTTCTTTCGTATCTGAATGTTATTAATTTGTTTCCTCTGGCAATATTGTTTCTGGAGTTGACTACCGCTATCAGGCTATGAAACACGATCATCTCCAAATAAGCTCTGGACTATGTGGAACTACATCGGCCTGGATGGAGTGGATGTGGAGAGGATGTGTCCACTAGTGGGAGAGTCTAGGACCACAGGGCATAGCCTCAGAATTGAAGGATGCTCCTCTAGGAAGGGGATGAGGAGGAGGAATTTCTTTAGTCAGAGGGTGGTGAATCTGACGGCTGAGGAGGCCAAGTCAATGGATATTTTTAAGGAGTGATAGATAGATTCTTGATTAGTACGAGTGTCAGGGGTTATGGGGAGAAGGCAGGAGAATGGGGTTGAGGGGGAGAGATAGATCAGCCGTGATTGAATGGCGGAGTAGACGATGGCCTAATTCTGCTCCTATCACATGAACCTAGGCAGAGAATTCCACAGACTCACCACTCTCTGTGAGGAAAAAGTGTGTCCTCGTCTCCGTTCTAAATGGCTTACCCCTTATTCTTAAACTGTGTGTGGCCCCTGGTTCTGGACTTCCCCCAACATCGGGAACATGTTTCCTGCCTCTAGCGCGTCCAAGCCCTTAACAATCTTATATGTTTCAATACGATCCCCTCTCATCCTTCTAAACTCCAGAGTGTACAAGCCCAGCCGCTCCATTCTCTCAGCGGATGACAGTCCCGCCATCCCGCATATGACAATAAAACACTCTTGACTCTTGGTACGCACTGTGTAGCCATAAACAATTACACGATCATGTACAAGAGCCAGTCAAATTAAAACAAAAATTAAAATTAAATATTAGGTATGTCTTCTATTGACATCTGAAACTTCACTGTCAGACTTGGACCACCTTCTTATACTTAAATTTTGGAAAAAATACACCCATACCAACGCTTAAAATGTGGATTTCAAACATGTTGGACACCGCACATCTTGAAGAAATGCGATTCCTCCTAATAGATAAATCAGACCAATTCTTAATGAGTTGGTCTCCATTTATCGACTTTTTGGAAGCATATGGTGCAACAAAATCGTAGAAGCTAATTGTTTCAGGACTGGGTGAAGGATGGTCAAGAATATAAATAACCATCTATAATTTCCTACTCTCTATTCTTTCTCTTACTCTCTCCTTTTTTTTCCTCCACTTTCCCTCTTTCCCCCCTTTTTCCTTTTCACACACCATACATCACACATGTTTCTATTTTTTATTATCTATTCTCTCTTTCTCTCTTTCATTATTAAAAAAAGAAAGAAAAGAAGCCGTACATAAAATGTAACCTGCCAATATATATGAGGCACTTTGGTGCCATATTACTGTACGTACTTCTAATAAAATAAAAATATTTTAAAAAGAAAAAGACTTGTACCACCTTCCCAAAGTCATAACTCTCTTCATGCGTCTCACTGCAATCCACACCCTTTCCAGATCGCTCTTTGGTATTGCACTGTCACTTGCCAAATTGGTTGACTGCTGTCCTTAGTCCGGGGCATGTTGTGGTTTATACGTTCATAAATTCACAAGTTGTAGCAGCAGAATTAGGCCAATCGGCCCATCAAGTCTACCACGCCATTCCATCATGGCTGCCCCATCTCCCCCTCCTAACTCCATTCTCCTGCCCTCTCCATATAACCCCTGAGACTCGTACTGATCAGGAATCTTTCAATCTCCTCTCCACCTTAAAAATACCCATTGACTTGGCCTCCACAACCTTCTGTGGCAATGAATTCCACAGATTCCCTCCGCCGAAAGAAATTCCTCCTCCTCTTCTCTCTAAAGGTGCGTCCTTTAATTCTGAGGCTGTGCCCTCTGGTCCTAGACTCTCCCACTAGTGGAAACATCCTCTCCACATCCACTCTACCCAGGCCTTTCACTATTCGGTAAGTTTCAATGAGTTACCCCCTCATCCTTCTAAACCCCAGCAGTACAGGCCCAGTGCCGTCAAACGCTCATCATATCTTAACCCACTCATTCCTGGGATCATTCTCGTAAACCTCCTCTGGACCCTCTCCAGAGCCAGCACATCCTTCCTCAGATATGGAACCTTTCTAAAGATATGTCCTTTTATTCTGGTCTATATCCTCGGAATATAATCTCCAGGGATGCTGCCTTGCCACCCGCTGAGTGAGTTACTCCAGCACTCTGTCTTTTTGTAAGCCGGTGTCTGCTGTTGATTGTATCTGTATTGAGAAGAACTGCTCTGCTTTCTCTCTCTCCAGCGCTATAACTGTTACAAGCACCACTGGACAGATACAAGAAAGCTGGTGGTCCTTGAAGTGACTCCAGGAGGGATAGATCAGATTGACGCCACCACGAATAAAGTTGCATGTTCCTATGACTACAAAAACATCGAAGGCTTTGCCGAACTGTCCGATTATCAGGGTGGCTTTTGCATCATTCATGGAGGATTTAATCGATTGGTGAGTTTTTGCCACTCAACATTTGAGAATTGAGGGACTCAACTCGGCGTGGTGGCGCAGCGGTAGAGTTGCCGCCTCGCAGCGCCAGAGACCCGGGTTCCATCCTGACCACGGCCGCTGCCTGTACGGAGTTTGCATGTGACCTGCGTGGGTTTTCTCCGGGTGCTCCCGTTTCTTTCTGCACTTCAAAGACGTGCAGGTTTGTAGGTTAATTGGCTTCTGTAAAATTGTTCCTAACGTGTGGGATAGAACTAGTGTATGAGATGATCGCTGGTCAGTGTGAACTCAGTGGGCCGAAGGGCCCTTTCCATGCTGTATCTCGAAACTCAGCTAAAGTAAACGAAAAGACACCGAATGGAAATGGGCCCTTCAGTCCACTGAGTCCACGTTTACCATCGATCGCCCGTTCACACTAGTTCTACGTTATCCCGCTTTCTCATCCACTCCCTACTCACTAGGGGCAATTTCCAGAGGTACGGGCAATTGACGCATATCTGAAGAAATCGGAGAACCTGAAGGAAACCCAGGCGGTCTCGTTGAGAACGTGCAAACTCCGCATGGACACCAGCCGAGATCAGGATCGAACCTGTGTCTCTGGCGTTGTGAGGCAGTGGCTCTGCCGGCTACTCGTGGAGTACTGAATAATACTTGGTCTACTCAGGCTTTGAATTCTTAAATAACGAATTTTGAAAATTTCCGCCCATTTATTGTTGGGGATATAATCTGTCAATAACCGAGGTCTATTCAAAGGTGTAGGAAGGAACTGCAGATGCTGCTTTAAAACGAAGGTACACATAGAATGCTGGATACTGGTGCACTTAGGGAGGTCAAATGTGATAGGAAAATATACAATTGATGTCAACATCCTGAACAACATTGATGTGTTTTAGTTTTAGTTTTAGAGATACAGCGCGGAAACAGGCCCTTCGGCCCACCGAGTCCGCGCTGACCAGCGATCACCGCACATTAACACTATCCTGCACACACTGGGGACAATTTTTACATTTACCGAGCCAATTAACCTACAAACCTGTACGTCTTTGGAGTGTGGGTGGAAACTGAAGATATCGGAGAAAACCCACGCAGGTCAAGGGGAGAACCTACAGACAGTGCCCATAGTGGGGATCGAACCCGGGTCTCCGGCGCTGCTTTTTCGCTGTAAGGCAGCGACTCTACCGCTGCGCCACCGTGACTGCCCCGTGCAGAGGGATCTTGGGGTCCAAGTCATGAGCTTCCTGAAAGTGGCAGGATAAGTAAATGGAAGGGTGGTGGGTGTATGGAACGAGCTGCCAGAGGAGGTAGTTGAGGCAGGCACTATCGCAATGTTTAAGAAACAGTTAGACAGGTACATGGATCAGACAGGTTTGGAGGGATATGGACCAAGAGCAGGCAGGTGGGACTAGTGTAGCTGGGGACATGTTGGCCGGCGTGGACAAGTTGGGCTGAAGGGCCTGTTTCCACCTCTGACTCCATGAATGGTAAAGAAGGCATAGGTATGCTTGCCTTCATTGGTCAAGGCATATAGATTATAACATTCAGGACGTCATGATGCAGCTCTGTAGGACTTTGGTCAGGCCGCATTTGGTGTATTGCGTGCGGTTCTTGTCGCCCCCATGACAGGAAGGATGGGGTCGACAAGAGCAGAGGAGGTCTACCGGAATGAATGAAGTGTCTGAAGAAGGGTCTGACCTGAAACGTCACTCATCCTTCTTCTCCAGAAATGGTGCCTGACCCACTGAGTTACTCCAGCACTCGGTGTCTTTCACCAGGGAGTATGAGCTACAGGGAGAGGTTGGACAGAGCTTGGATTGTTCGCTCTGGAATGCCAGAGGTCGCGGGGAGACCTGGGAGAAGTATATAAAACTGTGGGGGGGGGGGGGGCATAGATAGGGCAGACAGTCAGAACCTTCTTCGCAGGGTGGAAAAAGCAAATACTAGACGGCATACTTTTACAGTGAGCAGGAGGAAGCTTATTTAGAGGGAGGGGTCTGAAGGAGGGTCTCAACCCGAAACCTCACCTGAAGGTCACGCACTGTGAATGGCTCGATTGCAATCATGTACAGACTTTCCGCCGACTGGATAGCACACAAGAGACAATAGGCTATTCGGCCCTTCTAGCCAGCACCGCCATTTACTGTGATCATGGCTGATGGACAATAGACAATAGATGCAGGAGTAGGCTATTCGGCCCTTCTAGCCAGCACTGACATTCAATGTGATCATGGCTGATAGACAATAGACAATAGGTGCAGGAGTAGGCCATTCGGCCCTTCAAGCCAGCACCGCCATTTACTGTGATCATGGCTGATCATCCCCAATCAGTACCCCGTTCCTGCCTTCTCCCCATATCCCCTGAGTCCGCTATTTTTAAGAGCCCTATCTAGCTCTCTCTTGAAAGCATCCAGAGAACCGGCCTCCACCGCCCTCTGAGGCAGAGAACTCCACAGACTCACAACTCTCTGTGAGAAAAAGTGTTTCCTCGTCTCCGTTTTAAATGGCTTACCCCTTATTCTTAAACTGTGGCCCCTGGTTCTGGACTCCCCCAACATCGGGAACATGTTTCCTGCCTCTAGCGTGTCCAAACCCTTAATAATCTTATATGTTTCATTCAGATCCTCTCTCATCCTTCTAAACTCCAGAGTATACAAGCCCAGCTGCTCCATTCTCTCAGCATATGACAGTCCCGCCATCCCGGGAATTAACCTTGTAAACCTACGCTGCACTCCCTCAATAGCAAGAATGTCCTTCCTCAAATTAGGGGACTTGACACAAAGCTTTTCACTTTACCTCGGTACAATAAACTAAACCGGACTATGCCTTTTCTCCAGAGATGCTGCCTGACCCGCTGAGTTACTCCAGCACTCTGTGTCTATCATCGGTTTAAACCAGCATCTGCAGTTCCTTCCTGCAAAAGCTTTCTTAGAGCAGGCACAAAATGCTGGAGTAATTCAGTGGGCCGCATCTCTGGAGAGAAGGAATGGGCGACGTTTCGGGTCTTCAGACTAGTTCGGGATAAGGGAAACGAGAGATATAGACGATGATGTAGAGAGATAGAGAACAATAAATGAAAGATATGCAAAAAAGTAACGATGCTTTGTTAAACTGAGTTCTTTTGTCAATCTAACGTCAACTTGACTCAAAACACTTGTTGCTGTTGAAATTGATTCTTTATTCAGCTGAGACTAGTCTCTTGAACCTTCCAACACAGAGCTGATGCTCTGGGGCGGGTCCAGAGAGGAATAACTTTGATAGAAACTCATGGCATTTATATAGGTATTAGACATTTCAGATACAGAGGGTATGACAAGCTAGTAACCAATCATCTGAGTCCTTCTGGTGATTTACAACATCAGTCACATGATCCCCCTTCCCTGGCCTCTTTACAACCTTCCTTTGCCTGTGGTATAACTTTGCTTATTTTATTTCAACAAAGCAAAACCCCAGTAGGCCCAATTATCAAAGACCACTCCTCAAAATATAAGATACATATATAATACAATGATCACACGTCATACACACTTCCCATACCAAGAAGAAAGATATTTCTATAAATCTAAACAATTTCTATGTCTAATGTTTACATTCCTACTAAGACAATACATTTCAAGATGGCGGTCGGAGGGGAGAGTGGACGCTGGCGCGGTTTCGTTGCCGCTGCTCTCTCCTCAAATTGTGCTTCTGATTTTCTTTTTTTGTCTTTTTGGAAGGAATTCTGTCCCTGATTTGTGTATTGGTCTTTATAACTTATTTTTTAAATTCTGATTATATGTTTCCTATAAATCTCTGTAAGGTGTCCTTGACACCTCGGTATAAGGCGCCCGTAAATAAAATTCATTATTATTATTATTATTTCATAATTTGTTTTACTACAATTTCACTATTACATATGTATTTAAAACATTAATTATATAAGTTTGCTGAATTACAGTTTCTAAGTTCAAAACCCATACACATCCCAACCAAGCATACATGGGTCGTAAATCTGTCAACTTAGTTAATAAGTGTTTGGTACCAGGAGAAACTGAATTCTAATTTGGAGCCCCTTTCCTGCTATCTGGTAGCTGGATGTCCAATCTCACTACAAGGTCTTTTACAAATATTACAGAACAAAGCGTAAATTCACAACTCAGAATTACATCTGCTTCTTCGACTTCCTATAAACAAATCCATCAATCAAATTATCTTCTTCTCCAAGCAACTACTCCTCTTCACATATATCCTAATTCAACATAGCCAAGGCTAACTACAGGGCCTATTATCTCTCAGCCTTGAATTCTATCTCAAACTCAGCACAAACCTCATAGCCTAAGATTGTACCAGAGAGAAAAGAGTTGACCTCTGGCCTAAGAAGACGCCCCTATTCAGCTATCCATTCTCCAAGCACAATCATACCAAATACAATTTCCTCCAGCGATACAATTGCCTCAAAGCAATAAACTAAGCTAAGCCGGTTCAGGTTCAGGCCTCCATGCTTTGATTCATCTTTCCCTGTGTGACTCCCCGTACTTTATTTAGTCAGGAAAACCTTAAGCTTTTCTTTTGCAAATTACCCAGCCCATATAGAAGTCACTATTCGAGCGGTTCTATTTATATAATATTTCCTCAGCTTCATTGTCACGGCCGGCACGGTGGCGCAGCGGTAGAGTTGCTGCCTCACGGCGCCCAGAGACCCGGGTTCCATCCGACTACGGGTGCTGTCTCTTCGTAGTTTGTACGTTCTCCCCGTGACCTGCGTGGGTTTTCTCCGAGATCTTCGGTTTCCTCCCACACTCCAAAGACGTGCAGGTTTGTAGGTTGATTGGCTTGGTGTAAATGTTTAGAGATAAAGATACAGTGCGGACAGGCCTTCGGCCCACCGAGGCCGTGCCCGACCAGCAACCCCTGCATATTACACTATCCACTATTACATTTACCAAGCCAATTGTTAGTAGTCCCGGGTGTGTGGTGGGTAGTTAAGGTGTGGGGAGCACCGTTCAGTGCGGGCTCGATGGGCCGAAGGGCCAGTTTCAGCGCTGTATATATATTTTTAAAACAAGCTAAAAGGAATGCGAAGTACAAATCAACCTTCAGCCTCCTGTAGGTTACTGATTCACAAGGTCAATGGTCAAACAGGAGCCAGCCAAGATAGCAGTGTTAGATTATCTTAAATGTACAGGGCACAGCTCCTGTATCTCACTGTATCTCTGAACTAAACTAAATGGAAAAAACCTATTTGTCTCCTCTGAGACTAGAGTTGCCACTGTCCCGTATTACATAGAAACATAGAAAATAGGTGCAGGTGGGAGGCCATTCGGCCCTTCGAGCCAGCACCGCCATTCATTGTGATCATGGCTGATCGTCCCCTATCAATAACCCGTTCCTGCCTTCTCCCCATATCCCTTGACTCACTAGCCCTAGAGCTCTATCTAACTCTCTCTTAAATCCATCCAGTGACTTGGCCTCCACTGCCCTCTGTGGCAGGGAATTCCATAAATTCACAACTCTCTGGGTGAAAAGTGGTTTTCTCACCTCAGTCTTAAATGGCCTCCCCCATTATTCTAAGACTGTGGCCCTGGTTCTGGACTCGCCCAACATTGGAACATTTTCCTGCATTAGCCGGGACACCCGTATATTGGCTAAATTGGTTTGTCCCGTATTTGACCGCTACTACTCGGGTCGAGTGGACTGTCGGGTCGGAGCGCCGCGTCCGGCCCCGCCTCACCCGTCCCGACGTAGTGCAGCCCGTGGAGTGCAGCAGCAGCAGCAGCAGCAGCGCCTCCTCGCCCGTGGCCCCGTCGGTCGGTCGGCAGCCCGGCCAGCTGGTCCGACCTTCGGACCTTTGCTTACCGCCGACACCACCACCCCCCCTCCTTCTCACGGCCGATCATCGGTTCATGAGTTGCACGGGGCGCCGGACTTTGCGCGCGGCTCGGGCCAAAACTCCTCAGCCGGGGCTGGGCTTTGTGTGCAGTCCAGCACCCGGGGCCAACTCATCATCCACCCAGCCACGGCCGAGTCGCTCAACGAATTGCCGTGGGGAATTTGTCCCGTATTTTGACCTTTTGTCCCTTATTTGGGAGTGAGAACGTTGGCGACACTATCTGTGACCTTTGCTTCCTTTAGTGAATGCTTCCTCTTTGACCAAGCATTTTTTTAGTCACTGCTTTAAAATTCCTTCTGTAACTCAGTTAGCTATAAATACCTCTGTGACATCAACCATATTAAGGATATATATATACTGCAAGTTATTGATTACTCTTGCATGATCAATGAAGGGTTATTGCAATGGTGCTTTATTCATCACATACGCAGCTGCACAGTGAAATTCTTTTTGCGTCACCGTTTTTGGCGGCATTATTCAAAGTCCGGTCGGCCCGCGGGCGCTCGATATCCTGCAGCAGTCCGCGCGGACCGCGAACAGCGAAAAGGGCTGGACAAGCTAGATGCAGGAAAAATGTTCCCAATGTTGGGCGAGTCCAGAACCAGGGGCCACAGTCTTAGAATAAAGGGAGGCCATTTAAGACTGAGGTGAGAAAAAAACGTTTTCACCCAGAGAGTTGTGAATTTGTGGAATTCCCTGCCACAGAGGGCAGTGGAGGCCAAGTCGCTGGATGGATTTAAGAGAGAGTTAGATAGAGCTCTAGGGGCTAGTGGAGTCCAAGGGATATGGGGAGAAGGCAGGCACGGGTTATTGATAGGGGACGATCAGCCATGATCACAGTGAATGGCGGTGCTGGCTCGAAGGGCCGAATGGCCTCCTCCTGCACCTATTTTCTATGTTTCAATGAACCCAAGTCCCTCTCCTCTCCTCGCCCGGCCTTTGTGACCCGTGGGCGCCTCCTGCAGTCGGCCTTGAAGGCGCTGGAGGCATCGCCCCGTTTCACCGGCCCTTGCACCTCACGTCCCACGTCTCCAGCTCCCTCCCTGATACGCCGAGCGACCCCACGAGCCTTCGGGCGGGTCCTAGTTCCTGTCGACCGGCAATTTTTAGAGTCGTAGAGTGATACGGTGTGGAAACAGGCCCTTCTGCCCAACTCGCCCACACGGCCAACATGTCCCAGCTACACTAGTCCCACCTGCCTGCGTTTGGTCCATATCCCTCCAAACCTGTCCTATCAATGTACCTGTTTAACTGTGTCTTAAACGATGGGATAGTCCCAGCCTCAACTACCTCCTCTGTAGCTCGTTCCATACACCCACCACCCTCTGAAAAAGTTACCCCTGGGATTCCTATTAAATCTTTCCCCCTTCACCTTAAACTTATGTTACCTGGTCCTCGATTCCCTACTCTGGGCGTTGACCCAATCTCTCATGGTATTGTACACCGCTATAAGATCACCTAGTGAGACCACATCTGGAGTATTGTGTGCAGAATTGGTCCCCTAATTTGAGGAAGGACATTCTTGCTATTGAGGGAGTGCAGCGAAGGTTCACAAGGTTAATTCCCGGGATGGCGGGACTGTCATATGCGGAGAGAATGGATCAGCTGGGCTGTACACTCTGGAGTTTAGAAGGATGAGAGGGAAATCTCATTGAAACATATAAGATTGTTAAGGGTTGAACACGCTAGAGGCAGGAAACATGTTCCAATGTTGGGGGAGTCCAGAACCAGGGGCCACAGTTTAAGAATAAGGAGTAAGCTATTTAGAACGGAGAGAGGAAACACTTTTTCTCACAGAGAGTGGTGAGTCTGTGGAATTCTCTGCCTCAGAGGGCGGTAGAGGCAGGTTCTCTGGATGCTTTCAAGAGAGAGCTAGATAGGACTCTTAAAAATAGCGGAGTCAGGGTATATGGGGAGAAGGCAGGAACGGGGTACTGATTGGGGATGATCAGCCATGATCACATTGAATGGCGGCGCTGGCTCGAAGGGCCTAATGGCCTACTCCTGCACCTATTGTCTATTGTCCATTGTCTATTGTCATCAACCCGACAAGGGGATCTACCAGATCTATTCCTCTCGTGATTTTACTATTTTTATGCAGAGATTTATTCTCAGTCGATGCTTTTTGTAATTCCAGCACCTTTTTTGCATCTGAACAAAGGGAAGAGATCATCAGGTGTGCGATCGAGCACGCCGGCAACTACATCGGCATTTCTCTCCGCATCCGGAAAGAACCGTTTGAGTTCGACTTGTACCAGAGTCACCGCTTTGGAAAGTACAGCAATGACGAGTCCATCACCTCACTGGCAGAATTCATCGTGCAGAAAATTGCACAAAGGCATCAGGTACGTCACCTTCAAGATGTCATTGAGAGTGCAGAGAAGATGGACACAGAGTGCTGGAGTAACTCAGCGGGTCAGGCCGCATCTGTGGAGAACATGGATAGGTGACGTTTCACAGAGTGCTGGAGTAACTCAGCGGGTCAGGCAGCATCTGTGGAGAACATGGATAGGTGACGTTTCACAGAGTGCTGGAGTAACTCAGCGGGTCAGGCAGCATAGAAACATAGAAAATAGGTGCAGGAGGAGGCCATTCGGCCCTTCGAGCCAGCACCGCCATTCATTGTGACCATGGCTGATCGTCCCCTATCAATAAGCCGTGCCTGCCTTCTCCCCATATCCCTTGACTCCACCAGACCCCTAGAGCTCTATCTAACTCTCTCTTAAATCCATCCAGTGACTTGGCCTCCACTGTGGCAGGGAATTCCATAAATACACAACTCTCTGGGTGAAAAAGTTTTTTCTCACCTCAGTCTTAAATGACCTCCCCTTTATTCTAAGACTGTGGCCCCTGGTTCTGGACTCGCCCCAACATTGGGAACATTTTTCCTGCATCTAGCTTGTCCAGTCCTTTTATAATTTTATATGTTTCTATAAGATGCCCCCTCATCCTTCTAAACTCCAGTGAATACAAGCCTAGACTTTTTCAATCTTTCCTCATATGACAGTCCCGCCTTCCCAGGGATCAATCTCGTAAATCTCTGGAGAACATGGATAGGTGACGTTTCACAGAGTGCTGGAGAAACTCAGCGGGTCAGGCAGCATCTCTGGACAAAAGGAATAAGTGACGTTTTGAGACTGACTCGGTGGGGGGAGGGGGACTTGAAATGAGAGAAGTCAATATTCATTCCGCTGGGTGGGCCTGGTGGGTTTTGTGTGGTAAATGGGAAAGCAACAGCGGGTCAGGCTGCATCTCTGGGGGAAAAGTGGAGGTGACTTTTTCATGTGGTGACCCTCCTTCAGACCCGAAACGTCACCCGTTCCTTCTCTCCAGAGGTGCTGCCTGACCCCCTTTGCTCTACCTACTGTACTTGAGTTTGACTTGACTCTATTGGTGTGTAGTGTGAACTGATCAGTTTGGATCACCTGCAACAGAAAGCTGTTCACTGTATCTCGGTACATGCGGCAACAACCGCTTAGTTTATCGTCACCTGTACCGAGGAACAGTGAAAAGCTTTTGTTGCGTGTTGACCGACAAAACCTTTCCCTGTATCTCGGTACACCTCCTAAACCCGTACCTCTCGGTTTCAGCCCATTTGCTTTTACTAATCAAGAATTTGTCAATCTCCACCTTAAAAATAGAGGCAGGAAACATGTTCCCGATGTTGGGGGAGTCCAGAACCAGGGGCCACAGTTTAAGAATAAGGAGTAAGCCATTTAGAACGGAGATGAGGAAACACTTTTTCACACAGAGAGTGGTGAGTCTGTGGAATTCTCTGCCTCAGGTGGAGGCAGGTTCTCTGGATGCTTTCAAGAGAGAGCTAGATAGGGCTCTTAAAAATAGCGGAGGCAGGGGATATGGGGAGAAGGCAGGAACGGGGTACTGATTGGGGATGATCAGCCATGATCACATTGAATGGCGGTGCCGGCTCGAAGGGCCGAATGGCCTACTCCTGCACCTATCTATTGTCTTTTGTCTATTCCCCTCCCCCTTTTATCTGTATTATCTGATTGGAAAGCAATTCAAAATAAACCCTGTAAATATACCTGGATCGAGTGGATGTGGAGAGGATGATTCCACGAGTGGGAGAGTCTAGGACCCGAGGGCACAGCCTCACAAAAAAAAGGACGTACATTCCAAAAGGAGACGAGGAGGAATGTCTTTAGTCAGGAGAGTGGCGAATCTGTGGAATTGATTGCCACAGACGGCGGTGGAGGCCAAGTCAGTGGATATTTTTAAGGTGGAGATTGACAAATTCTTGATTAGTACGGGAGTCAGGTGTTATGGGGTGAAGGCAGGAGAGTGGGTTGAGAGGGGAGAGATAGATCAGCCATGATTGAATGGCGGAGTAGACTTAACCATATAACCATATAACAATTTCAGCACGGAAACAGGCCATCTCGGCCCTTCTAGTCCGTGCCGAACACTTACTCTCACCTAGTCCCATCCATATACCTATCCAATGTATTTTTAAATGATAAAATCGAAGCTGCCTCAACCACTTCCACTGGAAGCTCATTCCACACAGCTACCACTCTCTGAGTAAGAAGTTCCCCCTCATGTTACCCCTAAACTTCTGTCCCTTAATTCTCAAATCATGTCCTCTTGTTTGAATCTTCCTACTCTCAATGGAAAAAGCTTATCCACGTCAACTCTGTCTATCCCCTCTCATAATTTTAAAGACCTCTATCAAGTCCCCCCTTAACCTTCTGCGCTGCAAAGAATAAAGACCTAACTTGTTCAACCTTTCTCTGTAACTTATGTGCTGAAACCCAGGCAACATTCTAGTAAAATCTCCTCTGTACTCTCTCTATTTTGTTGACATCTTCCTATAATTTGGCGACCAGAATTGTACAGAACTAGATAGGGCTCTTAAAAATAGCGGAGTCAGGGGATATGGGGAGAAGGCAGGAACGGGGTACTGATTGGGATGATCAGCCATGATCACATTGAATACATAGATACATAGAAATTAGGTGCAGGAGTAGGCCATTCGGCCCTTCGAGCCTGCACCGCCATTCAATACGATCATGGCTGATCATCCAACTCAGTATCCCGTTCCTGCCTTCTCTCCATACCCCCTGATCCCTTTAGCCACAAGGGCCACATCTAATTCCCTCTTAAATATAGCCAATGAACTGGCCTCAACTACCCTCTGTGGCAGAGAGTTCCAGAGATTCACCACTCTCTGTGTGAAATGGAGGTGCTGGCTCGAAGGGCCGAATGGCCTCCTCCTGCACCTATTGTCTATTGTATTGATGTGTAGTATTATTAACTAGCTTGCAACACAACGCTTTTCATTGAACCTCGATATCGACATGCGCAAATAATAAATTTAATCCTCAAGGATTTTGTTACTTCTGCAACTTTTCATTTTCCAGGATGCAGTAAAGAGGGTGTTGGCGCTTACGGAAACGTGTTTAGTGGAACGTGATCCAGCCACGTACAACATTGTCACGCTGAAGCCTTTAGGAGAGGTTCGTATCGCTTCACCAACGCTTGATTTGTTTTCCATTTAAGGTTAAAAAGGAGAGTGCACCGATTCCCGTCACGACTGCAGCGAATCATTCCACACTCTCTGCCTCAGCTATTTTGACTTTGGGAGACGCATTGCAGTTTTAAAAAACTGCGCATTGTGGTTTCTTGTGCCTCAAAAAGGCTGCCAACATCATCAAAGTCCCACACATCCTGGCCACACACTCATCTCTAGTTGCCATCGGGAAGAAGGTACAGGAGCTTGAACTCTGGAACATCCAGGTTCAGTAACAGCCCCTTCCCCACAGCCATCAGGCTATTAAACACAACATCAAACAAACTCTGAACTATAACAGCCTATTGCACTTTATTTGGCGGTGGGCGGTGGAGGCCGGTTCTCTGGATACTTTCAAGAGAGAGCTAGATAGGGCTCTTAAAAATAGCGGCATCAGGGGATATGGGAGAAGGCAGGAACGGGGTACTGATTGGGGATGATCAGCCATGATCACATTGAATGGCGGTGCTGACTCGAAGGGCCAAATGGCCTCCTCCTGCACCTATTGTCTATTGTCTATTTATTTGATTATTTATTGTATATATATGGTCTATGGTCTATAAACACACTGAACTTTTATCTCCTGTTCTGTATTATGTTTACATATTCTGTTGTGCTGCAGCAAGCAAGAATTTCATTGTCCGATCTGGGACACATGATAATAGAACTCTCTTGACTTGTCTTAACTTGACTAAAGGGCGGTCGCGGTGGCACAGCGGTAGAGTTGCTGCCTTACAGCGCTTGCGGCACCGGAGACCCAGGTTCGATCCCGACTACCGGTGCTGTCTGTACGGAGTTTGTACGTTCTTCTCCGTGACCTGCGTGGGTTTTCTCCGAGATCTTCGGTTTCCTCCCACACTCCAAAGACGTCAAAGTTTGTAGGTTAATTTGGTTTGGTAAATGGAAAAATTGTCCCCAGTGGGTGTAGGATGGTGTTAAGAGTGCGGGGATCGCTGGCAGGCGCGGACCCGGTGGGCCTGTTTCCGCGCTGTATCTGTAAACTAAATTTGACAACCTATGTAAGGTGCACCAAAGTAATTGCATCCAAATAAATGGTCCGTTGAAGAGTTGTTGACTTACTGATTCACTTAGTGTCCCGTGAGTGTCCAGTGTACTCAATTGCAAAGGTAACATTGAAAAGCTTGATGTTTGAAGCTATTATTTTCAAACAAGTTAGGTCAAGTTTATTCGTCACATACGCATACGAGATGTGCAGTGAAATGAAAAGTGGCAACGCTTGCGGATTGTGCAAAACACAACAAAACAGAATGGAACAGAATCAGTAACTACATATTTGTGGGGGGGGGAAAAAAAACAACAGTAAATTGGTTCAGTTAGTTAGTCCCTGGTGAGATAGGAGTTTACAGTCCTAATGGCCTCTGGGAAGAAACTCCTTCTCAACCTCTCCGTTCTCACAGCATGGCAACGGAGGTGTTTGCCTGACCGTAGCAGCTGGAACAGTCCGTTGCTGGGGTGGAAGGGGTCCCCCACGATCTTGTTGGCTCTGGAACTGCATCTTCTGATGTATACGTCCTGCAGGGGGGCGAATGTAGTTCCTACAGTGCGTTCGGCCGAACGAACTACTCTCTGCAGAGCCTTCTTGTCCTGGGCAGAGCAGTTCCTTGGACTGTACACAAAAATTCTGGAGAAACTCAGCGGGTGCAGCAGCATCTATGGAGCGAAGGAAATAGGCAACGTTTCGGGCCGAAACCCTTCTTCAGACCGCCCAATCTGAAGAAGGGTTTCGGCCCGAAACGTCGCCTATTTCCTTCGCTCCACAGATGCTGCCTCACCCGCTGAGTTTCTCCAGCATTTTTGCCCACCTGGAATTGTTTAAGGTATCCGATAGCTTGCAATGATCAAGAATAACACAACGAACACAGCTGCCACCCCATGGCTCCAGTCCTTGCCTGTGCTGCTGTCAGTGTGGAGTTTTTGCACGTTCTGTCAGTGTGGAGTTTGCACGTTCTCCCAGTGATGGAGTGGGTTTTCCCTCGGGTGCCTTGATTTCCTTCAACATCCCAAAGGTGTGTGGGTTGCTAGGGTGTCTGGGCCACTGTCTCCCGGTGTACGGAAGGGCGGCATCTATGGAGATTTGATGGGATTGTGTGACCAAATGGTGGGGGTGCTTAACGATCAACACAAGCTCAATGGGCTCAATGAGGTGAACGGCCAGTTTGTCTGCTGTCTAGGCAATTGTGAGGTGTCGCACTTTGAGAGGTTGAATTTTAGTTTTGTTTAGTTTGGAGATACAGCGCTGAAACAGGCCCTTCGGCCCACCGGGTCTGCGCCGACCAGCGATCCCCGAATATTTACACTATTTTTACATTTACACCAAGCCAATTAACCTACATACCTGCACGTCTTTTGGAGTGTGGGAGGAAACCAGAGATCTCGGAGAAAACCCACTCAGGTCACGGGGAGAACGTGCAAACTCCGTACAAACAGCACACGTAGTCAGGATCAAATCCGTTTGGTCGCGACTGCATGCGTCTAGCGCGACCAAACATGGTGGCTTGGTAATTCTATTACCAAACTGGTAATAGAATTGCATTTAAAACACACTTGGACGGGTTCATGAATAGACACTAACTGTTGAAGTGACTTAGCGGGACAGACAGCAGCCGATTATAAAGGACCATGGGGCAAAATGGGGCTAAAGCTTAGATGGAACATCTTGACCAGTGTGGACGAATTGGGCCAAAGCTTTATAACTCTAAGCCCCTTTACAGCATTGATGTCAAGTCAAGAGTGTTTTATTGTCATGTGTCCCAGATAGATGTGTCCCAGATAGATGCAACTGAAAGATGTCTTCACAGACATTTTTAACATCTCACTCAGCCAGGCAGTAGTGCCCAACTGTCTTAAGAGTGCCACCATCGTCCCTGTCCTGAAGAAACCAAACCCAGCCTGCCATAATGACTTTCGACCAGTGGCTCTAACACCCATAGTAATGAAGTGTTTTGAGCGACTGGTTATGCAGCATATCAAAAATAGTCTACCTGCCGACCTAGACCCACTGCAGTTCGCCTACAGAGCCAACCGATCCACAGAGGACGCAGTCTCAACAACACTGAACCTCGTACTGTCACACCTTGATCGGAAAAATACTTATGCCAGGATCCTCTTCATAGACTTCAGCTCTGCTTTTAATACAATCATTCCGCAGCAGTTGGTGGAGAAGTTGGAGCTATTGGGGGTTGATGCTGGCACATGTAACTGGGTCCTGAACTTTCTATCGCAACGGCAGCAGACAGTCAGGGTGGGCAGTAGGACATCAAAAACCATAGCCGTGAGCACTGGCTCGCCCCAAGGCTGTGTCCTAAGCCCCCTGCTGTTTAGTCTGCTAACACATGACTGTACTGCTAGACTCAACAACAACTTCATCAACAAGTTCGCTGATGACACAACAGTGGTGGGTCTCATCAGTGACAATGATGAGTCGGCGTACAGGATGGAGGTGGAGCTGCTCACAGGATGGTGCAAATCCCACAACCTCATTCTCAACGTGGGAAAAACTAAGGAGATGGTGGTTGACTTCAGGAGGGTGGGAAAACAACACCATACACCTCTGCACATCGATGGAGCTGATGTGGAAAGGGTCAACAGCGTGAAGTTCCTAGGACTCCACCTGTCAGATGACCTGACGTCCACGACCAACACCACAGCACTGGTCAAGAGAGCCCAGCAGTGACTACACCCTCTCCGAAGACTACGTAAAGCAGGTCTCCCCACTACACACCTACGAACTTTTTATAGGGGGACAATCGAGAGCACATTAACCTACGGCATCACTTCCTGGTTCAGGAGCTGCAAGGCGTACGAACGGCACCAACTAGACAGGATTGTGAAGACCGCCAGCAGGATTATTGGTGCTCCACTCCCATTCCTGCTGGACATATACAGGAAGAGATGTATCAGCAGAGCCATCTCCATCATCAAAGACCCCTACCACCCATCGCATCATATATTCTCCATCCTGCCATCTGGGAAGAGGTACCGGAGCATTAGGTGCAAAACCAGCAGGATGCTCCTCAGCTTCTTCCCGCAGGTTATAAGACTGATAAACGGACTTTGTCCCCTGCCAAAGTATCGTGCACCAACCACCAACCTGGACACACTGCAGCAGAGCCACTGTCGTGCCGCTGCCGATCGGAACGCCTGTTGATGTTTAGTAGAGTAGAGTGTTAATTTGTTCATGATATATGTATTTTTACGTCTATTTATTTTTTATTGCACACTGAAATGGACACTGGTTGAGGAACGTTTTTTTGTTTCCTCTGGGTATGTGAATACTCAGGAAATGACAATAAAGATATACAATACAATACAATACAGATAGAACAATGACATTCTTACTTGCTGCAGCACAACACGATATGGAAACATAGTACACTGTAAACTATATAATAAACGAGAAAGTGTGTATTATATATATATATATATATATATATACTGTATATACACACATTGTACACACATACACACGTACACTCACTCAAGTACACATACGTACACACACACTCATGTACACACATACGTACACACATACGCACATGTGCACACACACGTACTCGCGCACACACGTATACTCACACACGCACGTACGCACACACGTTCACAGCCACGCACACATACGTACACACAAAAAAACACAATAATAGTGCAATAATAAAAATAATAGTCTACTGTAGTTCAGAGCTTATTTGAGGTTGTAGTGTTTAATAGCCTGATGGCTGTGGGGAAGCAGCTGTTCCTGAACCTGGACGTGACAGTTTTCAGGCTCCTGTACCTTCTTCCCGATGGGCAGGAGTGAAATGAGTGTGTGGCCAGGGTGTTGTGGGTCTCTGATGATGCTGGCTGCCTTTTTGAGGCAGCGACTCCGGTAGATCCTTGTTCCTGAGGAACCTTCCTGGGGTCCAAGAAAAATGTTGTTCCCCCTTTGTTCCAGGAGTTCCCAACAAGAGTTAACCAGCTTGTTTGTAACGAGGAACAAAAAGTACAGTTTCATACGTAGGAAATGAAGGGAACCCTAACTAGTTCCTAAATAGCCGTCACTGTTTGTAACAATAACCTGCCTGCGAGCTTAATTTGGTCGATCCCTTTTCGGGGGTTTTGTTAAAGAAGGGAACGGCGAATGGGTTTTGCAATAGCTTTTTTTAGTTTAGTTTAGAGAATTAGAGATGCAGCGCAGAAACAGGCCCTTCGGCCCACCGAGTTTACGCCGACTAGCGATCCCCGCACATTAACACACACACATGCGCGCACACACACACACACACACACACACACACACACACACACACACACACACACACACACACACACACACACACACACACACACACACACACACACACACACACACACACACACACACACACACACACACACACACAGGCACAGACACACACACACACATACACACACACGCAGGCACAGACACACACACACACACACACACACACACACACACACACGCAGGCACAGACACACACACATGCAAGCACAAACACACACACACAGACACACACACACACACACAAATTTGACATTTAATGCCAAGCCAATTTACCTACAAACCTGTACATCTTTGGAGTGTGGGAGGAATCTGAAGATCTCGGGAAAAACCCACGCAGGTCACGGGGAGAAGGTACAAACTCCGTACAGACAGCAGCCGTAGTCGGGATTGAACCCGATTCTCTGGCGCTCTGAGGCAGCAACTCTACCGCTGCGCCACCGTGCCACCCTTCAATGGCCTTGAGCCTAATTTGGTACATCCCCTTTCAGGTTTTTGGTTAACGAGGGAGTGGCTCACCTTACGGATTTTGCAGTTGGTTTTTGTTCAGTTTTAACCTTCCGACGTGATTGTAACCGGTTTCTATTGTTGGTGAAATGATTCATTGTTTCTTCATTCCTTCCACCCTCTCCTCACAGATCTTTGCTCTAGTGCTCGATGCTGAAAATCCTCAGCGCTTTGATATCGAATACATCAAAGGGCAGATTTCTAAATACTCGTCGACAGAAAGGTATGATATTTTAAGAATAAGGAGTAAGCCATATTTTAAGATTAAAGAGTAAGCCATTTAGAACGGAGACGAGGAAACACTTGGTGGTGAGTGTGGAATTCTCTGCCTCAGAGGGCGGAGGAGGCAGGTTCTCTGGATGCTTTCAAGAGAGAGCTGGATAGGGCTCTTAAAAATAGCAGAGTCAGGGGATATGGGGAGAAGGCAGGAACGGGGTACTGATTGGGGATGATCAGCCATGATCACATTGAATGGCGGTGCTGGCTCGAAGGGCCAAATGGCCTACTCCTGCACCTATTGTCTATTGTCTATTGTCTATTGAATGGCGGGTGCTGGCACGAAGGGCCAAATGGCCTACTCCTGCAACTGTTCTGTGTTTCTATGATTATTTCCAGAGACTCCTTGATGGCTAGCCTGTTGGATGGAGTGAGAGCTTCAGGGAACAGAGACGTGTGCGTGAAGATGGTGCCAACTCACAAGGGCCAGAGGTGGGGTTTGCTGAGCATGCCCGTCGATGAGGAAGTGGAAAGTCTACATCTCAGGTTTCTCAATGCCCCGCCCAGTAAGTCGTATCTATTTCGTCGTAAAATGGTCAGTCCGCTTTAGTTTCAGAGACACACGGCGCGGAAACAGGCCCTTCGGTCCACCCAGTCCGTGCCGACCAGCGATCCCCGCACACCAACTCTGTCCTGCACACACTAGGGGACAATTCTACAATTAGACCAAAGCCAATTAGCCCACAAACCTGTACGTCTTTGGAGTGTGGGAGGAAACCGGAGCACCCGGAGAAAACCCACGTGGTCACGGGGAGAACGTACAAACTCTGTGCTGACCACCCGTAGTCAGGATGGAACCCGGGTCACTGGCGCTGTGAGGCAGCAACTCTACCCGCTGCGCCACCGTGCCGCACCAACAGTTGAAAGTTACTTTTCAATAATGCAGTTGATGGAAAAAATTGCATGGTTCTAAATTTTAATTTTGTATTTCAGATGGTAACTTTGCAGATGCCGTTTTCAGGTTCAATGCAAACGTCTCATACAGTGGAGTTCTGCACGCTGTGACACAGGATGTAAGGATTTATTTTATAAAGTCCATGTTCCTAAGTGATAAGAGCAGAAATAGGCCATTCGGCCCATCAAGTCTACTCTGCCATTTCAATCGCGGCTGATCTGTCTCTCTCTCCGAACCCCATTCTCCTGCCTTCTCCCCATAACCCCTGACTCCCGTACTAATCAAGAATCTATCTATCTCTGCAGTAAAAAAATATCCATCGACTTGTGGCCTCCACAGCCGTCTTTAGTTTAGTTTAGTTTAGAGATACGGGGCGGAAACAGGCCCTTCGTCCCACCGAGTCCGCACCGACCAGCGATCCCCGCACACTAACGCTATCCTACACACACTGAGGACAATTTATACCAAACCAATAACCACCCCCCCCCCCCCCCCCTCCGCCTTCAATATATCCACTGACTTGGCCCCCACAGTCGTCTGTGGCAAATAATTCCGCTGATTCACCACCCTCTGACTAAAGAAATTCCTCCTCGTCTTTTTAAAGGCACGCCCTTTAATTCTGAGACTGTGCCCTCTTAGACCCGTTGGTCTTAGACTCTCCCACTAGTGGAAACATCCTCTCCGCATCCACTCTATCCAGGCCTTTCACTATTCGGTAAGTTTCAATGAGGTCCCCCCCCACCTCATCCTTCTAAAATCCAGCGAGTACAGGCTCAGTGCCGTCAAACGCTCATCAGATGTTAACCCACTCATTCCTGCCGTGCGCGTCCTGTCGTTGTTTTGTGTGAGGTGGTGAGCATTGGATGGATTTTTGTTTTTTGACAGGGTCTTTTCTCTGAGAACAAGGAGAAACTGATTAATAATGCCATCTCAGCGTTGCTCTCTCAGGAAGGGGAGCAGAGCGCTAATAGCGCCGAACTGGAGAGTCAGTTTCAGGCTGTACGACGGCTCGTTGCTTCAAAGGCTGGATTTCAAGCTTTCACCAAACTTCCCAAGTAAGAAAACCCTTCCATTTACTTACTTTAGAGATACAGCGCGGAAACAGGACCTTCAGCCCACTGAGTCCGTGCCGACCCGCTGAGTTACTCCAGCACTCTGTGAAACGTCACCTATCCACGTTCCCCACAGATGCTGCCTGACCCGCTGAGTTTCTCCAGCACTCTGTGAAACGTCACCTATCCACGTTCTCCACAGATGCTGCCTGACCCGCTGAGTTACTCCAGCACTCTGTGAAACGTCACCTATCCATGTTCTCCAGAGATGCTGCCTGACCCGCTGAGTTACTCCAGCACTCTGTGAAACACCTCAAACGTCGTACTTGGTGTTTGACCTACAGTGTAATATTCCGCTGGGAATGGTGGTATTCCTCGGTATTAATCCCATCTCCCTGTTTTACACATCCAGGTTTCGCGAAAGGTTGGGAGTGAAGACGGTGAAAGCTTTGAAAAGAAACCACGATGGTGTTACACATGCCGCCATTGACATGTTATGTGCACTGATGTGTGTAAGTGTGGGGTATATTCTATTGAATGCCTTATAAAAGTTATAGGAGTAGAATCAGGCCATTCGACCCATCGACTCCCGCCATTCAATCATGGCTGATCTCTGGTAGACACAAAATACAGGGGTAACTCAGCGGGTGAGGCAACATCTCTGGAGAGAAGGAATGTGCGACGTTTATGGTCGAAATCCTTCTGTCTGAAAAAAACCCTCGACCCGAAACGTCGCCCATTCCTTCTCTCCAGAAATGCTGTTACCCCAGCATTTTGTCTCTACCTTTGATTTAAACCAGCGTCTGCAGTTCTTTCTTACACATGGCTGATCTATCTCTGCTTCCTAATCCCATTCTCCTGCCTTCTCCCCATAACCCTTGACACCCGTCATGCTGCACACGCAACAAATAATGTATGGAGTTTTAAATCACCGTTCTTTAATATTAGTGTATTTATGTGCGTTTAATAACTCCCGATAAAAATGCCTTGGTAACCCCAGCAGTCACAGACTATTTTCTAATGTTCCATTATTCTTTGTTGTCACATGTACTGAGGTAAAGTGAAGTTCTCTTTTTGCTGTAAATTATCTCCGTAAATGATTACAATCAATTTTAGTTTAGAGATACAGCGTGGAAACAGGCCCTTTGGCCCACTGCCTCTTCGCCCCGTAGACAAGCACTATCCTTCATACTAGGGACAACCTCTGCCTGTCTGTGTGGAGTTGGCACGTTCTCCCTGTGTCCAGCTTTTCTCCGAGTCATCGCGTCTTACAATGTGGAAACAGGCCCTTCGGCCCAACATGTCCTAGCGGCCGTGCTAGTCCCACCTGCCTGCGCTTGGTCCATATCCCTCCAAACTTGTCCTATCCATGTGTAACTGTTTCTCAATCGTTGGGTTAGTCCCGGCCTCAACCACCTCCTCTGGCAGCTCGTTCCATACACCCACCACCCTTTGCTCCAGTTTCCTCCCTCCATCCAAAGGCGTACAAGTTTGTAGGTCAGTTAGTTGGCCTCTGTTAATCGCCTCATCGTAGGTAGGGAGTGTAAATCACTTCAAAGCATATAAGATTTACACACATCTTTAATCAGCACATTAACTTGGCAGCATTAAAGAGCGAGGTGTTGTCAGTTCATCCTAGCTGCTTCAACTAATGGTGCTGGGAATGGGCGTTAGTATAAATGTTATAATGGGGTGGAGTTAGTGATGCTGGCTAAGTGTGATTGATTCACATCCATCATCAATCTACATCCTTCCCCCTAAAGATTAAATGTGGAGAGGAAGCATATTAAACATACTCGCCATACCTGTCTGGTGGTCTACTAACACGGCCCGAACGCGTGCGGACCCAACCATCCCCTCCCTCAACTGAAGGATTAGGCGGAGAGGCTGAAGGTGAAAATCGCACGGGAGAGGATTGTGGTGACCGAGGGGGGAAACATGCGGTGGGTGAAACCCCGTGGTTATTGGAGACCGATAGACGTGGGGGGAGTGCCAGGCATGCGGGGACGGGCGGGAGACATTGCGGAAGGCGGCTGGAACTGGAGCGGCGGAGCATATGGATCGGCAGGCGGCGGTCGGGGCTCCTTCACAGCAAGCAGGTGTTGTCGACTTCTCCGGTAAACCGCTCCCTCACAGTCCACAAGGTACGATCGCGGCTCATCAAGTCGGGCGCACAACAACGCCCAGACGAGAATGACCAGTTGGAGTTCGTACGGACGACCTGGCCCGGCAGTAGGGGCTGGAGTGGTCTGCTGGAGCTGTCGTATGACCGTTTCTGGGTATCGTGCTTCTCTTGGAGACGTTGCTGGATAGTGGCGGGCTTCAACACCCGAGGAACCAGCTGCTGTTGTGCGATGGGGACCGGAGACCTTGTCGCCCTTGACAGCAGCCGCTGTGCTGGTGACCCCAAGATGCCGTCTCTTGCGATGTTTCTGAGATTCAGTAGATCGAGATAAACGTCAGACTTTGAAATGCGCGCTCCCTCCAGCAAGTGCTTGGCGCTTCTGACAGCGCGTTCAGCGAGTCCATTACTCTGTGGATACTCGGGACTGCTTGTGACGTGCTGGAAGTTCCATCGGTCAGCGAAAAGCTTGAACAAGTGGCTGGTGAACTGTGGACCATTGTCGGTTCTCAGAATAACAGGAATGCCATGGTCTGAGAAATGTCTTTTCAGCTTCCTGATGACCATCACCGACGTGAGGGAGGTAAGTTGGTCAAGTTCAAACCAGTTGGAGTACGAGTCGACCAGAACGAGGTAGTGCTTACCGCACCATTCGAAAATGTCCGCAGCCAGCGACGACCAAGACAATGCTGGTGGAGGTTGTTGCAGAAGGGGTTGCCGCTGCTGATGAGGCGCAAGATTGTTGCAAGTGGGGCAGGAGGCTACGCGGTCCCGGATGTACGTGGCCATTCCAGGCCAGTAGAACAGATCCCGGGCGCGTGCCAGTGTGGAGTCGGCTCCTGGGTGACCGCTGTGTACCTCTTTGAAGTATTCGTCTTGTAGCGATGCAGGTACAACTACCTTGTGGCCCTTGACGACCACACCATCCTGAACCACCAGTTCATCGCGGACCAAGAAGTGCGGCTGCACCTCTGTGGGCGTGTTGGATTGTTTGTCTGGCCAGCCTGTCTTGATGATGGACGAGAGGGCTTGAAGCGTATCATCCTTAGCAGTGTGCGCGGCCAGGGTGCGCAGTTGCTTGCTGGAGATTAGACCGACACCGAGAACCGTGAAATTCTCCCGTTCGTGTGGGTGTTGTTCGCAAGATGTTCGAGGGGCACGAGAGAGTGTGTCAGCAACATGCATGTCCTTGCCCTTTTTGTAGGTAATAGAGAAGTCGTACCGCTGCAGCTGCATCATCATGCGCTGCAAACGAGCTGGGGCGGCGTGGATAGGCTTGTTCAAGATTGTCACCAGTGGTTGGTGGTCCGTCTCAACCATGAACGTGTTGCCATAGACGAAGTCGTGGAATTTGGAGCAGGCAAAGACGACCGCCAGCAGTTCCTTTTCGATTTGCGCGTAGAGCTGCTCCGTGTCGGTCATGGTGCGAGAGGCATACGCGACAGGTAGTAGGGTGCCATCATCAGACGGTTGCAGGCAGGCTGCGCCAAGCCCGAATTTCGAGGCATCGCAGGTGATCACCACCGGACGTTTCAGGTCGAAAAAAGTCAGGGTCGGTGCACTGGTCAGTTTTGATTTCAGAACATCGAAGGCATCCTGATGTTGCTGGAACCATGACCATGCAGTGTCCTTTTTTGTCAGCTGCCGCAATGTGGAGCTTAATTCGCTGAGGTTAGGTATGAACTTTCCGAGATAGTTTACCATGCCCAGGAAACGTAGGCCTTTCACGTCAGTGGGTGCAGGCATTTCTGTGATGGCAGAAGTCTTCTTCGGATCCGGTTTGAGGCCGTCAGGGGTGAAGATGTGGCCGACATAGGAGACCACTGGAACCCTGAACTTGCACTTGTCAGGATTGAGCTTGAGGTTGATCTTGACAGCACGCTCCAAAATGAGCCTGAGATTGTGGTTGTGTTCCACCGCGTCCTTGCCATAGACAAGAATATCATCGACAATAATGGCACAAGGCAGACCCTCGAATAGTTGCTCCATAGTTCTTTGGAAGACTTCGCTGGCAGAGTTGATCCCGAATGGCATTCTCAGAAACTTAAATCTGCCGAATGGGGTGGCAAATGTGGTGAGGTTTGATGACCTCTTGTCCAGCGGTATCTGCCAGAATGAGTTCTTTGCATCTAGGACGGAAAATAGGGTGGCCGTTCCGATCTTTGCTGCAACATCCTCTACTGTCTTCATGGGATGGTGCGGGCGCTTAATGGCAGTGTTCAGGTCTTTTGGATTAATGCACAGGCGGATTTCATCCTTTCCCTTCTTGACTGTGGCAATCATGGTTGAGACCCAGTCGGCGGGGTCACTGACTGCTTCAATTACGCCTTTGGAGACCATGTCCTTCAGCATAGAGTGAACCCTGTCAGTCATGGCAAATGACAATCTGTGCGGGGCTCGAATTACGGGTGTCACATCGGGGTCAATAGTAATCTTGTAGGACACAGGCAACTTGCCTAGGTTGTTGTCGAAAAGACCAGGGAAGTCATTCAGTGGATGAAAGGAAACTTGCAGTTTGTGGACAGTTTTATCAAAGGAATCAGCCCTAGTTCCTGACAGGCACGATTGCCAAGCAGGGTAACCGAATTAAAGTCCAACACATGGAAAGTCAATTCCCTAGTTGTTTTCTTCAGTACACATTTCAAGTTGGTTTTGCCCAGAGGAACTAGCACCTCCCCACCAAAAGCATGTAAAGTGGACGCGTCCTTGACAAGTGGCTCGTTAGCCCTGATCCTGTTAAAAAGGTTGATTGACATTGTGTTGACTTTCGCCCCCGTATCCAGTTTCGCGCCAAAAGCAACATTGTTTACAGATATCGTCACTGTAGGATCAGAGTTCTTGGCAGCAGCATGCTGTAACATGTAAACAGTAGGGTCGTCTTGCGAGTCAAATGGAATATATTCGGGGGCGGCTTCGAGCTGGAAATGGGGAGTCAGTATGTTGCTGTCTCGTTGCAAAAAATTGAGATTAGACTTGGGACTGGGCGCATTCTTTCCTCGGGCCCTGATAGCAGCCCGACAGGCTGAGGCAAAGTGATTTAGCTTTTTGCAGTAATTACAAGCCTTCCCGAGGGCGGGGCAGGTGGATTGCCTGTTGTGTAGATAGCCGCAGTTAGGACATTTCTGTGGAGGAACGCTGAGAGCTGCCTGGCTAGCTTGGATCTTAGATCGGCTGTTATCTGTGTATGTCCGCTGCCTAGTGAGGCCCGTCAGATTGATGGTATTGCTTTCATGCGGAATGTCTATAGAATCAATAAGTTCAGCCGTTCTGCATGCATGCGCCGCGTCATCTAGCGATAACTCTGGCCGTCTCAAGAGCTCTGATCTGAGCTTTTGATCGGTGATACCATTCACTAAAATATCCCTCGTTAACTGATCAGTCAACTGATCCACTGGCATTTCCTGAAATCGACTACGTTGGGCTAGATACATTAAAGAATAAATAAATGAGTTCACTCGTTCCCCGTTGACGAAGTTGACGACGAGAGAAAAACCTTGCCCTGTCCAAAATGTGATTTGAGGGCAGGTCACAGATCTGAGCCAGTTTACGCAGCAAAACATTAGGGTCAGTGGGAGACTCCGCCGGTGTAATTACCTGGTCATTGGCATCACGGATAGCCGGAGCATAACGTAATGTTCTGGATCGACGAAGGGCACCAGGTCCTGCAAGATTGAGCAGGAGAGAGGCCTTAACAGCATCTGGTTCATTTCAGTGTACAATGTTCATGTAGTGCTGGTAATCAATTTCAAACGTGGCCCAGCGTTCGCTGATATCGGCATCAAAGACAATTCTGGTCTCCGATTGGAGGCGTGGGTTCGAATCCCACTTCTGACACCATGTAAATCACTTCAAAGCATATAAGATTTACACACATCTTTAATCAGCACATTAACTTGGCAGCATTACAGAGCGAGGTGTTGTCAGTTCATCCTGGCTGCTTCAACTAACGGTGCTGGGAATGGGCGTTAGTATAAATGTTATAATGGGGTGGAGTTAGTGATGCTAGCTAAGTGTGATTGATTCACATGCATCATCAATCTACAGGGAGTAGATGTGAAAGAGGGATAACATGGAACTAGTGTGAATGGGTGGTCGATTATGGGCATGGACTAGGTGGGCCGAAGGGCCTGTTTTCATGCTGCACTTTTCAAACCATTTCAATGAATGCACCACTATTTTAAATTGTGAATTGAAGTACCTCTTCGATGAGTCTTGCCACTTTGAATCACGCATGTTTAGTTTTCCATGAAAGATATTCCACATGTGCAAAGAATCCTGGAAATTTAATTGATATAATATCTTTGTCGATTTGAAGAATTGGATTTAAGATGTGGCGGGGGGTGGGGGGGGGGGGGGGAGATTTAATAGGAACTTGAGGGGTGACACAGAGGGTGGTGGGTGTATGGAACGAGCTGTAGGTAGTTGAGGCAGGGACTATCCCATCCTTTAAGAAACAGTTAGACAGGTAGACAAAAGTGCTGGAGAAACTCAGCGGGTGCAGCAGCATCTATGGAGCGAAGGAAATAGGCAACGTTTCGGGCCGAAGCCGTTCTTCAGACTGATGTATGGTGGGGGGGGGGAGAAGAAAGGAAAAAGGAAGAGGAGGAGCCCGAGGGCTGAAGGAGAGCTGAGAAGGGGAGGAGACAGCAAGGGCTACCGGAAATTGGAAGTTAGACAGGTACATGGATAGGACAGGTTTGGAGGGATATGGGCCAAACGCGGGCAGGTGGGACTAGTGTAGCTGGGACATTGTTGGGCGGTGTGGGCAAGTTGGGCCGAAGGGCCTGTTTCCACACTGTATCACCCGATGACTATATTGACGCAGGATGTACATTTGTTTTCCTTTCAGCCCATGCACGATGACTATGACTTGAGACAGGAGCAATTGAACAAAGCATCTCTTTTATCCTCAAAAAAGTTCTTGGAAAATTTACTTGATAAATTCAATGCCCACGTGGTAAGTCTTTCAAATGGATGATATTGTTTATTTTTTAGCTATTAAATTAATATTTAATTATAGCTATTAAATATCCTCATGCTTTTTTAATGAAACCTTTGCTCAACGGTTCAATAGCTTAAATGAATGAAGTCTTTATTGTCTTCTTCTTCTTGCGTACGGCGCGCACAGCCTAAAGTTGTAGGACAACTTGTTCTATTTGATCTTATTTGATTGTGCACGTCAGGTTGATTGCATTCGTTGGAACAGGGCGGACCACGTGAAGGTTGCAATCTTCCCACCTCTTTATTGTCTCAAGTGAGGGGTCACAGTGATATTCTTTGTTGTACGTACCCAAGGTATGTAAAGAGGAGCCACATAAAGGGCGCCGACAGGGTTACCCATGACGGGTCATAAGGAATAGGAGTAGAATTGGGCCATTCGGCCCATCAAGTCTACTCCGCCACTCAATCGCGGCTGATCTATCTCTTCCTTCCTAACCCCATTCTCCTGCCTTCTCCCCATAACCTCTGACACCCGTACTTATCAAGAATCTCCTCTCCCTGCGCTGGAGAACAGAGCGGTTGAGGAGATCCTTCACCCCTGCAGCCATTAGATTTTATAATACTGACCGCTAGGCTGTATGGGGATGCTTTGCATTTTTAATAGTTAATTATTGGGTCTTTTTAAGTATTTATTGCGTTCAGGTATTGTCCATATTGTAATTTATGTATTTTTTAGAAACATAGAAACATAGAAAATAAGTGCAGGAGGAGGCCATTCAGCCCTTCGAGCCAGCACCGCAATTCGTGATCATGGCTGATCGTCCCCAATCAATAACCCGTGCCTGCCTTCTCCCCATATCCCTTGATTCCACCAGCCCCGAGAGCTCTATCTAACTCTCTCTTAAATCCATCCAGTGACTTGGCCTCCACTGCCCTCTGTGGCAGGGAATTCCACAAATTCACAACTCTCTGGGAGAATAAGTTTTTTCTCACCTCAGTCTTAAATTGCCTCCCCTTTATTCAAAGACTGCGGCCCCTGGTTCTGGGGACACAGTCTTCTGGTTTTGTCTGCTTTCATTCTGAATGTGTGGGTTTGTTGGTTGTTGGGCTTCTGGACATCTGAATTTCCCTGAGGGGATCAATAAAGTATTTATTTTATTATTATTATTATTATCTCTGCCTTGAATATATCCACTGACTTGGTCCTCCTTTGCTGCACCCCCACGCTTCTCTTCCCCCCCCCCCCCTCACGGGAGTTCCCCCCACGCCATGTACCAAGGTACAAGCGAGGTGCATCTTTTGCATATATCTCAGCAAAACCATTCCCGTTCATAAGCACCATCGCCCAGGTCAGTACAGCACACTGAACAGGCCACTATTTTGACGTGGTCTCTTTATAGAAACATAGAAACATAGAAAATAGGTGCAGGAGTAGGCCATTCGGCCCTTCGAGCCTGCACCGCCATTCAATATGATCATGGCTGATCATTCAACTCAGATCCTGTACCTGCCTTCTCATCTCGGTCCTAAAAGACTTCCCCCTTATCCTTAAACTGTGACCCCTTGTTCTGGACTTCCCCAACATCGGGAACAATCTTCCTGCATCTAGCCTGACCAACCCCTTAAGAATTTGTAAGTTTCTATAAGATCCCCCTCAATCTCTAAATTCTAGCGAGTACAAGCCAAGTCTATCCAGTCTTTCTTCATATGAAAATCCTGCCATCCCAGGAATCAGTCTGGTGAACCTTCTCTGTACTCGCTCTATGGCAAGAATGTCTTTCCTCAGATCAGGTGCAGCATTTTAGAAAATGTCATTGAAACAATTCCTGAAGGATTTTGGTTTTTTAAAATTTGATTGGGCAGATGCTTTGCTTTCAGGACGATTAAAACATCATTTTTGCAGCTCTACATGAAAACTGTGGGGTAGGCGGCATTTGGAGTGTTGCGTGCAGTGCTGGTCGACCCGTTACAGGAAGGATGTGGAGGCTTTGCAACCGGTGCATAAGAGGTTGACCACAGTGTGTAGGAAGGGAAACTGCAGACGCTGGTTTAAACCAAAGATAGACACAAAGTGCTGGGTAACTCCGCCGGTCAGGCAGTTACTTTTTTTTCCCCCAAGTAAAATGTAATTTATAGTCTGAAGAAGGGTTTCGGCCCAAAACGTTGCCTATTTCCTTCGCTCCATAGATGCTGCCTCATCCGCTGAGTTTCTCAGCGTTTTTGTCTACCATGTGATTTATTTAAATGGTTCTTCAACCATTTTTCTGTGACTTGGGCAGACACAAAATGCTGGAGTAACTCAGCGGGACAGGCAGCATCTCTGGAGAGAAGGAATGGGTGACGTTTCGGGTTGAGACTTGGAGCTTTTGAAAATTGATATTGGATTTGCGCCAGGATCTGAAATGTCAACAGAGATTCCTCCATCCGCGAATGTCCCATTGAGGGTTTATGCACAGATCCACACGTTGCAATGCTGGCCTGTGCAGGAGGAAGAGGTTAAATAAATTATGGTGTTGTACAAACTGGACCCAAACAAATGACAAAACCTGCCGAAGTAACTCATTGGGTCAGGCAGCATCTCTGGAGGACATGCTTGCCTGACCCGCTGAGTTACTCCAGCACTCTGTGAAACGTCACCTATCCATGTTCTCCACAGATGCTGCCTGACCCGCTGAGTTACTCCGGCACTCTGTGGAAACGTCTCTATCCATGTTCTCCACAGATGCTGCCTGACCCGCTGAGTTACTCCAGCACTCTGTGAAACGTCACCTATCCATGTTCTCCACAGATGCTGCCTGACCCGCTGAGTTACTCCAGCACTCTGTGAAACGTCACCTATCCATGTTCTCCACAGATGCTGCCTGACCCGCTGAGTTACTCCAGCACTCTGTGAAACGTCACCTATCCATGTTCTCCACAGATGCTGCCTGACCCCGCTGAGTTACTCCAGCACTCTGTGAAACGTCACCTATCCATGTTCTCCACAGATGCTGCCTGACCCGCTGAGTTACTCCAGAACTCTGTGAAACGTCACCTATCCATGTTCTCCACAGATGCTGCCTGACCCGCTGAGTTACTCCAGCACTCTGTGAACGTCACCTATCCATGGTCTCCACAGATGCTGCCTGACCCGCTGAGTTACTCCAGCACTCTGTGAAACGTCACCTATCCATGTCTCCACAGATGCTGCCTGACCCGCTGAGTTACTCCAGCACTCTGTGAACGTCACCTATCCATGTTCTCCACAGATGCTGCCTGACCCGCTGACTTACTCCAGCACTCTGTGTGTTTAGCTCAAGATTTCAGCGACAAGGATGTTTCCAGGACTAGAGGGCCTGAGCTATAGGCAGAGGTTGAGCAGGCTGGGACTCTATTCACTGGAGTGCAGGAGGATGACGGGTGATCTTATCGAGGTGTACAAAAATCAAGAGATGAATGGATCGGGTAGATGCACAGAGTCTCTTGCCCAGAGTAGGGAATCGAGGACCAGAGGACACAGGTTTAAGGTGAAGGGGTGAAAGATTTAATAGGAACCAGAGGGGTAACTTTTCATGCAAAGAAGGGTGGGTGTATGGAACAAGTTGCCGGAGGAGGTAGTTGAGGCAGGGACTATCACAGCTTTTAAGCTGTTTTTTAATTGTGTATATGTGGGGGGGGCGGGGGGAACTGCGGACTTACCATCGTGGGGCTGGCCGTCCTCGGAGCGTGGGGAGCGGTGGTGGCTCGCTGCTGCGGCCCGACTCCGGAGTTCCAGCTCCAGCTGCAGACCTGTTGACTGTGACATCGGGAGCTCGCGGGTCCGGGTGAGAGACCGCTTTCCGGAGCTCCCGCAACGCAACTTCTCCCGCCCGTGTCGCGGGGTTGGAACGACCCGGAGCGGTGCCGTAAATCGCCCGGCGCGGCTTAATGGCCGCGGGGACATTCCAGCGCCCGCCGGGGGCTCCAACTTGGTGACTTTTGGGCCCGGAGCGAGGCCGTACACCGCCCGGCGCGGCCTCAACGGCCGTGGGACTTAACGTTGCCCGCCTGGGGCTTCAACATCGGGAGAAAAATGGTGCAGGGGAGAGAAAAGACTTTGCCTTCCATCACAGTGAGGAGGATATTCACTGTGATGGATGTTTTTCTGTGGATTGAATTGTTTGTGTGTCGTGTAGGAACTGTTTTGTTTTGTTTGACTGCAGAAACCAAATTTCGTTTCAACTTCATTTGAGGTTCAAATGACAATAAATGGTATTGTATTGTATTGTATTGTATTAAGAAGCAATTAGACAGGTACATGGATAGAGGGATATGGGCCAAACGCAGGCATGTTCACGAGGTTAGTTCCCAGGATGGTGGGACTGCCATATGTGGATAGAATGGAGCGGCTGGGCCTGTATACTCTTGTATGAGAGGGGATTATTAAGGGAGTGGACACGCTAGAGGCATGAAACATGTTCCCGATGTTGGGGGAGTCCAGAACCAGGGGCCACAGTTTAAGAATAAGGGGTAAGCCATTTAGAACGGAGATGAGGAAAAACGTTTTCACCCAGAGAGTTGTGACTCTGTGCAATTCTCTGCTTCAGAAGGCAGTGGGGGCCAATTCTCTGGATGCTTTCAAGAGAGAGTTAGATGGAGCTCTTAAAGATAGCGGAGTCAGGGGGTATGGGGAGAAGGCAGGAACGGGGTACTGAATGTGGATGATCAGCCATGATCACAGTGAATGGCGGTGCTGGCTCGAAGGGCCAAATGGCCTACTCCTGCACCTATTGTCGATTGAGACTGGTGTAGATGGGGCATGTTGGTCGGTGTGGGCAAGTTGGGCCGAAGGGCCTGTTTCCACGTTGTATGACTCTTATCGGTAGTTGCTGGTGTCCACTGAATGGTGTATCGAGCTGGCTTAAGACGATGTCTAGAGCCCGTTTAAAGAAGAGTTCTCAAGCCACAATTCAGTGGTAACCTCAATGGCTGCATCTCTGGAGAAAATAAATCGGTGACGTTTCAAACCCTGTACTGCCTTGAGTTCTTCAGCTTTCTTTATTTTGAATTAGAAAAGTACCAACCTTCTAGGCTGTATGGTCGTGAGAGGTCTCCTATGGTCGTGAGAGGTCTCCCGCGACATGTCGCCAGGGCGTCGCCTGTATGGTCGTGCCAGGTCTCCAAAGAGTCGTTGCGTCTTTCTGGTCGCCGCTGAATTTTCAACATGTTGAACATTTCGGCCACCTATGACGGGTGCCGGCAGTCGCCTGTAAAGGTCGCGTTAGTGAGACAGGCCCTTTAACCGTCTGGTTTTCTTCCCACCCCCTGCAGGACCACGGGACGGGTGCACTGGTGATTAGTTCCCTCCTAGATTTTCTTACCTTTGCACTCTGCGCACCGTACAGCGAGACCACGGAAGGTCAGCAGTTTGACATGTTGTTGGAAATGGTGGCAGAAGTCGGCAGGACCTTGTTCAAACTTTTCCAGGTGAGTCATTCCCTTGTGCTTTGTCGCCTTGTAGTAAACGTAGACATGTTGTTGGAAATGGTGGCAGAAGTCGGCAGGACCTTGTTCAAACTTTTCCAGGTGAGTCATTCCCTTGTGCTTTGTCGCCTTGTAGTAAACGTAGCTCTCTCTCTCTCTCTCTCTCGGGCTTGCTCTGGAATATATTGGAGCCCACAGGACTTGAGTTTTTTTTTTTTTTTGCAGTCCCAGGGACATCAGCCTAGTTTGCAAACCAACGGTATAATTAGGTTTTAGTTTCGTTTCGTTTATTTTAGCGATCTAGCACGGAAACCAGCCCTTTGGCCCACCGAGCCCGCACCAGCCGACGATACCTACACGTCTGTTGATGCCATTAAAAAATAAACATAATGAATAATTTAAAAAAACGATTGAAACATAGAAAATAGGCTGCAGCAGGAAGCCATTCGGCCCCTCGAGCCAGCACCGCCATTCATTTGTGATCATGGCTGATCATCCACAATCAGTAAACCGTGCCTGCCATCTCCCCCATATCCCTTGATTCTGCTTGCCCCTAGAGCTCTATCTAACTCTCTTTTAAATTCATCCAGTGAGTTGCCCCTCTACTGCCTTCTGTGGCAGAGAATTCCACAGATTCACAGCTCTCTGGGTGAAAAAGTTTGTTCTCATCAGTTTTAAATGGCCTTCCCTATATTCTTAGACTGTGGCCTCTGATTCTGGACTCCCCCCAACATTGGGAACATTTTTTTCCCTGCATCTACCGTGTCCAGTCCTTTTATAATGTTATAACGTTTCTATAAGATCTCCCTCTCATCCTTCTAAATTCCAGTGAATACAAGCCCAGTCTTTCCAATCTTTCCTCATATGACAGTCCCCGCCATCCCGGGGATTAACGCATGGTGAACCTACGCTGCCACTGCCTCAATAGGCAAGGATGTTCCTTCCGCAAATTAGGAGAGACCAAAACTGCACACAATACTCTGGTTGTGGTCTCACCAGGGCCCTGTACAAACTGCAGAAGGACCTCTTTGCTCCTATACTCCAATCCTCTCGTTATGAAGGGCCAACATGCCATTAGCTTGCTTTCACTGCCTGCTATAGCAATAATAGTGCAAAGGCCAAAAGCAATGTCCCCCAAGCCTGTTGTAGTTCGCAGCTCATTTGGAGGTTTCTTCGTGTTTAACAGCCTGATGGCTGTAGGGAGGAAGCTGTCCCTGAACCTGGACGTTACAGTTTTCAGGCTCCTGTACCTTCGTCCCGATGGCAGGGGTGAGATGAAAGCATGGCCAGGGTGGAGTGGGTCCTTGATGATGCTGCAAATGAAACGCTGACTGCGACTGAGTGCAGATAATTTAGATCAAGATTAGCCTTTGAAGTAAAATTCTTAAAGCCCTGTCCCAAGGTACGAGTTCATTCCAAGAGCTCTCCCGAGTTTGCCCTGATTTACGGTAATGGCCGCTCGTCGGTACTCGGGGCTCTCGTGGACATTTTTTCAACATGTTGAAAAAATCTTCACGAGTCTCTTCCCGTGCTTACCTGCCGTTGGCGAGTCTTCCCGAGTACCTGCCATTAGCGTTACAAGCCGCTAAGAGACGTCCCCAGAGCTTCCGACGTACCCGCTACATTCATTCTCCGTGCTTACCACGAGTTTGATTTTCTTTTAACTCGGGGAGAGCTCTTTGGAATGAACTCGCACCGAGTGGGACAGGGCTATTACTAATCCATTTTAATGTTGTGTCTGTAATGAATTTGCAGGTTTTGATGCGTTGAAAGATTTCGGTAACCAATTTTACTTCAATCTTTCTTCATCCTTAGCACCCTTCCATGGCCTATCGTGAAAGGCGCTGGTTTAGTAATGAAAGCTATTATTGAGGTGAGTGGTGTTTTGATTCTGAACTCTATAGTGTAGTTTAGAGATACAGCGAGGAAACTGGCCCTTCCACCCATCAAGTCCGCGCCGACCAGCCATCCCCGTACACTAACACGTTCCTACACACACACCAGGGAACAATTTACAATCTTACCAAGCCAATTGGCCTGCAAACCTACACGTCTTTGGAGTGTGGGAGAAAACACAGAGCTCCTGGGAGAAAACCCTACGCAGGTCACAGGGAGAACGTGCAAAACTCCGTACAGACAGCGCCCGTAGTCAGGGATGGAAACCCGGGTCTCTGGCGCTGTGTGAGGGCAGCAACTCTACCGCTGCGCCACCCGTGCCACACACTTCTATAATTTCTACCTCCCTGATGTTGCTTTCCCAGAAACGTTCAACTAATTTACTGTTTAATCTTTAAAATGATTAGAAAGTTAATAGACAATAGGTGCAGGAGGAGGCCATTTGGCCCTTCAAGCCAGCACCGCCATTCAATGTGATCATGGCCTGATCATCCCCAATCAGTACCACCTCGTCCTGCCTTCTCCCCATATCCCCTGACTCCCGCTATTTTTTAAGAGCCCTATCTAGCTCTCTCTCTTGAAAGCATCCAGAGAAACCGGCCTCCACCGTCCCTCCGGAGGCAGAGAATTCTCACACCACTCTCTCTGTGTGAAAAAAGTGTTTCCTCGTCTCCGTTCTAAATGGCTTTACTCCTTATTCTTAAAACTGCGGCCCCTGGTTCTGGACTCCCCCAACATCGGGAACATGTTTCCTGCCTCTAGCGTGTCCAAAACCCTTAACAATCTTATATGTTTCACTGAGATCCCCCTCTCATATCCTTCTAAACTCCAGAGTGTACAAGCCCAGCCCCGCTCCCATTCTCTCAGCATATGACAGTCCCACGCCATCCCGGGAATTAACCTTTTACACCTGCGCTGCACTCCCTCAATAGCAAGATATATATTTAAATATATATAATCCAGTCTCCAGGCACTAAGACTGAACCTGGTCTGTGTCGTCTTGAAACTTATAGTCTGATGAAAGGATTGAAAAATGCAGCATGGTCCAGACGCTGACAGCCCACAGCAAACCATCGCGATCGCGACCGTTCACACTAGTTCTATGTTATCCCACTTTCTCATCTACTCCCTACACACTTGAGACATTTTTACAGAGGGCCGATTAACCTATCAAACCCGCACGTCTTTGGGATGTCACAAAACCTGGTGGCAAGTGTGAACTGTGAGGAGGATGCTATGAGAATGCAGGGTGGACTTGGACGGGTTGGGGAGGTGGGCAGATGCATGGCAGATGACGTTTAATGTGGATAAAATGTGAGGTTATCCACTTTGGTATCAAAAACAGGAAGGGCAGATTACTCTCTAAATGGCGTCAAGTTGGGAAAAGGGGAAGTACAACACGGATCTGGGGGTCCTTGTACATCAGTCCATGAAAGTAAGCATGCAGGTACAGCAGGCAGTGAAGAAAGCGAATGGCATGTTGGCCGTTACAAACAAGAGGAGTCGAGTATAGGAGCAAAGAGGTCCTTCTGCAGTTGTACAGAGC